>CAUYUJ010009813.1:157224-207224 GCA_963575745.1 Prorocentrum cordatum
GGACCTGGCGGCCCTGGCGAAGATCAGCACGCAGGCGCGCGCCGAGCTGGAGGCCGACGATCAGCTCGGAGCCGTCGTCGACGGCGACGACGGCCTCCGTTGTTGTCCGTCCTCCGTCGTCGACGACGCCGCCCTCGGCAGCGATCCCTCACCGGTCCTCCTTCCTCGTCCCTTCTCCCCTCCCCCCCCAGCCCCCCACCCTACGCCGAGCCCGACGCCGCCGCCGCCGCCGCCGCCGCCGCCGCCGCCGCCGCCGCCGCCGCCGCCGACGACGACGACGACGACGACGACGACGACGACGACGACGACGACGACGACGACGACGACGTGTGACGACGACGACGACGACGACGACGACGCCGACGCCGATGCCCGCGCCGACGCCGACGCCGACGGTGGCGGGAGCGACGGCCGCAGCGGCGACGGCGGTGGCGGCGAATGGAGGCCGAGAGGGCCGCGCGTGCTGCGGACGCGGAGAGCGCGGCGGCGCTCCTGGCCGCGGAGCGGGCCGAGGCCAGCGAGCGCTTGCGCGAGGCCCAGGACGCGCGCTCTTCTGCGTCCCGCGAGGCCTCATCCTCCTCTTCCCCTTCCTTCTCCTCCTCCTCCTCCTCCTCCTCCTCCTCTTCATCATTCATTCTCCTACTCCTCCACGTCCTCCTCTTCTTCCTCCTCCTCCCTCTCCTGCTCCTCCTCCTCCTGCTCCTCCTCCTCCTCCTCCTCCTCTTCCTCCTCCTCCCCCTTTCCGTAGCCATTTTGGCTCAAGCCATTTCGGCCCAGGAAGTTTTGGGCTTGCAACGGCCGTCTTCGAAGTGGCAGTCGCCGTTGCGGGTCTTTCTGGCTCGGTACGCAGGTTGAGGGACCTTTTCCCTCCAACTATCCACGACGCCTCATCGGCGGGTCCCATGGCCAAGGACGAGGAGGCGGTGCTCCCAGGTCCTAGGTAGCCCTGCTGGGGCTGCCCCCACTGCGGGCGCAACCAGAACTGGGCATGTCGAGTCCGCTGCATCTGCGGCAAGGCAGCTCCCCAGTCAGTCATCCAGCGCGCCAAGGAGAACGCCAAGAAGTCCAGCCCTGGCGAGGGGAATCGTGCTTCTGGTCCTCGCGGTGCATGGGCGCGCGGTCCACCTGTGCTCAAGGCAGGTGGCAACTCATCCAAGATCGAGCAGCAGCTGGCCAACTTGGCAAAGCAGGTCGAGCAGCTCACCAAGGGTGCAGGAGGCCAGGCGGGAAGGGCGCGCGCAGGGGGCGCAGGCACTGGTGCAGCCCGCAAGCCTGAACCCAAGCCCGATGCTGAAGAAGGTGATGGTGTGGTGGACACGGAGCTGGTCGCCCTTCGTGCCAAGGCTGACGCCATGGAGGAGGCGCTCTCCATCGTCAAGAAGTGCCCTGAGCTGGGCTCCTCGGCCACCCTGGCCCAGATGGAGTCCGAGCTGGCAGCTGTGCGCAAGTCGATCACGGAGCGCAAGCCTGCCGTCACGAGGCGCACCACCCTGGGGCACAAGCTGGCCAAGCGTCAGCAGCAGCTGGCCAAGCTTGAGGATGAAGCTGCTGAACATCTTCAGGCCGTCGAGGGTGCTCGGGAGGCGTTGGCCCAGGCGCGCGACAAGATCCAGGCGATCAAGGTCGAGATCGCGGCTTTCCAGGTGGAGCTCCGCAGCACCCTGCAGCAGGTGGCCCCGGCCCAGGAGTCCACGCCGTCCTGCGCGCAGCTGTCGCCCGAGGCGCTCGAGCACGCGCCGCCCGAGGTGCAGCAGTTGGTGGCATCGCCGTCTTTCGCCAAGTACCGGGAGCTGCTTGCGGTGCAGGCGGCGCAGGTCAAGGCCAACACACCTCCCCCAACCCCAACTCTCGCTGAAGGTATCCCTGGGGGCCCAGGTGTTCCAAAGCAAGAACCAGGGAGAGACACTATTCCAGTTCCAGGGGATGATGAAATGGACATCGACCTGGGCGATTTCGATTCTGAGGACATCTCGAAGCTTCTGGCAGTCGCTAGGAAGGAGGGCGAGGAGCATTCGGAAGAGTTCACAGCACTTCTGCGCACAATGGGGGTCAAAGCCAAGAAACAAAAGTGTGGGTGACACTATGTTCGGCGTCCCTAGTCCTCTTCTCTCGGGGATTCCGCTCTCACCTTCAGGTCGGCCAGTGCCAGCCCTGAGAGGGGCCCCCAAGGGTGTGCAGAATAGTTCTTTTTCACATTGAGTATTTCAACGGTTCGTGCTGGAAGACACTTCGACGCCGTCTCGCTGAGACGGATGCAGTGGTACTCTGTGCTCAGGAGCTGGGCATGAGTGACGAGTTCCTAGGGCAGGCCACCAGCGCGGCCCGTAGGTTCGGTTGGCACGCTCTCCGTCTCCCTGCTCGACTCAATCCTGAGACTGGAAAGCTATCTAGTGGGGCCGGCGTATTCGCTCGTTTGGCGGTGGGACTCAGGTGGCCCACCGAAAGGGGAGGTGACGGTTGCATCGTGGCCCATCGCGCTACCAAGGTCCTCCTGGGTTTCCCTGGATGGCCCGCGGTATCGCTCTATTCGGTATACCTTCGTCCGGCCGAAGGCCTCAGCGAGGCCAACCTCAGCATCCTGAAGGCTCTCGGAAGGTCGGTTTTGGATTCGGAGAACGCCATCATCGGAGGGGATTGGGATCTATCACCACAAGTTCTTGAGGGGTCTGGATTTCTCCGTCGCTTAGGCATGGTGCTAGTCGTTCCTACGATGCCCACGTGCAGGTCTCCAGCCCCCAGCAGCACCATCGATTTGTTCTCCAGACTGATTGGCGGCGTCGCAGTCGACACCAAGTGGGAGGTCAAGCCGCACCGCCCAGAAGGTTTGAAGATCAAGGCAGAGGCCCTCTCCCTCAGGCAGCTCATACATCGATCTCATCAGAAGCTTCCTCATGATCCTCCATGTGCCCCCACGCCCCATCCTGCAGAGTGGCGAGGTGCACTAGCACACGCTGCGCAAGCTGTTGCTCACGCATCTCTCTCTTCGGCATGCCGCGCTTGGAGAGTGCTGTCGAAGACTTGGGGCCACTTCGTTGACGTTGCCGAAGTGGAGCTATGTATTGTTCTCGGAGTTGAACCACGGGAATTAGGAGAGAGGAGCAGGACGATTAAGGCATATTGGGCTTCAGTTTTTTATCGGCCGAAGGACCCAGATGCTAGGCTCCAGATCATCGCAGGTTGGAAATGGCTGTTTAACGCTTTCACTGAGTTTGTCACGGCGGTCCAGTCGGACGATTTAGACGAACGCACGTGCATGCACCTCCAGGTAGCCTTGCAGCACGGCTGTGCGGGAGAAGGTCAGTGCGCCAGGCTTGATGCATCCTTGCGCGTCATGCGTGAGATTGCACTCCTTTGGCGCCCCGACCCCTCGGCCAAGCAGTCATGGTGTGAGCGTGCACATCTCTTCCTGCAAGGTATTCAAGCTGATTTTGATGAGGCGGTTGCTGAATGAGAGCGGGTTGCAAGGGAATCTTGGGGCACCTTGACCACTCAAGCTCTTCGAGGCTCCGCGAGGCTCATGCACAGGGTCACCAGAGCTCAGAAGGTTTGGGCCCCCACGGTTGTGCAAAGCCCCCCTGGTGCAATCACGTCGGACCCGAATCGCCTCCTCATGGGCGAGACGGTTAAGTTAGGTGAGTATTGGAATGCTAGTCTAAGCCCTCCAACAGCTTGGGTCCCAGGTCGCGAGTGCTTCCCACGAGCCACCCCGACGGAGCTCCGCGTCGCCGCGAGGTCCTTCAGCAGGGATACCTCCCAGTCGCTGGACGGCTTCCAAGCGAGACATTGCCTGCCTCAGCGACATGGGGCTGGAGGTCCTGGCGCTACTCTTTGAGGCGGTGGAGCGGATAGGATTTTTTCCGCCCCAATTGTGGTGGGTGCTGGTGCCCCTCTTGGAGAAGCCGAAGGGAGGTCTACGGCCCATCCTGCTCCTGGGGTCGCCCGTGCGCCTGTGGGAGAGGCTCCGACGGGGCCGAGCTGCTGAGTTTTTAGAGCGGGCCCAACGGCCTTACTGGTCCTTCGGGAATGGAACCAGTTCGGGGGTGGCCATCTGGAAACAAAGCGTCCTAGCAGAACAGGCTTCTTCGACTGGGAAGGCTACATCAGGTTTCATTTGGGATGGTATGAAATATTACGAGTCGTTTGTTCTAGCATGGCTCCGAGATCGAGCCGTCTACTGGGGCATTTCTATGGTCCTCATCAAGACCCTCTACAATCTATGGCGTGGTCCCTGTGTACTCCGATTGGGCCCCAACTGCTCCCCTCTGGTGCTCTTTGCGGGCTCGGGTCTACCAGCGGGGGACGTATTTAACGACGTCTTCGTTAAAGCATATGCTATGTACGATTTCGACCAGTTCTCGCTCCGAAATCCACGGGTATCGTTAGGCTCCTACATAGATGACGACACGGTTGTCGCGTATGGAGACGAGGGTGAGATAGTGGCGAATCTAACCAAGGCTGGCCACGACTTGAAAGCTATTTTTTCGGAACGGCTGAACGTCCACGTAGCAGAGGACAAGGCCGTGACTTTTGCATATTCGCAGGGGCTGGCGGCGAGGCTCTCCAGGAGACTACTAGTGGCGTGTCCGTCGGTGGCATCGAATGCAGTAGTATCGCTTGGGACAGACCTAGCACCAGGCCAGAGGAGAGGATGCAGAGGAGGACTACACAAGCGGCACCAACGACTACGAGCTATGCGTAGAAAGGCACCGCTTCTTATCATTTTACCGCAAACGGTTGCCGCGGGACAAGTCCAGCATGTCTAAGATTTATGTTGTTGGAGTTCGTCCTGCAGCGGCCTACGGAGCCATGGTTCTCGGCTTTGCGGATGGCGAGCTACGGGCGTTTCAGAGTACTCTAGTGGCTGGACGCAGCCCAGCACACAAAGGTGCCCCCCTCACTGCTAAGTTGGCATTGCACGGCGATCCAGCGTGGAAGCAGGCGGTTGCACCAGCGGCCCAATGGGCCTTGAGCATCTGGAGGCCCATCACCCAGCCACGATCATCACCTTTCTCGTTTCGGGAACGCATCCAGATATGGTGGGACACGGTGGAAGCTCAAGACCTTGTTCTGGAACCTTCTGGCTTGAAGCTATCTCGGGGGCCCATGCACCGCATGCCGTTGAGCCTACATAGAATAGGGTGGGCAGCTACAAGTTTCACAGTGTGGCACGACGACCGAGGGTACGTTATTGATCTTCTCTACACGGCACCTGCCCTGGTCAATAAGCTACTGCAGGATGGAGTTCAGAGATCACATGAGCGTCGTATGGCGCAGGCCTTGCCAGAGTTCAGTGCCGGCAGAGTTGCTTCGGACCCGCTCCAAAGAATGATGCGGTCCAAGCGCACCCCCCCTCGTGAAAAAAATACTGGTTGAGTGCTGTTTTCTCTGGGGCCTGTTGGGCGGGAGATAGGCTGAGATCCTCGGGGTATGTTCACGACGGTTTGCGCCCGCTTTGTCGTCAGCCCGACTCCTTGGTCCACAGGCAGTTTTTCTGCGACGGCCCCGAGCCTCGAGCGGCTAGGCGAGAGCACTGACTGACGAAGAAATCGCCGAGGTGAGGACGGCCGCGCCCGATAGAATGCTTTTCTGTTCTCGGTTGATAATGGCTCAGCCCACCCCTCCTCCTCCTTGTTTGGACCTCGACCCCGTCCTCCAGGGTCCTGAGGGAGAGCCATTAACGATCGATGAGTTTTGTAGACTGACCCTCGACACGGAGATCGTCGTGGATGGGTCGGCCACCATTGGGGTGTTTCGAGAGCTCAACCGCGCCACCTATGCTGCTGTTTTCCTAGCCCCTGGCACGGACTACATAGTGAGAGCTCGTACCCTAGGCACTCTGTGGCCAGGTCTTCCCCAGACAGCCCAGTCTGGAGAACATCCGGGGATTGCAACTCTTTAGCTGCCTGGCCACGGGACGAAGTGATGTGCGCAGTGACTGTTTGGGGGCGGTGCGTCTGGCCTCCTCGAGCCCTGCTGCGCAGTTGGACCCCAATCAGACCTTTGCGGGCATCCGACGAAGGGCCCTGGCGGAAGATGGCCAGGCCAGCATAATCTCTGTTTCGCATGTGGCTGCGCATCGCTCTGCAGGAGCGACCACAGCACTCCCACCGCATGAGCGGAATATTGCCCTGGGCAATGCCGACGCGGACAGGTTGGCAAAGCGCGCGCTGAGTTTTCACCCCAGCCTAGCCCCAGACGGGCTGGAGAGGCTGGATCAAGAATTTGTCATGCTGCGCAAGCTCGTGGCAATGTTTGCAGCAGTGCTTTCCTGTTTTCCCAAGCTCGAGTTTCGGCGGGAAAAGACGGGCCCCAGGATGCCTCCCCCGCGTGCCCTGAGCTGGCACGATTGGGCCATCCTCGACCCTGGCGATGAGAGCGACCAGGCAAGCGTGGCTCGATGCAGGAAGTTCTTTAAGGTGTCCTATGGCGGCGAGAGGCTTATGCTCGGGTGCAGTGGACTCCCCATGGCCCTGCGTCGTCTGCAAGGCGCGGAGAGCGAACGGGGCCACCTCCTGTGCTCTTCTCTGCGCCAGACCGCCAAGTGTGAGATGCTTGTATGTTGCTTCAAGTGTGGGGCTTTCACCAGCCAGCGTTGTTTTCTTCTCGGCGAGCGGTGCAAAGGAACGCCTGGACCGAGTGGTAGGGGAGCTCTCCACCGAATTCGGCAAGGCCTCCATCCTCACTACAGATCGGAGGAGAAGGTAGCTGCAGGTTCTGGCGTCACGTGTCGCGCCTCTGCCAAGTATGTGCTGCTCCCCGCAGCCACGGCTGGTAGCCCCCCCGCTCCCTCGGGTGTGCGTCTCCTGCCTTCGCTGGAGGCACTGGCGGCCCGAGTAAGAGAGCGGGAGGAGAATGCAGCTCGGGCTTTGGAGGAGCATGGAGTGCTGCCTCGGCCTCCGACCCGCGGCAACCCCGCGGGTTAAGTCTAAGTGGCTAGGGGGGGAGACGCTCATCTCCTGCGTTGCCACACCCGTCAGACTGCCGTGCGGCGCTGGCTGGTAATGCTTTGTTCTGCCTCGTGGGCCCCCGAGGAAAATCCTCCTCCTCCTCCTCATCCTCCCCCATCCTACCTCCTCCTCTCCTTCTTATATAGCCAAGCCGCGGGGGCGCTCCGCCTGCGGCGTCCATCCTCCGTTTCCTCCCCGTTCCTCCTTCCCTCCATCCCTCCCTCCCTCCCTCTTCCTCGCTCCTCCCACCCCCTCCTCGTCCCCATCCTCCTCCTCGTCTGCCTCCTCTTCCTCCTCCTCTGCCTCCTCCTCCTCTTCCTCGCTCCTCCCACCCCCTGCTCGTCTCCCTCCTCCTCCTCCTCCTCCTCCTCCTCCTCCTCTGCTCCTCCTCCTCTTCCTCCACCTCCACCTCCACCCGCTCCTCTTCTTCCACCTCCTCCTCCTCCTCCTCCTCCTCCTCCTCCTCCTCCTCCTCGTCCTCCTCCTCCTCCTCATTCACTTCATTTTCCTCCTCCGCCTCCGCTCCCTCCCCACCTTCTTAGCCAAGCCGTGGGGGCGCTCCACCTGCGGCGTCACCCATCATCCTTCTCCTTTTCCCCCCCGTTCCTCCCTTCCCTCCCTCCCTCCTCCTCTCGCTCCTCCCACCCCCTCGTTGTCCTTCTCCTCCTCGTCCTCCTCCTCCTCCTCCTCCTCCTCCTCCTCCTCCTCCTCCTCCTCCTCCTCCTCCTCCTCCTCCCCCTCCTCCTCCTCCCTCCTCCTCCTCCTCCTCCTCCTCCTCTGCCTCCTCCTCAGCCTCCTCATCCTCCTCCTCCCGTTTGTCCGTCTCCCCATCTTCTCCTCCTCCCCCTCTTCCTCCTCATCCTCTTCCGTCATTCCTATGTGTTATAAGTGCCGTTGTCTTTCTGGCATCCCGAGGCCAGTACTCAAGGCGGACCGCGCGCTGTACCTGAGACCCCCTCACCTTTTTCATCACCCTGGGCCATAACCATTGTAAACATGTTCACATATGGAGGGTTGGGCGTTTTCAACCTGTGGCTGTCGCCTTAGCGCCGCGCACATTCATTTTGAAGATTTGCAAGAGTCCCACGGATTGACAACGAATTTGTTCCAAACTGCGGCTCTCGCTTTAGCGCCGCGCACACTTGTTTTAGGAGTGCACACGTGTATCACAGATTGGGGGCGTTTTTTTTTTTTTTTTTTTTTTTTTTTTTTGTTTTTTTTGTTTTTTCAACAGTTGGGTATCATGTCAGCGCCGCGTTTTCATTTCTCAGTGTTGCAAGTGTTTCTCGGTTTTCCACGAGCCGCGTACCAGGAATGTTGCTTTCGAAGGATACAGAGGGTGCAGCCGTTATTCGGTTTCGCGGCGTTGAAGTCACAGGAATGGCGTTTTGGCACGGTTCAGGATCGTCGATACGCAACAGTCAGGTTGTTCCGTGGCATTGGGATCCCGAGAACCATGCTTTGGCATGCTTCAGGGTCTTCAGAACGGTTGCTTCCCAACGAGGAAAAACTTTTAGTGGAACTTAATATTTGCAGTGGCCTGAGAAGAGGGAATTTGGAGGGAGGGTTTCTTCCAACATCAGAGGTGGCCCTTGGGTTTACAACGGTCCTCCTCCTCCTCTTCCTCCTCCTCCTCCTCCTCCTCCTCCTCCTCCTCCTCCTCCTCCTCCTCCTCCTCCTCCTCCTCCTCATTCATACTCTTTCTCCTCCTCCTTCTCCCTCCTCCTCCTCCTCCTCCGCCTCCTCCTCGCCTCCTCCCACCTCTTCTGTTTCTCCTCCTCCTCCTCCTCTTCCGCGTCATCCTCCTCCTCCTCCTTCTTCTCCTCCTCCTCCTCCTCCTCCCTCCTCCTTCCTCCTTCCGCCTCCCCCGTAGCCATTTTGGTTCAAGCTGTTTTCGGCCCTGCCTCGGCCGCGTCCGCGCCGCGCTCTGCCGCTGAGATTTGCTTGGGAGATGGCTGCGGTCGGCTGCCCTGCCGCCCCCCGTGGCGGCAGTGCAGCCCAGCAACGGCGGCGGGTCGTTGTGGCCTGCGCGGCGCGCCATGCAGGCGGCCGCGCGCCGCCCTCGACCGCGCGAAGGCGCTCGAGTCCAGAATCGCGGAGCTCGGGGCGGAGCTCAGGAAGACCCTGGGGGTGCACGAGGCGGCGGCCCAGCAGACTGTGGCCCTGGCGGGCACGGGCGCGACGGGGGAGGCAGACGACAAGCTGAGGGGCGAGCTGGTCGGGCGGCTGGCCCTCGAAACGCCGATCCTCGCGGCGGGCCTGGCCGCGGAGCAGGGGAGCGCGGTCGTTCCCTGCGTGCCGACGCTGGGCAGGCAGCGGCGCAACACGGCGGCGCACGTCTTCAGCGCCGTCACGGTGATCCAGAAGGCTGGCAAAACGGCGGAGCTCAACAGCATTTGGGCAAAGTATTAGGCATCTTTTGCAGAGGTGTGCACGGCTGGGCCGACGCGGAGGTCAGCCTCGGCACGTTCGTGGAGTTGACGCACGTGACGGCGCCCGCCTTCGTTTTCGCCGCCCTGCTGGAGCTGGTCTTCATCCTTGTGGGCAGCGGCCCAACGCGAGGAGGCCGCCGACGGTAACAGCGGCGCCCGTCCGCCGCGCGAGCCGTCCGCGCGCGCCGCTTCCGATGCGGTGCCGCCCCCCTGGGCCCTGGCGCGTCGCCGCGGGCGCGGCGTGCCGCCAGGCACCGTCTTCGCGCTGGCCGAGCGCGTGAGGAGTGCTGCCGAGCCGAGGCCTCTGTCCTTGGCGCCGGGAGCGCACTGGTGGAGGCGGGGCGGCGGGGGCGACGTGGGCGGCGGCGCCAGCGCTGTTCCCCATGCTCAAGCCGCCGCCCAGCCACTCTTGCCCTCCCTCGATGGCGCCTGCGACGCGGGCCCGTCCAGGAGGGCATCTCGTTCAACGCCGCCGACTCCGCCACGTTCGACGCGCAGGAGGTGGTGGACGCGATCCTCGTTCTCGAGGATGGCGTCGGCTCTGTGCGCAGCGCCCGCCGCGCGCTGTCCCTCGGCGGATCTGTCGGCGAGCTGGCCCCCGAGCCAGGCGCGGCCTTCGGCGGCCCCTGCGCGGCGCGCAGCACGACTTGCACGGCTCTCTTCCCGTCGTGCCGCGGCGGGCCCAGGAGCCGTCGAGCGCTACTTGATGGCTAACGAGGCTGCCCTCCTCCGTGGGCGCAGCGACGTGGCCCGGGACGTCGACGGCAGGGTCGAGGTGCTGGAGGAGGTGGAGGAGCCCCAGATAAAGACCGCTGCGATCGTGGAGGCGGCGGCGCTGGAGGCCGACGCGTTTTGCCGCGCGCTGGAGTCGGAGGAGATCGACGACGGCGTGGGCGACGCGAAGGGCGTCGAGGTGCTGGAGTGCCCCCTGCGGGGCCGGCCTCTGTGACGGCCCCCGCGAGGCCGCCCCCGTCGACCCATTCGACGAGCGTGCGGTCACGATGCTCCATCTATCCATCCTTCCTCATACTCCTCCTTCTTCTCCTCCTCTTCCTGATCTTCCGCCTCGTTTTCCTCCCTCGTCTCCTTCCCCTCCTCTTCCTCTTCCTCCACCTCCTCCGTCCCCCACCGCCTCTTCCTCCTCCTCTTCCCTCCTCCTCCTCCTCCTCCTCCACCTCCACCTCCTCCTGCTCCTCCTCCTCGTTTTCCTCCTCCTCCTCCTCCTCCCACCCTCCTTTCTCCCTCCCACTCTCCTCCCCCCCTCCCTCCTCTTCCCCATTTCCTCAAGGCTGCCCCCCTTCCGCCGCCTCCTCAACCGCGCCCTCCGGCTCCCTGCGCCCTCACGTTTTCCTAGAAGGTAGTCGCTCGTTGCAGCATTGGCAAAGTGTTTCGCCCTTGTTGCCGACTCGTATGCAACTCATGACGTGGATCATCAGCACCTTCTAGTCCAACGAAGGGATCTTCCTGAGCGAGCTCAGCCCCAATGGGTATGACGCCCTGGACAAAGTTGAGTACGGGTCCATGACAGACTCAGACAAGATCGTGGGGCAGCTGAGCCGTATCAGTCTCGCCACCAACAAGACCAACTCCATTACGTATTGCGATCGAGGGTTTTGGAGTCGGCATGGCCAAGGACAGTTGATCAACAACTTCGCCACCATCACCAAGTCCGGCAACAAAACCACTATGGAGGCAAATGTTGTCTGAGCGGCGACATGTCCAACACAGGGTAGTTCCAGGTTATTTTCTGCCCCGCGCATGTTGTGTCCGACAGGTGCGCGTCTACGTCGACGTGCAAAACGTTTGGGAGCCCAGGGCCGCCGGCTCCGCAGCCAGAGCGTCCGCCGCAGGCACGGACGAATCTCGATCGAGTGTGCTCTGGGCCTGCTCTCCCCCTTGTTTCAACGGATTCGAGCGGTTCCGATGTTTTCGGGCCCGGCCGATTCGAGGCGAACGCCGTCTTTCACTGTCTTTGGCCAACGCACCCTTTCGAAATCGTCCCCATCGCCCTAACCTGCGGAGGGATACTGGCCGATCCCAGTAGTTGACGCCCTGTGGTGGTCGGTGTTCTGCCTTACATATCGTTGCGCTGCGTGCTGTTGTTGGGCAAGTTTTCAGAGCCACTGCCCCCATTCCTGCATCGAATTTACTTTCTCTTGTCGCAGCAGTGTGGGACGATCGTCCCACACTGTCGCAGCAGTGTGGGACGATCGTGCCTGCTCTGGGCTGAAGAAATTGTGCGGGTGGATATTTGGTCCTTGCACGACATGTTTTTAGAACATGTCTGGTTAGAGGCGTCTTGTTTTAGCACATGGGATCTGTGTTCGAAGAACATTGGTCTCGCCATTCGAACACCGCTGGATTCTAAGAACACTTCGTGGTAGGCCTATAGGACTGCCGGGGCGGTCGGCCCCTGCTCCAGCGACCGGCCCGGCCGGACCAGCCAGAGTCCCCCGAGCCTGACGTCTCCCGGAGCGTGGGCTCCGACGCGGCCTGGTTCCGACAGGCCGTGGCAGGCCTCCGGCGCACCGGTCACGGCAGACTCAGGAGGAGGAGAGAGAGAGAGAGGAGCGAGAGGAGATAGAGAGAGAGATAAGCAAAACGAGAAATGAGAGAAGGATGATGGAGATGGAGGCAGAGAGAGAGAGGGAGAGTGCGAGAGGGCGCAGAGAGAGCGGACGCGGGTTGATGCAGGGCGCGATTTGGCAACCGCGCTGCCCACTGCCGTTTGTCCACGAGTGGCGGTGCAGGCTATCATGTCCCAGGATGTCGTGGGATCACTGCACCAGACTTTGTAATGTGTGCGCTGCGCGTTCCGAGTGTCGCAACTTTCGTCCCCTGCCCGTCCTTTTCAAAATTCACTCTTCTCTTCCTCGCCCCCCCTTCTTCCGCCACCTGGTCATTCAGGCTTGCACCACGGTGCAGGATCCATGACCCACCATCACCCGCAAGCGGTTCTCTGACTTGGACCACCCCCGCAGGGGGGCGTACGCAGCCAGCCGTGTCGTCGATGCTGACTGGCGGTCTGCTGCAAGACAGTCGGGGCGCTGAAGAAGGAACTCTTTTCGTTGGGTAGAGGCTGGGTGTTTCTTGATTGTTTCACAGTTTGCCCCACGTGTTCCTTAGGTTTTCAAAGGGAAATCGAAGTTCAACTTCTTGAGAAAAGGGGCCTCGTTCCTTATTTAGGGTTCCTTAGGTCAGCGCCCCCCGACTGTATCCCTGCAATTCCTCGGCGGCGAGCCCAGGGGGGAAGTGAGCAGGGGCGGGCCCTCTCAGAAGGCGCGGGAGCCCCCCGCCGGGAGCCCTCCCCGAGGACGCGGGAGACTCCTCAGAGGGCAGGAGGGCTTCTGAGAGCCCCCGCCGCCCTCTCAGCAGGCCTTCTCCTTCGTCGTTTCCCCCCGTCGCTCGCCGCCAGAGTCTCCCGACAGTCCCTTCGGATGCAACTCCTGGGAGGTCAAATGCTGTTTTTGCCCTGGTCCGAAATCCGGCTCAATCCCGCGTAATCCGGCTTCATCCCGCGCAATCCAGCTTCATCCGGCTAAATCCGAGGCCCACTCCGGCACAACAGCCCCCTTTAATGGGGCTTGATCCTTTTCAATCTTTCCGACGAAAACCTCCCAGCAGTTGCCTCCGAACCTCAGGGGCAAAACAAACCTACCTCGCTTTTGACCACCCTCGCTTCCAGGAGATACCAGGCGATGCCAAACCACGGCCTGTACTGGTCAGGCCGCTCGACGAGGAGGCGCTTGGTACGACTCGGTTTTGCCTGGAAGCGAAAGCGAGGTAAAGTCGGGGCCCTGAAGAAGGAACCCTTTTCGTCTGGGAGGGGCTCCGCGTTCCTTAAGTGTTTCACAGCTTGCCTCACGCTTTCCTTATGTTTTCGATCGGACATCGAAGGTTCACTCATGGAACAAAGGGGCCTCGTTCCTTATTTAGGGTTCCTTAGGTCAACGCCCCGACTGCAGGTAATTCGTTGAACCTTCTCGCTTCCCCCCCCCAGACCCCCGACGTCATGATTTTTTCATGACGCGACCCCCAGAGGTCCGGACCTATTCGCCGGGACCGGTTTTTCACCCCGAGTCGTTTTTTGACGGTCCACGCTGCCAACTCTTTGAGGCTTTTGAAGTCAGGGTTAGACCCCTCGAATGGCTCACAGTTTGGCAGGTCATTCCCTATTTCACATCTCCTGCGTGTGCCGCCGCCGCCGCTGCCTGCCCCTCAGAGGCCGCCGTGAGCACTGCAGGATTTAAACTCGTTTTTCTTTCTTTCTCTTTTTTAACGGGCATGTTGCTGCACCCTTGCTTGTATAGGCGGTAACTTGTTCTCTTCGCAGAAGGTCGCAGAAGGGCCGGTAAGAGCCCCCGGTGGCTGAAAACATAGAAAAACCTCCCGTCGTGATTTTTCCATGACTCGAGGGGGTCTGGGCCCGCCGCTCGCCGCCGACGGCTCCCTGCAGTCTCTCCGCCCTCCCGGGGCCCTCGGGCGGCCGCCCCGGCGCGGAGTGCGGGGCCGGCGGGGGCCCTCCGGGAGGGGCGCGGGGCCGCTCGCGAGGACGCCGCGCGGCAGGGCCTCGCCGAGGCCGCCGCCGCGGCGGACCGCGGGGCACCAGAAGCCACAGGGACGAAGAACCCGTCGTCGTCGTTTTCGTCGTTTTCGTCGTCGTCGTTGCGGGCCATATTTATATCCACATCCAGTGCGTCTTGGACTTTTTTGGAAGGGGCGTGCCGCAAGGCCGAGGCGCACTGGATACGGATAAACATTTAGCCTTGTGGAGGCATATCATAATTCATATCCAGTGCGCTTCATGCTTCTTGGGAAGAGAGTCCGAAACTCCAAGGCGCACTGGATGTGGATATAGACATTGCCCGCAGTCGTCGGGGTAAAGATGAAAAGGGGGACGCTTTCCTCCGCCGCCTCCTCATGAGATCCTCATGTATGACGCTGGCCAGACAGGGCCACTGCGCAGGGTGCGTTTTGTATAGAAGAACGAGCGGCGCCGACTGAAGCGGAGCGGGCGAGCAAATCGTTCCGCGGACGGGTGCGGCAAAGGTCCGGCGCAGAGTGAAGCAAAGAATGGTGGACCGACAGGGCGAGCATGAATCAGGAGGGAAAGAAACACACAGGCACAATGAATCGGCGATTCCCCAGAAAATATGGGAAAAGATGGGAAGTGGGGGGGAAGACAAAAACCCCGAACATATGGGAAAATATGGGGACTAATTTTATTTGTGTATATTTATTTGTGTGTCCCAGGGCCCCTTCAATGAAATCCTCTTTCTCCGCCGCCTCTCATTCTTCCTTCCTCACCCTCCAGCGCGCGGGCGGGGAGCATGCATGGTCGAGGTTCGAGTATAACTATGTGTGCAGGCAGTGCCTATTGGGGCCTCCTCGGGACTCGTCATGGCAGCAACTGGTCCCGCCTCGATATGTGTAGGCTGTGCCTCTCGGGCTTCCCTCGAAACACACATTTGCACACATTCACACACACACACACACACGCACACGCACACACACACACCTACGCACGCACGCACGCACGCACACACGCACGCACGCACGCACGCACGCACGCACGCACGCACGCACGCACGCACGCACGCACGCACACACACACACACACACACACACACATACACGCACACACGCAAACAAACAAACACACACACACACACACACACACGCACGCACGCACACGCACGCACGCACGCACGCACGCACATACGCACACACGCACACACGCACACACGCACACGCGCACCCACGCACGCACACACGCACACACGCACACAAGCACACTTTTGCGTTGGCGGCTTGGCAGAGGGACTGCTCCGGCGATGTGCCATCCACGCACACACACACACACACATCAGCAGAGGTCCAGGTGGATACGCCTCATCCACTACCCCCTGGAACGACTCTAAAAATCGAATCGTCTGAAGTCTGGGTCGTGTCCAGACAGTCATGCGGCGGGCGATCTCCTTCCTAGCCACTTTCCCTCTCACCCCTCAGCCCCCCATCCTACCTAGGGTGGACGACGACGGCGAAGACGACAACGATGACGATGACGACGAGAGAAGAGAGAGAGGATGAGGAGAAGGAGCAGGAGGAGGAAGGGATGGAAGCTGGCGAAGAGGGGGTTGCGGACCAGGATGAGGACGGACGGATGGATGGATGGATGGAGGGAGGGCCTCCGAGCGAGGTGGCATGCTGAGGCAGCAGGGTTAGTCTATGTACCAGGGGGCCGCGGGGCCCTGTGGGTCTCCGACAGCAGCTCCGCAGCGTCGACCTGGGGAGAGCGCGTGCCTGCTCGAGTGGCGGCGCGCGGGGCGACAGGGAGCGCAAGCAGGAGGCCCGAGGCACCCGGCATGCCCATCTCCGACGCGTACGCCCCGGCCTCTCCTGGAGATAGGCACGCGACAGCCCCAACCAAACAGACCCCCCTGGGGGCCCAGCAAGCCAGCGCAGCGCAAGCCATCGAAACGAGGAGCTCTTCGCCGTCTTTGGCCTGTCGAGGCCCTCGCTGGGCAAGGGCAGCTCAGGATGAAGAGCGGGTCCCGGGGAACGGGTCGAGCCTTCCCGGGGGCCCGCACCAAAAGAACATCGCGAGATCGGGAGGGGGCGAGCGCGGCCCTCCAACAGGAGGCCTCGCCTGAGATGGAAGCAGCAGCCCTCCTTTCGCATCCCCTCCTCCTCCCTCTCCTCCTCCTTTCGTATCCCCTCCTCTCTCTCCTCCTTCTCCTCGTCCTTCTCCTCTTCCTCCTCCTCCTCCTCCTCTTCCTCCTCCTCCTCCTCCTCCAATCCTCCAATCCTCCTCCTCCTCCTCCTCCAATCCTCCTCCTCCTCCTCCTCCAATCCTCCTCCTCCTCCTTCCCCTGCTATCTTCCTGAGCATCGTCATCATCATCATCAGCAGCAGCAGCAGCAGCATCTATCATCCGTCATCCGCCATCCATCATCATATCTCCCACCCTTGGGGGGTCTCCAGAGAACCCACAGCCGACGCGCGTGACAAAGCAGTCCTCCTCCATGCCCAGGTCCGTCGGCTGTCGGCCCCCCGACGACCCCGGCAGGAGCGCGAGCGGGCGGAGCTCGCCGCGGCCGCGGCGGAAGAGACCGCCGCGCTCCTGGCGACGGCCGCTCGCGAGAGGACGTCGACGACGCCGACGACGACGAGGCCGACGACGACGTTGACGACTTCGGCGCCGACGCCGACGACGACGACGCCGACGACGGCGACGCCGACGGCGAGGACGGCGACAGGGCCGATGATGATGGCGACGACGACGACGACGCCGACGACGGCGACGACGACGACGGCGACGACGACGAGGCCGACGACGACGTTGACGACGCCGACGCCGACGACGACGACGCCAACGACGGCGACGGCGACGACGACGACGGCGACGGGGCCGACGATGACGGCGACGACGACGACGCCGACGACGGCGACGGCGACGACGACGACGACGGCGACGGGGCCGATGATGACGGCGACGGGGCCGACGACGCCGACGACGGCGACGACGACGACGGCGACGAAGGCGAGGCCGACCCGACGACGTCGCCGTCGCCACGGATCGAGATTCTGAGCCGATTCTCAGAGGAGGAAGAGGATTCCCATACTGCTACCCCTCGCTCGTTTTTGCCTTTTGGGTCTTTTTGGGAGGCCCTCGTCGCCACCGCCAGATGCGCCTCGAGATCCTGGTCAGAGCGCATCCTTTGGTTTCCCCAGTCGCCGTCGTCACGGATTGAGGTTCTGAGCCGATTGCCCGCCGCGATGTCCGACGAAGCCATTGGACGCACGTTTGTTGCAGGGAGGTCGCGCACAGTGCGTGACTTCCATCGTGGGCCTACAGTGGAACACCCATGCCAAGAAGCATCCTGCTTGCCTCCAGGGTGCCCTGGGTGTTCAGGCCCTCGCGGGATCGCTGACCCGCAGACATCGTTTTGGTATTCCGGATGCTTCTCGCGGGCTTTGTCGTTTCCTGGAGGCCTCCAGGGTCGGAGGCCTGGAGGTTAGCACCAACACCAGTCTCGACGGTGTGCCTTAACGGATTGAAGACGATCCCGATCTTGGTGGTGGTGGTATTCTTCGGGTGCTCAGGCAGCCGAGATATTACCACCAACATCGAAATCTAGGATGATCTTCCACGGTGGAGGTGACCCCCTTGTGCTCGCATTGGCGCCCTTTCCACGCGTCCAACCAGAGCCTGGGGTGGCCTCCGCAGACCGTTGGGATCTTAGAGGCTCGGCGTCGTGATGATTTCGAAACCCACGGCTTCTCTTCGGTTGCGGCCTCCAGGGGCGTGTTCGGGGCCACGGACGGTCAGAGAACAACTCGGGATGAAGAGCCAGCTTTGGCGGATGGGTCGAGAGTTTCCCGCATGGATGCAAACACGACGTCGGAGGTTTGTGGACGACGACGACCACGAAATGGCTTGACGAGGGAAAGGAAGATGAGCAACGGTGCTTTTGGGCGATTGTGTGTGTGCCTCTTCTGGGAGGGTCTGTCTCAGGGCTCTTGTTCCAAACGTTCTCGTGTTGGGCTCTCTTCTAGAATAGAGCGCTGCGGTCGAGTCTCCTCCTCTCCTCCTCCCCCTCCTCCTGCCTCATGGGCCAGTGGGGTTGGATATACAGGAGCCTGCAGGATCGTGCCATGATCCCTCCTCCTCCTCCTCCTCCTCCTCCTCCTCCTCCTCCTCCTCCTCCTCCCCCTCCGCCTCCTCCTTCTCCTCCTCCTCCTCCTCCTCCTCCTCCTCCTCCTCCTCCTCCTCCTCCTCCTCCCTCGCGTCTCCTCCTCCTCCTACTCATTCTCTTCCTCCTCCTCGGACCCTAAGACGGGCAAGATGTTAACCTAATTTTGTATGGGTATGGCCCGTGCTCCTGTCCTTCAGTTGCACGACTGGTCGGCCGTGTCTCCTCCTCTCCCTCCTCCCCCTCCTCCTCCCCCTCCTCCCCCTCCTCCTCCTCCTCCTCCTCCTCCTCCAACTCCTCCTCCCCCTCCCCCTCCTCCTCCTCCCCCTCCTCCTGCCTCATGCCTCCATCTTCGTCCCTCCTGCGTCCTACTTCCTGCCTGCCTCGCGGCTCAGGGTGGCTGCGATGTGCGCCACTGTTGCCACGTTCGTGGGCTCCTGGGAGGCCCAGCGGAGTGGAGTGGTAAACAGACCCAGCCGAGACCTCGCGGCTCCCCTGGGTGTCTGCGAAGTGAGCCTTTGTCGCCACTTTCGTGGGCTCCTGGGAGGCCCAGCGGAGTGGAGTGGTAAACAGACCCAGCCGAGACCTCGCGGCTCCCCTGGGTGTCTGCGAAGTGCGCCTTTGTCGCCACTTTCGTGGGCTCCTGGGAGGCCCAGCGGAGTGGAGTGGTAAACAGACCCAGCCGAGACCTCGCGGCTCCCCTGGGTGTCTGCGAAGTGCGCCACTGTCGCCACTTTCGTGGGCTCCTGGGAGGCCCAGCGGAGTGGAGTGGTAAACAGACCCAGCCGAGACCTCGCGGCTCGCCTGGGTGTCTGCGAAGTGCGCCACTGTCGCCACTTTCGTTGGCTCCTGGGATGCCCAGCGGAGTGGAGTGGTAAATAGACCCAGCGGAGGCCTCGTGGCTCCCTGTGTGGTCTGCGACGTGCGCCACTGTCGCCACTGTCGTTGGTTTCTGGAAGGCCCAGCGGAACGGAGTGGTAAACGTACCCAGCCGAGACCTCGGGGCCCCCTGGGTGGCTGCGACGTGCGTCTCCTGTGGATCATTCAACATTTTCGTTTGTATTGATCGTTTCTGTGTATTGTTGCTACATGCGTAGAAGTGGTTGGGTACGTCGTAGTGTAATTTAGTGGGCGGGCTTTGGGACCTAGACCGGAGGGGTGTCGAGCAGGTGGCGTCGGATTCTCCATTCGTGTAAAGTACGTGCGCAGAGGGGGTATCCGACATGCGTCTGGCACGTGCGCGGTTTGGATGTGTTCTCACGTGTGCAGGCGCGAACGGGAGTGTCCAACATGTGGTCGGCGGATTCTCCAAACATCGAAAAACGAGCGCAGACGGGGAGGAATCCAACATGCGCATGGCACGTGCGCATGTGGGACTTGTTTCTCGCGGGTAGGCACCCACCAAGGGGGGTATCCAGTATGTGGGCGGCATATTCTTCAAGCGTTCAAAGCACAGGTGCGAAAGTGCGCATCCAGTATGCGCCAGGCGAGTTCGCTTGTTTTGGGCGTGCTTTCACTTGTGCAGGCGCGAAGGGAGTATCAACATGTGGTCGGTGGATGCTTCGAACGTAGAAATGGGTGCGCGTAGGGACGTATCCAGCATGCAACATGCGTCTGGCGCGGCGCCAAGGGAAGAAATCAGCATGTGGGCGGCTGACTGGTTACGAATACGTGCGCGGAGTGCGGTATGCAAAATGCGTCTGGCGCGTGCGCGTGTGGCAGGTGTTGTCACGTTTGCAGGCCCCAAGGGAAGCAACCAGCATGTGGTCGGCGGATGGTTCACACGCGCGGCTACGTGAGCGGATGGTGATATTCAACGTGCGTTTGGCGCGCGCACCTGTGGGACGTGGTGCTGTTACCCACGTATGCGCCAAGAGGTCATCCATGCGCCTGGCGCGCGCGCGTGTGGGCTGCGCCCTCACGCGTGTGGGCGCCAAGATCCAGCATGCGGTCGGCGGGGACCTCGCGCGTGAAAGTGGGCGCGCGGAGGGACGCATCCAACATGTGTTTGGCGCATGCCGGGGCTCGAGCTGAACGGTGCTTTGACGACGTCGTTGACCGTTTTCGTTTTGGTTTAGTCTCGCGGCACCGGCAGAACGAGGACAGAACGAAGGGGCACGAAAGCAGCACACAAACATTGTTCAGCTCGAGCCTTGGCGCGTGCCTATTTGATATGCGTGTTGACATGTGCAGGCGCGAAGGTGAATCTCCAGCATGTGGGCGACGGAATCTTTAAACGAACTACGCGCGCGGAGGAGGGTATTGCACATGCATCGGGAACGTGAGCATCTGGAGGAATGTGTTTTTCACGCATGAAGGCGCGAAGGGGGGCAGCCAACATGTGGTCGGTGATTCTCCTAACAGTCAACATCGTGCGCAGGACGGCGGAATCCAGCCCACGCCTGGCGCGTGCGCATGTGAGACGTGCTGTCACACGGGTAGGCACTCAGCGGGGTACCCAACGTGTGGTCAGCGGATTTCTCAAACGCAGAAGTACTTGAGAAAGCACGTATCCAAGTGTCAGACGCGAGGAAGTAGGAACGGATGAGGAACGGCAGGGCATGGTGGCAGTTGCGGGAAGAGAACGATGATCAATGTTCGATTTTCTGGCTGCTGCGTGCCATGGTTTGGTTCCGGAGATCTCGGGATGCCCGATCGCGGTAGTAAAGACGTCGGGTTTCGTGATGAAGTCTCATACGAAATGCGCGGTCCGGCCGAACATATTACCATAGCGTGCCAGCGCGAGCGTATACAGTGGATACCATGCCAGGAATCACTCTGCTCGCCTCCAGGGTGCCATGGGTTTCTTGGGTTTCGATGGTTTCGCGATGAAAAGCATGAGGTTCCCACACCACAAATCAATGGACGTCCTGGGGTCTCGGGTTGGGTTTCGTGTGGAAGGTTTCTCGTGGACTGACCTCCACTGCAGCGTGCCAGCACGAGCGTATGGCAGGCATGTAATGTTAAGGTGTTTTCTCAAATTCCCTACCGCGCTCCTGGATCCCTCTCAGGTGTAGTTTCCGAGAACCTTTGGAGGCCTTTGGAAACCCCTTTCTTGGTGAGGAGGAGGAGGAAGAGGAGGAGGAGGAGGAAGAGGAAGGGAAGGAAAATGGGGGGCAGGAAGAGAGAAGGAGGAGGAGGAGGAGGAAGACGACGAGGAGGCGTTTGAGAAGTCTTTTGGTGTATGTTAGTGGTATCTTGGAGGCATGTTTCGGACGAGGCCTTTGGGAAGTTCTTCGGGGTCTGCTATAACATGGCTTTTGGGGCGCTTCCGGGAGGCCTCATAAGCTCTTGGAAGCCTTTTGAGGGCGCTTGGGGGCCTTTGAGGGCCTTCTGAGAGCATCTTGGGGGATTCTTGGGGGCATATTCGAAGCCTTGGGGGCCAGCTTGTGGGGGAGGGCCCTTTGGGTCCCTCCTAGGACGCTCTTGGGCCTTCTTAGGGTCCTCTTGGGCGGTCTCTGGATACTCTTTGGGGCCTCTTGGGCCGTCTTGAGCTGGCTCGGAGAGCTCCTTGGGCCGTCTCTCAATTTGAAGAGCCCGAGCATGAAAGGATACGACAAAAAGGACAACAAGAGTTTTTGGCCTCTGGAGGCCTTCTTGGAGGCCCTCTTGAAGTCCTCTTGGAGCGTCTGAGGAGCTTCTTTGGCCGTCTTGAGGCGTTGCTGAGTGTCTTTGCAGCTTTTCCAGCTCTTTTGGAGCCCATTCTGAACCGTTCTCGAAAGGATGCTGGCCGTCTTGGAGGCCACAGCGTATGGTTCTGGAATCTCCGACGGACCCAGAGGTGCGTCGGCGAGCTCTGCCCCCTTCCCTCCCTCCCCGAGAACGGCATTTTGGACCCCAGGGGAGGGAGAAGAGAGGATGGGGACAGCCAACCAATTCACACGAAGTTCCACCCCTGGCAAGCTAGGTCGGCAGAGGTGTTCCCTCCCTCCTTTCCCTTCTCCGCTTTTCTCTTTCCCTTTTCTCCCCCATGCTGGAACCTTCCTTGGATCCTCGTCCCTTTTCATCCTGCCTCCCATTATCGTCCTCGTACGCCTCCTGTACCTCCAGTCCCCTCTGCTCAGTATCCTGCCCCGCCTCCTCTCTCTCGTGTGTTCCTTTTGTCTGCCTCTTCTGATTGGTTCGCGGTCAATGTTCCGCTGAAGTGTTTCCGCAACCAGATCGGCTCATCTCATACGATCTAGATGCGTTCTCTTGAGGGCGCGCGGTTTCGGTATACCCGAACTCAGGCTCGGCTGCGAAGCTGAGCGGTTTGAATTTTGCACCGTGATGGCGCCAGGGATTGCCAGTTGTGCCTCCTCAGATGACCTCTCGCTTCCGACGTCGGGCCGCGGTGGCCTTCGGCGCGTGCAGTCGGCACCAGTGCTGCCTCGGGGGCCCGTCGTGATGCGTCCTGCCATCTGCCCCGCCCTCGCGTGGGCGGACATGCTGGAGCTCGACGCCCTCCTCCCCGACGACTCGCACACGCCCTCGGGCGGCGCTGGTCTCTCGGCCATCCTGGCCGGGCTCGACGATGGCAGGGCCTTCCCTGATGGAAGGTCGCCTTTCGAGGCGCCAGTCGGCACGCTGCCGCCCAGCACGCCGGCAACGTCCGATCGGGCGGTCAATTGCACCCGAACGCGCCTCAGCACCAAGGCAAGGCCCTTCGTCGCTGCGGGTGCGGCCGCGGCCGAGACCTTGTGGCAGCGGAGTGCCTGGGCTTGCGGTCGCGACAGCGAGCGGCCATCGATCGCGCGGCAGAAGAGCGACGCTTGCAGCGCGCCAGAGACGCGCACCACCGTGATGATGCGGAACGTGCCCTACAGGTGGACGCGGCAGAAGCTGCTCACGCTGCTGGACTCGAAGGGCTTCGCGACAAAGTACGACTTTGTTTATCAGATGGGCTGCGCCCTCTGCCGCCGGTCCCCCCCCGGCCGATCCATCTCGGTCTTGTCCATCTGCCTGGGTTGCGGCATAGGGTGTTCGGGTTGGCCCAAAAGGGGGTCCAGCGACAAGGGGGTGGTGTAATAGATTTGGTGCAGTAGATTTGTGGGGTTGCAATACATTTGGGGCGTGCGGGGCGCAAATGTATTGCTGGATTTTCGCGTGCAATACATTGCAATGCAATGCAACATTATTTTCCGGTGCAATGCATTTGCAATACAATTGCCCGAAATCTATTGCACCACCCCCTTTTAGTTGGACCCCCTTTTTAGGCTACCCAAATCTGCGTCAGTGTTATGTGTATGTGTAAATACATGTATGGTATGTGTTGCGACAGGCCCCGCGGGCAATCCAAGCTTGTGTTGCCTGGGACGGTGCGCGGTAGGCTTTGCCACAGGCTGCGCCAGAACGCCCCGCGGACCATCAGTGCGTCCGCTGCCCCATTCGGCGCGCTTTTGATGGCACTGTCCTGCGCCGGGGAGGGAGAAGGAGAAGGATGAGGGAAGGAGGAGGAGGGAGGAGGACGAGGAGGAGGAGGAGGAGGAGAAAGAGGAGAAAGAAGAGGAGGAGGAAGCTTGAAGGCCAAGGGGTGTGGCAGACCCTCGGGGGCTGCTAAGTGGCGGGTGGCGGCTGCCCGTGTCGGCGCGCAAGCAGTTGTGCCACAGGCGGTGCGCCATAGGCTGCGCCAGACCCCCCGGCGGGTCATCAAGTCGCGATGTGCGAAGGATTTCAAAAAAAACCCTTCGACGAAGGATTGCAAAAACTCTTCGACGAAGGATTGCAATCAAAGGTTTTTTTTTTGGCAATCCTTCGGTCTGTCTTCATTCCACGGGTTGCGTCGCAGGCTGCGCGCCAGAGGTTGCGCACGACCCCCCGGCTTGCATACATCCCATCGGCTGCGCACGAGTTCCCCAGCTTGTCTGCATTCCGTGGGCTGCGCCACAGGTTGCGCGCCATAGGATGCGCTGCACACCCCGCGGGCCACCACCTCGCGATGTCCCCCGTCTCTCTACATTCCATTGGTTGTGCCATGTGTTGCGCGCCATGGGCGCCAGGCACCCCCGCGGGCCAACAAATGGTGATTTCCAGTGTCTGTCTATATTCCATCGGTTGCGCCATGGGTCGTTCGCCAGATATTGCGCCAGGCGCGGGCCACCAACTCCCTTGCCTGTCTACATTAGAGTGGTTGCGTCACTGCTTGCGCGCCACAAGCTGCGCCACATCTTCCCCGCGGGCCACCAAATCGCAATCCGTAGGTTTCTGGATGCCTTGCGGGCCAACGCACAGCGGTTTCCCCAGTCTGAGGTTTGCGGGCCATCGAGTGCGGCAGCCCCCCATCAAGCAGTCCACCAAGTCGCGGTCCCCTTTGCTCTGCACTACACTATGCACTACACTAGTTCCGCCACGCGGTGCGCCAGACACTCCGCGGGCCACGCAGGGCCCTGACCCGCCATCCATACAGCATGCGCTTTTGAGGGATTCGTTCGTTCCGTGATTGGACCACGCAGACACCCGCGACATGTCAGATCGTATGTTCCAATCTTGGTTGTATTGCACCATCGGTTATGCCAGAAGCTGCGACAGGCAACATGCACTGTACCAACCGTATGTGCCATGAATCAACTGGCCGCCCCTGAGGGGGTAGACACCGCCGCCCCACTTGTTTTGAACATGGTTGCTTTGATGAAAAAGCGGCAAGGTGTGTTGACCGCCATTGGACTTGGGGAGGCTTGGTGGAGGAAGATGAGTGGAACGTACATAGCAGACGATTTGAGAGGATCCAAGACGGCCCAACAGGGCCATGCAACCTCCCCAACTTGCTCTGGAGGGCCCCAAGAGGCACCGAAGACAGCCCGAAGGGTACCCAAAAGTGTAGAAAATGCCGTAGCGGGAAAGTCAGATTGAAAGAGGGGGATTAATGGCGGAGTGCAAACAACAACATCAACATCATGCCAGCTGATTAGGGGGGCCTCCAGGGACCCCGTGGGGGCGTCCAAGATGGCTTGAGAGGGCGCCAAGAGGGCGGCCAGACTGTCCAAGATTGCTCCAACAAGCCGTCAGAACACCCCAAGATGCCTCCACGATATCCCAAGGAGGCCACAGGGGCCCCAAGAGTGTCACAAGAGGCTACAAGAGAGCTCCAAGAGACGCACACAGTGGCCTGAGTCTGCCAACTTCATTTGTTGTTTGCAGGTTATAATCTTCTTCGTTTCTTTGGCTCAGCATGACTCGAAGAGGGCTTCAGAAAGTTCCGAGGTCGCCCAAGAGGGCCCCAGTCACGGGCCAAAACAGGCCAAGAGGTCAACAAGAGGCCCCCAAGAAGACAGCCCGGAAGGGCCTCCAGAGACGTTCCAGACGGCGGCATGGGGGTGTCTGGAAATCTCACGTGAGAAGGCGTATTCGATTCGGGGACCTAGTGGCGGGCAGCGGACGCCCAGTTCACAGCCAGTGCCATTGGGCTGGCGAAAGAAAGAGCAGGCCGCGGGGGGGACCTCAGAAGGGGTTGCAAGGGCTCTGAGGCAAGGGTAGATACGAGAAGTGCGTAGGTCGGAGGATTGAGAAACAACCTGTCTTGCAGGCAGAGATCTTACACGCCGTACCTGGTGGGGCGGTGGACTGCTCCGGGCATTCCGCCATCCTACATTGTAGCGTCTTGGCCATCTGCCTGCGTGCCCATGTGCATTCGGAAGTTGTTCGAAAATTACCTTGTCGCGTGAGGCTCGCGTCGGGAAGAAACAGTTGCTAGATGTATCGAGTGCAACACTCAACGCGACACGCCCCCCACCCAAGTCTCGCCATCGAAGCCCGCGAAGTCAATCTAATTAGCCCGGCGAAGGACCCGACCATATGCAGTTGTGAGTACCGCAGTCGTGAGAATCATAGTCGGTGGAGGTCGTTATGGATGTGCCAAAGTGGGATGGCGGCGGCACGCGAGTGCGGCCACTGGGGCCTTCGGTGGGGCTTCCTCTGGGGCCTTCGTACGTGATCTGTCTTATGGGGGGGCACGTGGAAAGATAGACCGATCAAGATGGCCCTTCCCTTGCTTTTTCTTCCTCTTTGCCCGCGCACTCCAAAGTCCAAGGCTGCGGGCGCAGCGCAGCGCGGAATCCCCGCGACGCGCGCGGGTCGCCCCGAAAGGGCCCCACCGACGCGCGCGGGTCGTCCGCTGCGCGGAGCAAAGATGGCTAGTCGGCTGGCTGATAGCCGGCAAGTCTCAGGCCGCGGGGCAGGGCGACGACGGGCAAGCGCGGCGTGGGGCAAAGCGCAGCTCGGAGCTCCCGCGCCCCGCGCTGGCCGCCCCGAGAGGATGCCAGCGGCGCGCGCGGGCCGCCCGCGGTGCGAGGCCAAACGGTTCAACGCTCCAATCGAGACGAGGCGCTGCTCAGGCGGGTCAGCTCCCCAGGTCAGGCTTCGCGGAGAAATTCTGGACGCTTCGCGTATCCCCACCAGTGGCCAATTCGCACTGTGCCGTTGCCCCGGACACTGCTCTTGCCGCCTGACCGTTGCCTGGTGGCCGCAATCCAAAAAAGTATCCCCACCAGCTTTCCGGGCTTGGCCGCTGTGTTTCTAGGCTCGCGCGTTGCTAATTCGATCGGCCCGTGGCCCGGACCTTTCGACTCGGCGCTTGCGCTTCCGCTTGCGCCCGCGAGGAAAACGTATCCCCACCAGCCCATCCAGCAACGATGCCCATGCGAGTTCAGGTGATCCGGGGAGTGCGGGACCAAGGAGTCGGACGGCTGAGCCGTGCGAAGGGGGGAAGAGTAGAAGAAGGAGGCCGGATGGATGGATGACCGGGCGGGGAGAAGAACGCGATGAATAGGAGGAGGAGGAAGAGGAGGAGGAGGAGGAAGAGGAGCAGGAGGAGGAGGAGGAGGAGGAGGAGGAGGAGGAGGAGGAGCAGGAGCAGGAGCAGGAGCAGGAGCAGGAGCAGGAGCAGGAGGAAGAAAAGGACGTGAAGGGGGAAAACGAAGGATGAGCATGAGGAGGGTGCGAGCAAAAAGGGCCAGAGGTCTCTGGGATGCCTCTCGGGGCCTCTTGGGATATCGTTTGGGCGCTTTTTGGTGGCCTCTGGGGACGTTTTGGGGGTATCGTGGCGCTCCTGGGGGGCTCTTGCGCGTCTTGGGTGCCTCGGAGAGGGGGCCTTTTGGAACGTCTGGGGGGCATGTTGGGTGCCCCCGGGATCCTCTTGAAGTCTTTGGGGGGCCTCTTGGGGGTCTTTTGGGAGCCTCGTGGACGCCTCTTGGGGGCCGTCTGGGCGCCTCTTGGGGCCCTATTGGGCCCGCTCGGGGGTTTTTGGGGCGACCTTCGGGCCATCTTGGAGGCCATCGATCAATCAAGAGGGTGCTCCAATCAGCGCCCCCCGCAAGAGGCCACAATGGGGCCAACACCGCTGTAAAACCAATGTTTTCAGGTTTCCTCGCCGAGGCCTTTTTGGACGCTCCAATGGGTCGCGGCACCGCCCGTCCAGGTCCAGGGAAGGGGGTAAAAAGGGGGAGGGGCAGGGGTACCCCCCCCCGAAGGGGAGGAAAGTGTGCTCGTTGGAAGAGGAAATTCTCAAGACCACCTACGCCCAGAGGGCTGTTTGGACTCGGTGAAGCCTAGCTCCTGGCGAGGGCCGTCGCCTCCCTATTGCACCGCTTCGTGCACGCCGCAAACTGCCCCAGCTGATTGGGGGAGCCCTTTTCATGGGGCCACGAGACGTGTGAAGGGTTTGACGCAAGGGCCCGGGGGGCGCGTTTGGACCTTGCCAGTGAAGCCTTCGGTGGGCCTCCTTGGCATCACCGCCTCCTCCTACGTTTCGTGGGCATACGGTGGGCGGGGGACCGAATGTGAACTTTGCCTCTGGGGCCGTCGGTGGAGCCCCCAACGGGGCCACGAAATGTGTGAGGGGTGTGGCGACATGGACATGCCGTGGGTGGGGTGGGCGCATGTGGGTTTTGTTTTTGGGACCTTTAGCCCAGCTCCCAAAAAGGACCACGAACCGTGCGAGCGGTGTGCCGAAATTCACCTGCGGTGGGCCGGGCAGGGCGCAACTGGAATTTGCCTTTGGGTTTTTCGGTGGAGTTCCTTATGGGGCCACGGGCCGTGTGAGTGTTGTGGCGACAGGGACATGCGGTGGGCGGGGTGGGCGCATGTGGACAGTGCCTTCGGGGCCTTCGGTGGAGTTCCCCACGGGGTCACGAACCGTGTGACGGGCGCGGTGACATGGACATGCGGCGGGGCGGGGTGAACGCATGTGGAAATTGCATCTGGGGCCTTCCGTGTTCCCTATTGCGCCACGAGCCGTGTGGGGGTGTGCCGACATGATGGACATGCGGTGGGGGGTGGGGCGCATGCGTGCCGACATGGACATGCGGCGGGCGGGGTGGTTGCATGTGGACTTTGTATCAGGGGCATTTGGTGGAGTTCCCCACGGCGCCACGGGCCGTGTGAATGTGCGCCGAGTTGGACATGAGGTGGGCGGGGTGGGCGCGTGTGGATCTTGCCGCTGGGGCCTTCGGTGGGGTTCTCTGTGGGGCCACGATGGGTGGTGTGCCGAAATCGACATGCGGTGGGCAGGGGGGGCGAATGTGGGTTTTGCCTTTGGGCCCGTCGTAGGAGCCCCCGACAGGGCCACGAACCGTGTGAGGGGCGTGCCGACATGGGCATGCGGCGGGGCGGGGTGGGCGCACGTGGACTTTGCCTCCCGGGCCTGCGGTGGAGCTCCCTATGGGGTCAGGAACCGTGTGACTGGTGTGCCGGAATTCGCCTGCGGTGGGCCGGGCAGGGCGCAGGTGGAATTTGTCTTTGGGGTTTTTGGGTGGAGTTCCTCATGGGGCCACAAACCGTGTGAGCTTTGTGCCGACATGGGCATGCGGTGGGCGGGGTGGCGCATGAGCGGTGTGCCGAGATCAACATGCGGTGGGCGGGGGGGGGGGCGCATGTGGACTTTGCCCCTTGGGCCCTCGGTGGGGCTCCTTACGTATTGGGCCACGGGCCGCGTGGCGGGTGCACCAAAGTGTTGGATTTGCCGAGATCAGAGGCACGGGTCAGAGGAGGGAGGAGGAGGCACAGGAGGAGGAGGAGGAGGAGGAGGAGGAGGAGGCACAGGAGGAGGAGGAGGAGGAGGAGGAGGAGGAGGAGGAGGAGGAGGAGGAGGAGGAGGGAGGAGGAGGAGGGAGGAAGAGGGAGGAGACTGGAGGAAAGAGGTGGAGGAGTGTCTGTTGTAAATGTGGGACCAACACCACAGGATGGTGTGGAAAACAACCTTCGTGGGCTTCTGGAAACCACCATTCCTGGGTGTCTGCGATGGGGGTTATTGGAGCCTTCCTGTGGTCATCTTCGATCATTTCAGGTTGCCTGGAGGTTTTTCGGGGCTGCCTTTGGTCATCTTTGGCTCTTCGGGTAAATTGACGCATCCTGAGGGCGTCTTGGGGCCATCCTGGCGCCTGCCTCGCAATGGTCCACGCGGTTGGGCCGCCTTTTGGCCATCTTGACGCCACCTCGAGCCCCTCCTGGAGAAGATGGAGCCCTCTCAAGGCTTTTCTGTGGCTGTACTGTGGGGCTGCATCTGCAGATGTATGCCTGCTTTTGTTCTGCCCTCTCGGAGTGTCTTGGTGATCCTCCCAACAGGTTTTCGTAGCCCCCTCGGGGCAAATCTTGGGCTGCGTTGAGTCGGCGGCTCGCCCAGGGGGAAGTGGCAATGGACGGGCCTTCTCAGAGGGCTCGGAAGCCCCCTGGACCTCCGAGTAGTTTTCTAAGCCTTCCCCGAAGACGCAGACAACTTCCCAGAAGGCGCGAGGGCCTCTGAGAAGTCCCGCCGCCTTCTGAGAAGGCCTTCTCCGTCTCATTTCCCCCCCTCGCTCGCCGCCGATCGAGGCCGCCTTGGGACGTCCTTGGGCTTTTGGGGGGGAGCTCCCGGGCAGCCTCTTTGGGCCGTCCTTGGCTGCCTGGTGACGTCCGAGATCCATGGGGCGGCCAAGGGCGGCCACAGGAGGGCGGCAGAGCGAAACAACATGCCCAACCCACCATCGGCGTCGAGCGAGGGGGGGAAATGAGACGGAGAAGGCCTTCTCAGAAGGCGGCGGGACTTCTCAGCAGCCTTCGCGCATTCTGTGGAGTTTTCAGTGTCTTCGGGGAAGGCTTAGACAACTTCTCGGGCGGTCACGGGACTTCCGAGCTTTCTGAGAAGGCCCGTCCTTTCTCGTTTCCCATCCTCGCTCGCCGCCGAACAGCAACTAGACAAACAGCACAACCCGACCGCTTGCAGGCAGCCATGCAGGAGACATAGCCAGAGATACTAAGAGAGAGGCAGGAAGCAGGACAAGATACATGGAGGAAATGGTACCCGTACCGCTAACCCTGTCTAGTTCTCGCGGTTTTTGGGCCTCCTGGGAGACCCTCGTCGCCACCGCTGGATTCGCCTCAATTCTGCTCAGAGAGCACCCAGGGAAAGGTCTGGGGAGTAGCGGAATTGGTACCTCCGCCTCTTCAGAGACAGAAGGCATGAGGGACCAGCAAGACATAAGATCAGCCCCGCAGGGTGTTCTTCTGCGCGGTGCCCCCAGAGGGGGCTGGTGGCCATCCCGGTCGACTTCGAGACCACCCATTCCCGCGGTTTCTCGTTTGTGAACTTGACCAGCGTAAGTCACGTGAAGCCTTTCGTAGAGACGTTCGGGGGCTTTTGTGACTGGCAGAGTGGGGCTTGCAAGAAGAAGTGCGAGGTGTGCTGGAGCGAAACGCAGACCTTAGAGTCCAACATCCTCCGCTACAAGGGCAGCCTTGTCATGGACCCATCGGTACCGGATGATTTCAAGCCGATCGTATTGAAGGATGGCGTGCGCATCCCGTTTCCGCAGTCCATCCGAGAGTACCACGAGTTTGGCCAGAAGTCTGGAACCAGGAGGGGTTGGCGAAGGACTACGAACATCTCATTCTCGGCAAACAGAGGCCGCCGCAAGTGAACACAGTAGCCATCTTCATCCCGAACTTCCTTTCTCACTCTGCCTTATTCGCTCTCATTATTTGCCGATTGCCGCAAGTTCCTGAATCTGGTTTTAACTGGCGCAAGACCTGCCTCCTGTCCAACCTAAGTATAGTTAGACACGGGGGAAGAAGGGAGGGGATGAGGAACAGAGGAAGGCACGTAATACCAAGAGCATGTCGACAGAGGCTAGAGCAGGCGCCTGCTACTGCTCTCGCCCACGGGCATGGCGTTTCCCTTTCCTTCGTCCTTCACGTCTTCCCGTTTCCCGTCTTCCCTTTCTTGCGTCCCTCTTTTTCTTTTAGGGTGGTTCGCGAGACGCCTGATAAGCCTTACGTGTGGAGTCGCTCCCACCGCCGTCCAATCTAAATGTCGGACCGTCGGTTCTTCATCCGGGATGCACTTGCAGCCGCTCCACACGTGATAAATCTACACGGCGTTCAATTTGACGCCAATTACGTGGACGCGCGCCAGGCCACACCAGGGAATGGCGGGTCTGTTGTAAGTACTGTCGGTATTTACCCTTCACTTCAGCATCAGTCCTTGCCGTATCTACATCGCATGGAGGCGTCAAGTCCTTCGTACTGTCTTGGGATGTCAGATCGCGTGCGATGCTTGATCGCGGCCCTGACCATACACCATAGGAATTCGGAGGCCACGGCCTCACCTGGTCTCAACTAGGCCTGGGCTGCTGTCCGCATTCGGTCGTCGGATGTGCCCAGGCAAATCGCCGCGCCAGGAAAAGGAAACGACAGCGCGCGCGAACCGATGTGTGGTACCCCTAGTGGCCTTGGGCCCCTTAGGGGATATCTTTGGGCCCTCTGGGTGGAGGCGGAGGAGGAGGAGGAGGAGGAGGAGGAGGAGGAGGGGGAGGAGGAGGCGGAGGCGGAGGCGGAGGCGGAGGGAGGCGGAGGCGGAGGAGGAGGAGGAGGAGGAGGAGGAGGAGGAGGAGGAGGAGGAGGAGGAGGAGGAGGAGGAGGAGAAGGAGGAGGAGGAGGAGTCTGTCTGGGCACACCCTGCAGCCTCTTGGGAGCCTCCTGGGGGCCTCCTGGGCTCAAGGGGCTCTCGGGGCCGTGTCGGGCTGGGAAGGTTTCCTTGGGCACCTGGCCTGGCGCACCCTCCTCCACCTCCTCCTCCCGCCTCCTCCGCGTCTCCTCCTCCTGCTCTCTCCTCCTCCTCTCTCCTCTCCCCTCCTCCTCCTCCCTCCTCCCCTCCTCCTCCTCATCCCCTCCTCCTCCTCCTCCTCCTCCTCCTCCTCCTCCGCCTCCTCCCCCTCCTTCTCCCCCTCCTCCCCCTCCTCCTGCTCCTCCTCCTCCTCCTCCTCCTCCTCCTCCTCCTCACCTGTTCCTCGTCCTCTTCCTTCTCTGCGGCAGAAGACCCGAAGCAGCTTTCCAAATGGCCTTGCCGTCGAGCTCCTTTCCTCTCTTATTACGAGCGCGAGTCATGCCAAGACAGCGCGTGGTCTGTCGTATCGGGGTCTGAAGGGGGATTCCTCAGAGTTTCTGAGGATCCCTCCGGATTTTTTCCGGATCCTGACAGTCCCTGCGGATTCTTAAGAATTCCGATTAATCCCTAGGGTTCCCGAAGAATCTTCTAGGTATTTCCAAGGATTCCGAATTCCTGCGGATCCTGGAGGATCAACATGAATCTCATGAATCCCTTAGTGTCCCTGTAGGGATTCCTAAGAACCCCGCAGGATCTCAGCATTTCGCGATCCCAATGGATTCAGACAAAATCCAAGGAATTCCAAAGGATCCCTGACGGTATTCCTGAGGATCCGGATGGTTTTTAGAGCGTGTTTCTTTATTGTTTGTGGCAAAACGGGCGTTATGGCCCCCCCTATAACGTAACGACCCCCCCCCCCAGGGCGCCCTGGGCATTGGGGCATTGCCGCCGTGCGCATCGGGATTTGCATAGGCATTCGCATCGGGGTCTGGTCCGCAGTCGTCGTCGTCGTCGTCCTCGTCGTCGTCATTGTCGTGGTCGTGGTCGTGGTCGTGGTCGTCGTCGTTGTCCTCGTCGCTCGTCGCTCGTCGCTCGTCGATCATCGTTGTCGTGCGCGTGGACGCGGCTGGAGCCTCTTTTTTTATTCCGGGCCGATGACGGCCATCATTTGGGGTGAGGGGAGAGGGCCGGTGACGTCACCTTTCGCGCCGGCGGCGATTGGGAATGCCTGGGAATGAGGACGGATAGTAGCAGCATGTAGGTGGCGATCTGCACCACAGCGCCTGTGTACACCACACCGCCCATGTACAGCAGCAGCCGCGTGCAACACAGCGCCAGTGTGTGCCACAGTGCCTGCGAGCACCACAGCGCTTGTGTACACTACAGCGCCTGCGTACAGCACATCAGCCGTGCGCAACACAGCACCAGTGTACACAATGTCTGCGTGCACTACAGCGCCTGGATTGCACCACGGTGCCTGCGTGCACCATCCCAACCAGGTGCAACAGAACACCACTGTTGCATACAGAATGTTAGAATCCTTATGACAAAATGGAGCGCCTGTGGATTCCACCGAACATTTGTTTTATATAGGATTTGGAAAGGGAGCCTGATGGAAAAAGGAGCGCCACTGGAATCTACGAGTCCTCCCGATTCCTCCAGCATCATCCAAAATTATCCCATGTGCGTCCAGGAGGCTCCGGCAGAATTGGCCGTCCGAGAACCAATTGGACTGATTCCAAAAACCATTCTGCGGTGCACGCTAAGATGCGCACGTGCGCTGTAGCGCCGACCCGCACGAAAGGAGGGAAGGGTAAGGGAGGAGGAGGATGAGGACGAGGAGAGATGAGAGAGGAGAGAGGGGGGGAAGAACATCGCATTCTATTATCAGCACCTCCCTGGGGTGGTGTTTGGCTGTCCGCAGCAGATCCTCACCTACATGCTCCTTCTACTTGTCCTGTGCACGCAGGCGTTGTGGTGTACCCCAGCGCTGCGTTGCACGCGGATGCTGTGGTGAAGACTGGAGCTGTGGTGTGCACGGGTGCTGCAGTGCACGCGAGCATTGTGATGTACGCTGGCGCTGTGTTGCGCATGGTTGCTGCGGTGTACACATTCGCTGTGGTGTACACCGGCGCTGTAGTGCACGCGAGGTGGGGGGAGGCGTTACGTTCTCCCTCCCCCCCGCCGCCCCCCCCATGGCGCCCGCTATCGACGAACATGCAGAGACGCGTTCTAAGAGGGGGCGAGGACGTTGACGCGTGCCTCCACTTGTCAGTTCCGAGGGCGGCCCTCGTCGCCGCCCCCAGACCCGCTTCGGAAGCCCAGGCAGAGGCAGAACGCGCTCTGGGAGATGTCCCAGGATCAACCGGTGTCGTCGTCGTCACCGTCGGGGAGTTTCCCCGGGGGTTCTGCAGGCTTCTGGCAGGCAAGGTTCGAGCGCATTTGGGGGTGCTATCTCGGCCGCTTTTCCTTTTTGCTCGTCAGTGGCTATCCCATCTCGTGCTCGGTCTCTCATGTGATACGGATGCGCGCGCGGCGCGGATCTTTTGGGCGAAAGCGAGCGCGGCTCGAGCGATCTGCGTAGCTCTAAGGCTACGGGCCCTAGTTCGAAATCAAAATTGCAGCGCCGACAAGGAATGAAACCACAGGCCCCTCGAGGCTTCTGGGGGAAACCCTCTCGGGCTTTTCCATTCCTGGGGAGTGAGCTTGATTCACATTCCTCCTAGTCGCCGTCGTGGCGTCTCGGGCGCGTGAGTTGGGATTATAACATGTCACTCGCCGGAAACTGCATTGCAAACAGGGGTATGATTATCAAGGTAATATTTAGCAAGCAAACGGCTTGCACGGATACAGGGTATACTCAGCTCTCAGCGCCGCTGGCGCTTAATCGAAGGCAGATCGAACGATGGCAAGAGTTTGATCGCGAAGCGACAGCACCCAAAATATGTAGCCATCTTACCGAGTTCAGATCTGAATGCCGAACGGGTGCGATCGTCATCACATCGATATCAAACAAACTGTGCGCACTGAAACGAATGAAGTTTCTCGGGAATAATGCGGAATTACGTGTGGATCTTTGGCCGGGCGTGACATCTGAGCAGCTTTGCGGCATACATCAATATTCAGCCGGGTATGAAATCTGAGCAGCAATGCGTTTTAAGGTATGAATAGCCGAATACGAAATCTGAGCAGCAATGCGGCCTAACGTTGAATAGCCGGGTATGAAATTTGAGTATCAGAATATTGCGGGTCCGATTGGCCAACTTGCCGTCCGAAAACCAAGCGGGGTTTACTTGTCTTTCTTTGGTTTCGCCGGTTTTTCCGTCAGGTCGGATCCTCTCCAAACGTCGACTGCCTGTGAGTTTCCACCAGTGACCAGTGGCCCTTGCGATCGTTCATCACACTCTCTGGGAAAATTGTGAAATCGGGGTTGCCAGAATGATAATGCCGAAGCAGCCACGACGCGTGCTTCTTGCAGGTCTTGCAAGTGATGTAGACACTGTGCGGGTTATGGCTGATGGCAACATCATGATGGGGAATGCACGTCACGCAACTGAGCATGTCATTCGGCTGCACACTCGGGGAGGATCCGCTCCACGATGCAACACTGGCTGATGTGGCTGACACGGAACTCGATGAACCCGTCACGGAAACAACGGTTGGTGATGCGGGGGCCGAACTTCTTTGCGATATTGCTGATGTTGATCGTTCAGATCCCCGTGCTGATGCTGCGGTATACGGTGATGGCGGCGCGCTGGCAGGTGGTGGCCCTGTCGGTACCAGCGGCGGCGGCGTTTGTTGGATTGCAACCGACGCTACTGAACTCGAAGCCTGTGCGCTGCTGAACACGTCCGCGTGGGACATCGTGATGTCACCATCGTGATCACGATCTTCTGGAATTGTAGGTAGTATGTTGCGGCGCCGGCCGACCATGCGGCCGTCCCGTCCCATCCAGGGTGTTCGCCCATGGCCTTCGCCTTGGCGGCGCCTTCCTCGTTGGCGATCGCGTTGTTCTGCCTCAGGATCGCCCAGAGCGTCAAGAAGATGCCGAAACCGATAGTCATGCCGAGGACCAGCGTGAACGTCAGCAGGCAGATGTAGAAGTTATAGTTCGGCACAGTCGGCGCAGGCGTAGGTTGCCCCTTGACCTTGCCGAGGCAGGTGAACAGGACTGAGGCGAGCATGGCAGCGCGTGGCTGCCGGGCCCCATAGGTGTGTTTGCGGGCCCCGAAGGACGACAGCAGGACGCATGCCTCCATCGTCTTCGCCATGGCGTCCGCGACCATGGCCCAGGTCGGGATCCAGCTTAGCTTGAGCGTACTGTTGGGGCGCACGGCCTCCTTGATCATGGAGGCGACGATGCGGAACCGCTTGTCAGTAGACTGGCCCACATCTGAAGCGATGTGCGTCACGAGACCGTTGCTGTCGCTGTAGATCTCCCCAGCGCGCTTGTCGGCGAGCACGTCGATATGCTTGGGCGCCGTCTTGGGGTTGTAGGCCTCAGTCAGCAGCTGTCGGAACCACATGTTGGTCTCCGACCCATCGAGGGTAGCGTAGCCCTCGGCAGCGAGGGTCGACTTCACCGACCTCTTGACCGTGCCAGAGTGCCAGGCGACGGGCAGGCACATATCGCAACGGCCGCCGACGACGTCACGCGGGCGATGGGCGAGCCCCATCACCATGCCCCATTGGCTCTTGACGCCGTCCACGTTGGCGATCGCGGCGTCGCTGAAGCACGCGGTGATGGCCGTCTTCAGGTCGACGAGCTTGCGCATGGGCACGATCGCGAAGTTCGCGGTGGAGCGCGCATAGGCGACGGTCTTGTTGAGCGTCTTCGCGTCGGCCACGGAAGCGACGTTGGTGCGTCGAGCTTCGAAGTTCACGGGGCAGGAGATGTCCGCCCGGGTCTGCCTTGCTAGCCACAACAATTGCCCGAGCGTGCGGCGGTGGCATGCCGCCGCGGTGGCGGCGAGCCGGCCCTCAGCACCTCGGCCCTCCTGGGCGTTCAGGTCGGCGTAGTCCACCTGCGCGGCGGCAGTGGCCTGGGTCACGCGGAACTCGTCGTCGAGCTCGGTAATCGTACGTCCGCAGTATTCGATGGCCCTTCGACTGGCTTGAGGCGCAGTTTCTTCCCCAGCGATGCGATCGGGGTCTTCCACTTGGTGGCGTTGTTGCGCTGGGCGATAAGGAAGTCGTCCACGTGTGAGTGGACCGCCGCGGCGAGCCCACCTTCGCGTTGAAGTCGTAGAGGCCTTTCTCGAAATTGCTCTCCACGAGCCCGCGCTCGGCGAAGACCCTCTGCGCGTAGAGGTACCGCTGCCTCCCGGCGTCGCGCGCCCCGTAGAACGCGCCCGTGGCCATCGCGATCTCGCCGGGCTGGGTCCCCGGCGGCGGGTTCTTGGCCGGCATGCGCAGGAGCAGTGACCTCTCAATGCTACCCGACTGCAGGTAGGCCGTCATTTCGGCGCAGGACGAGATGCCCCAGTCCTTCTGGGCCGCGGCGGCCAGGGTCAGGCACAGCGCGCCCCTGGACCCCGTAGGCGCGGCCGCCCTGATCATCGACTTGTCTTCCTGGCAACCCTGCGCAACCAGGCGCGCCTTCATGACGTTCTGGCCCTTGCTGGTCAGCACCCAGTGTGCGCCCGCAGAGCGGATGCCAGGGTTGCGCCGCAGGAGTTCCTTCAGCTCCTTGGGCGGGAGCTTCTTGTAGGCGCCGATATCCGTCCACTTGGGTCACTCGGTCTTCATGGCGGCGTCCATGTTCTTCTTCTTGGAGGCGCTCAGCGCGTCGTACTTGAGCTCCTTGGTGGTCGCGTTGCCCGTGAGCAGTGCCTCGCGGAGTCGTGTGCTTACGTAGAGCTCGCCCGCGTGCTTCTGGTCGACCTTGTTCGTGTCTTTCGGCCTCTTGAAACACTTGGGCAGATCGTCCGAGAGATCCTTGCGCTTGGCAGCGCGCTCGCGGGGGTCGAGCTCGCGCTGGCGGTCGCGTTGCAGTGCCGCTGGTGCGTTCTCCTGTTGAACTTGGCACTGCGTCTGGGTGCCGCGCTGGTTCTCGGTGTCCAGCGGGCGCCGGGGCATCGTCTCCTGGCACGCCTGCTCCTTCGCAATCTGGGCCCATTCTCGAATCGTACCCGAACCGTCGGATTCGATGCAGTCGTCGATCGGGCCCTGAGGGGCAGGTTCAGGAGGTCGAATATCTGCGTCAGCAGCGGCGGGAGTGGCTGCAGGAGCGGCAGCTTCGCCTGAGTCCGAGGCTGGCGCCGGCGGGTCGGCGGCCGCTAGTGGCGGCGGCGGCCCCGCTAGCGGCGGCGGCGGCGGGGGCTGCTGTGCGTCTCCTCCCGAAGGCGTTGAGGCCGGTCCTTCGCTGCCGCTCGCTCCTCCACTGGTTGCGAAATCGCCGTCTCTTTGGCAGCGTATGGGCGCGCTGGTTCGCTTTGGAGTGCTCGATGTTGCCGGGTGCTGGTAGCGCTGGTGGCGCGGGAGGCTGACAGTCACTGCGGGGGCGCTTCTTCGGCGTCGGCCCCGTCAGATCAAGGGGCATGTCGTCGTCAGCGTCTGGCGGTGCCGGTCCAGCAGGGCCTCTTCCTTCATCAGGGCCGGGCGGCGGGGCTCCGCCGCCTGCGCCACCGCCGCCTGCTCGGGGGCCTGGAGGAGGCGGGCCCAGAGGTCCCTGACAGGGCGCCCGGCGGAGGTCCAGGTGGCTGGTTACTGTTCGGCGCGTTCAGCACTTGTCCCCACGGAACAGGTTCCGTGGCCGTGGCGTGGCGTAGGTGCCCACGATTGACCTTCGCGGTCGTGGGGCGGTGGCTGACCCGCGCGTTCGATGCGCCCTCGAACCCAAAGATGACGGCGGGCCCGTGCCACTGTACGGCCCATTCTCTCTTGGGCTTGCCGTTGCCCCATTCAGTAGTACAGCTGGACGCCCGTTTGGTAGACGTCGCTGGCGCGCCCATCTCCATCGGCCCGGGATCGGGCCAGCAGCGCCCTTGAGAGGGACTGGTTGAATCTCAGGTGCTGTATGGAGGTCTGCGCGGCCTTCGTGATGGCGATCCTTTCCGAGAACGGCTTGTCGGACACGATGCGTTCTTGCAGGGGCAACCTGCCGGCGTTGTCCAGCAAGACACGCGGGAGGCGAAGGCCTCGCCCGAGCACCCACTGCGACGGCGAGTAGCCCGTAGAGTTGACCTGGCTGTTCATGGCCCAGCACGCGGAGGCGATCATCCATTGGATTTTGTGAGCGGCCGCGGGTTGGTCGAACCTGATGCTGAACTGGTCGATCAGCTTCCTCGCGCGCACCTTCCGCATCCCTCCACGTCGTTCCACGGTAGCATTATGCTGCGGCGTCGCCGCAGATGGCGTCATCAGGCGGTAACCCATGCCCTCGAGCTCCTTGGATAACTCTCGCTCGACCTCGCCTCCCCCATCAAATATGACTCGCTGAGGCGCGCCGACAGGTGCGATCCAAATCTGCAACGGTCGAGCGAAAACAACCGATGGGCGCCGTGACGCGACTGTGCCGCACATCGTAAACCGTAAACCCCGAGGCCAGGTCGACCACGTTGAGGTAGACCAGCTGATTGCCAGCGTAGTCGGCCAGGGTGAACAGCTTCACTCCGATGGAGTCGTTGAAGTCCCTGTCCAGTCTGAGCCGCCCCGGTAGGTGCGGTAGTAGTCGATGTCCTGCACAAGCCTCGCAGTTGAGGTTAACAGCCATATCGATTGACCTTTGCGATCCACCAGTCGCACGAACGGCTCGTTCAAGTGAATCGTTGGACGGGTGCCCCGTGTTCACGTGGAGCTGCGCGACGGCGGACCGTAGTGTCCGCTCTTCCGCGGCCGTGAGCGCTGGCACCTGTGCGGTCAATACTTCTGTCTATATCCTCTGCAGTATGGAGTTTTGGGGTTTCCTTTCTAAGAAACCCGAGGCGCACTGGATATGGATAAATTTGCCCCCATAGGGGCTCGATTTCAATCAATCTCCAGTGCGCCTCGGCCCTGTGGCGCCGCTTCCAAAAAAAGTCCAAGATGCACTGGCTATGGATCTGAGTCTTGCACGCATCCTGAGCGGCTGTGGCGGCTGGAACCGTCCTTCTTCTTGCCCTTCTCGTCGTCGATGCAGGGTGAGCTTGTCGCGCAGGTCGGCGGCTCGGACGTCGCAGCTGCTCGGCTAGCGCCGTCGCGAGCTTGGTCGTGTAGTTATCGCTGCGTTTCGCGCCCTTCCAGCGGGCCTCTGCGCGTGGGTGGCCCCCGCTGCAGAAGCGCCTGAGCGAGTCGTCGAACCCGAAATGGTCAGTGATGATCCGCCACGGCTTCTTGATGTGGATCCCATTCTTTGTCTTGAGTTTGAACGCGCAGCCGTCGAAGTCCACGACGCGCGGGAGCTGCTCCTTCAGTTGCTTGGCAATGGCGCTCTTGTTGGGGCCCCATCCGTCGCATTACCTCGGCCACTCGAACGACGCGGCGAGCTGGGCGCCGAGCTCCTTGCGCAGCTGTGACATTGATTGCAGGAACAGGCCGATCATCTGCTTGGACTTGGCCCGAACCCTTTTATGTCGGGGGTCTTGCTCGGGTCGATCTTGACGACGAGTCGTTGAAGGGATGTCCACGGCTGGCAAGGGCGCGCAGCGTGAACTCGCACACCCTTGCCTGCGGCAGGGTGCTTCCGGACCCTGCCCTGCAGCTTCTGGGCCACGAACTGCCTGGAGAGGTCGAAGCCTGGAAGACCTCGCCTGACAGCAGCTCCTCCTTTCTTCTTCCAGACGGCGCTGAGCTTGCTGTCTGGGTTGCAGCATCGCTCGTAGAGCACGGTGCTGTTCGCCATGGAGGTCGGGCTGGATCTGGTTGTAGACTTCGGCCAGATTGGTGACCAAGGCCTGGCCGATCTTGCGCGGCAGGATGCCGTTCTTAGTGGCGACGACGACTGAGCGCTTGCCAGCGATCAGCTGCGGCTTCGTCTCCTTCTTGGGCGTCATCACGCGTAGCTGCTCCTCCTCCGCGATGCTGGCCTCGGGTCCGAGGCAGCCGTTGGCGATGGCGCCCTGGCCGTGGCTCAGGGTCACAGGCGTGCCGGAAACGCAGTCCGAGCATAACCCTCGGTGGCTGCAGGCCTCGAAGGTCGTCTCGCCGCAGGCGATGCAGTCCTGCAGGGGCTCGGTCACGCGCGTCGTGGGGTAGGTCGTCTGCGGCGGCGTCGCTAGCGCAAGGTTCGGAGCTGGAGCTGCGGTGGAGCAGCAGACCAGGGCTGAGGCTACGTCCGAAAGCAGCCGCGACCCCTTCGGTCGGCGAGTCTGTAGACGTCACGGAACGTTCAGCTTCTTCTTCGTGACGAGGTTGTTGATGGTGTCGATCAGCGCGCTGGTCCTGGTAGCGTTGTTGACCGTGGGCTGGTCGCCCGCCCTCGTCTTCCGATCCCGTCGGCCGAGCGTCTTTTCGACCTCGACGTATAGAGTCTTGTCTAGCTCTCGCTTCCTTGCGGACGAGCTGGCTGCACTGGGCGGTTGCTCCATGCCGGCGCCCCTGATGGCCTGCCAGTCCTCTGGCTGCAACATGATTGCGGGGTGGCCCGCGGCGCTCGTGGTCAGCTTCTGGGTGGCGTTCCCGATGCGGATCTGGCCCTTCCAGAGAGGCATGCCGATCTTGGAAGGCTGGATGAAGCCGCGGCGAATGAGCAGACTTAGCGTGGGGCTGTCCACGACGCTGAACACGATGCGGCCAGCCTGGCCACCCAGCACAAGCGGCGAGGTGACGCGCAGCTCGCTTGGGAGAGCACCTCCTTTGCCGAACCTGTAGACCTCGTCCTCCGGCTCCTGGAGGATCTGGTTGGCAAGCCCCATCCTCGTGAGGATGTCCTTGTAGTTATCGTACCACTTCTTGCCCGAGACGCAGAAAAGGCAGGCGGCGTCGACCACGCCGACGCCTTCGTCCACGGGCTTGTCACTGCCGATCGCGACGTTCACGTTCGGCAGGTGGTGGATGAGCCGCTCCGAGACGCAGGTCTCTGGGGGCGGCGTGAATGGCCCCTGCGGGCGCAGGGCGATCTCCTCGTCCGCGAACTGGACCTGTTCGGTGATGCGCGCCTGGCGCTAAGGACGGCCTCCGCGACCTCCTCGTCCACCGCCCTTTGACTTGCCGTCCTTGGGCGCGAACTTGCGAGCGCCTGGCGCGGGGCGCGCCTTGTCCCCTGTCCAGTGTCCGGTCTCGTCGCAGCCCCAGCAAACAGTGTTCCTCTTTTGTTGGTCGACCCGGCTCTGTAGCTTGGTCGGGCGGCGGGGCGTTGCGGACTTCGCCTTGCCGCGGCCCTTGAGGGCTTCCCGGGCCGATTTGATGGTGGCCATGGCCTCGAGAATAGCGGCAAGTCCCGCTGCGGCAGTTTCGACCTTGGAGGAGTCGTCGCCGTCGAACAGCTTGGAGATGTCCACGTTGGAGGACTCGAGCTCGGCGCTGAAAGCCTCGAGCTTCTGGCGAACGATGTCCTGGACGTCGGCCTCGTCTTCGTCGTCCTCGTTTTGCTCTTCGTCGTTCTCGGCGCCCGGCTCGTCGACGACGTTGGTGGAGCGCTCCCCGCGGCTGGAGGAAACGTCGCTGCGCCAGCCGCCTTGCGAGCGCGACTGGCTGTGGCCCATGACCTCGGCGGGGGGGCGCGACGCTCCGACGCATGCGTGTCCGGGAACATCCTGATCAGCAGCCCGCGGGCGCGCTGGTAGCCGCAGCGCTCGTCGGGCAGGTCGCCCACGACACGCTCGCGGCGCTCTGCCGTGAGCCCAGCCTCGCGCAGCAGGAACCATCCCACCACGTCGTCCAGCGCGTTGAGGTCCACCTCGTTCTCGCGTAGCTGCTGCAGTCCAGTCTCGAAACGGATGAGCCAGTCCGTCATGCGTTCACCTCATGTTCGGCGATGTTGAGCCGACTCGAAGAACTTCTCGAGGGTCTCGCCAATCTGCACGGGCTTCTGCTGACCCAAGCTAGCCTCCAGCCGACCTGGTTCCTATTGCGCTTCCTGTTCTCGGGGTCTTCGATGTCCGCCGCGGCTGCTGGATGCAGCTGCGCCTCCGTCAGATTTAGCGCTGCACCTCGGGCTGTCTTGCTGAGCTTCAGCACGAGCTTCGATGCGAGACTGTGCGCCTCGGCGAGGTTCTCGCTGATATTCCAGAGCTTCACCTCCTGCTTGTAATCTCTCCACTTGCACGGATCGTCATTCGAGGTAGGGATGACGCTGTACGCATAGTTATCTGTCATGTTGTCGAGAATGAAATAGTGAGCCGCGTCGCTGACACGGGCGTCGAACGAGAAATCGTTGGCGTAGTCGCTGGCGTCGCTGACGTTGGCGTCGAAGGAGAAATCGGCGTTGATGCTGGCGTCGTTGACGCTGGCGTTGGAGAAGTAAGCTTTGATGCTGGCGTCGCTGACGCTGGCGTTGGAGAAGTAGGCGTTGAAGCTTGCGTCGCTGACGATGGCGTTGGAGAAGTAGACTTTGGAGCTTGCGTCGCTGATGCTAGCGTAGGAGAAGTACGCGAAGTAGTCGTTGATGACGGCGTCGCTGACGCTGTCGTGAGAGAAGTAGGCGCTGATGTCGGCGTCGCTGACGCCGCCGTACGGGAAGTAGGCGTTGATATCTGCGTCGCTGACGCTGACGTGGGGGAAGTAGACGTTGGAGACGTAGGTGCTGGCGTCGCTGACGCTGGCGCAGGAGTTGGCAGGGTAGGCGTAGGTGCTGGCGTCGCTGACGCTGGCGTAGGAGTTGGCAGGGTCGGCGTAGATGCTGGCGTCGCTGACACTGGCGTGGAAGGAGTAGGCGTTGGTGCTAGCTTCGCTCACGCTGGCGTACGCCAGGCTGATGGCGCTGAGCAACAGCGCGAGGAAGCCGCTGGGCTTCGATTCGGGCAGACGTGTCGCAGACGCCGTCTTGCAATCTGTACGGCCGCATTCCGGGATAGCGGAACGGCCTCGCTCCGACCTGCCCTTGTGATATGGAGTCGCGCGCGGCGCGGATCTTTTGGGCGAGAGCGAGCGCGGCTCGAGCGACCTGCGTAGCTCCAAGGCCAAGGGCCCTAGTTCGAAATAACAATTGCAGCGGCGAGCACGGAATGAGACCACAAGCCCCTCGAGGCTTCTGGGGGGAACCCTTTCCGGCCTCCTACATTCTTGGGGAGTAAATTTGATTCACATATCATTACATTGTTCTTGTCCTGTTTTCTCGTTTTGCGTTACGCTTCCAATTTTCTCCTCCTCGGCACTCCTCATTCCTCATGCCTGCTCTTCCTTCCTCTGATTCGTCATGCTGTTCCCTGTTCTCCCCGCGTCCGCCGTCTGGATGCTCGTCATCGTCCTCGTCCTCATCGTCCAGCGCCCGTCCAGCCCATGCTGCTCCGCATCCCCGCGCTCCTGCTCCTGAGCCTCGTCGCTCCGTCGGGCCTGTCCCTCTACAGGAGGAATATTTCAACATAGTCAACATAGTCTGGGGACTACTTGTCCGTATCTTTGAGCATGTTGGGAGTATGTTTGGGGTTTGTCTTGTTTTTCGTCCAAAATCGGCCTGCAGAGGGGACACGCCCGACCTGATCCTACCGTTCCTGCGCTGGCTGCTGGTGCTCCTGGTGGTGTTCCTGCTCCCCCCCGTCCCTGCTCGCTGGCCTGCAGCCCGCGGTGCGCCCCTGGCCGAGATCCTTTTGCTACCCCTTTGCGAATCTCGAGGCCCGACGCTCGCGTCTTCCCCGTTCCTCCTCCCCCTGCCCAGGGGGACAAGGAGGAGGAGGAGACAGAAAAAGAAAGAGGAGGAGGAGGAGGAGGAGGAGGAGGAGGAGGAGGAAGAGGAGGAGGAGGAGGAGGTAGAGGAGGAGGAGGAGGAGGAGGGAGGATAAAGGAGGGAGGGGGAGGAGGGAGGAGGGGGAGCAGGGAGGAGCAGGGAAGGGGGAGGAGGAGGGGGGGAGGAGGAGGAGGGTGGGAGAGGAGGAGGAGGAGGAGGAGGAGGAGGAGGAGGAGGAGGAGGAGGAGGAGGAGGAGGAGAGGAGGAGAAGAGAAAGAGAAAGAGAAAGAGGAGGAGAAAGAGAAAGAGAAAGAGAAAGAGGAGGAGGAGGAGGAGGACGAGGAGGAGGAGGGAGGGAACAGGGAGGAGCCTCTCTCCCCCCTTCGCTGCCAGGAACGAGCTGGAAGCGGCGGCCGCCCAGGAGGCCGCCAACCTCCGGGCGCTGGCCGACCAGAAGAGGGCCAAACTGGACGCCGCCCGCTCCGACCTGCGGGCCTCGCGGGAGCCCGCCCAGTCCGAACGCTTGTTGCGCACGGGCGGGACGGAGGGAGAGGTTGGGAGGAGGAGGAGGAGGAGGAGGAGGAGGAGGAGGAGGAGGAGGAGGAGGCGGAGGCGGAGGCGGAGGCGGAGGAGGAGGAGGAGGAGGAGGAGGAGGAGGAGGAGGAGGAGGAGGAGGAAAAGGATGAGGAGGGGGAGAGGAAAAGGACGCGGAGGCGGAGGAGGAGCATGAGGACGCGGAGGAGGAGCAGGAGGAGGAAGCGGGGACCAGGAGGTGGAGAAGGAGGAGGAGGAGCAGGAGGAGGGGCAGGAGGAGGAGGAGGAGAAGGAGGAGGAGAACGAGGAGAAGAAGGAGAGGGAGGGAGGGAGGGAGGGAGGGAGGGAGGGGGAGGATGAGGAGGGAGTCAGCGAGGAGGGGGACGAGGAGGAAGGAGGGAAGGAGGCGGCGGGAGGAGGAAGAGGAGGAGGATGAGGATGAGGAGGAGGGGCAGAGAGGGGGAGGGGGGGCAGGAGGGGGACCAGACCGAGCCCAAGATGCATCAACGATGCTGCAATACAGCATCCCGTTCCTGCCATCCACCCGCAACTTGGTTTGCCAAACCCATGCGGCGGCGATTGCGCTGACTGACTGCTTGACGCTGGCTGGCGCATCTCTTCGGTCGCGCTATCGCGCGCAGGCTCGCACACAAAGCGGCCAGCTTGTCTGGTGCGACCGACGCGGCCGTGGTGGAGCTGACTGCTGGGGACTTACCTGCGCGTCTCGCAGGCCGCGCTGACGCGGGCACTTCAGCGCGAGTCGGTAATTCGGTGGGGCGCGGCATCATGGTAACATCGACAACGTCAGGCAGGACGATGATAGCAGTCATGCTGGTGACGATGATGACAACAACGACGGCACGGCCAATGACAGTGCCAGATCCGGATCACGCCGATGACGATGATGGTGTCCATGCGTCGGAGACGAAATTTGGAGTGTTTTCGACGTGCGCGCGCGGCCGATGAGCGCGAATGGCCCTGCATGGTATCGAATGGCCTTCGGCCCATCCTGCCACCGTGCCCAGGTTGTTGGTGTGAGGCCGACTGGGCGTTCATCGGGATCTCGTGGGAGGCCCCTCGGGGGCCTCTCGGAGGCACTTTGAATGCCTGTGGGGGCCATTGGGGGGCCTCATCTGGCCTTTTCTGGGCCTCTTAGCGGGCTTCTTGGGGTATCTTCGGGGCCTCTTCAGGGCCTCGTGGGGCCTCCTTGGCGCCTCTTGGGGCCTCCTGGGGGCCTCTTCGGGCGGAAAGCTCGGATATTCGGTTCGTGTTCCCTCTCAGGGGCCCCTTTCTGATGCCGTCTTGGGGCCCTCTTGGGCTGTTTTGGGCGCCTCTTGGGCCGTCTTGGGGTCCGCCCTCTTGAGGGGTCTCTTGGGGCGTTGGCCGTTTGGAGGCCATCTTTTGTGTGTTGGGGTGATCTTTCAGCGACTCGGGGCCCTCTTGCACCGTCTTGGGCGGGCCTCTCCAGGTTCTCTTAGCCCGTTTTTGTTACCGGTTCCGGTTGTTTGTTACCGGTTCCGGTTTGCCGTTTTTGTTACCGGTTCCGGTTTTCGGTTTTCTTGCCGGTTCCGACGCCGTTTTTGTCACCGGTTCCGTCGTCGTTGTTTGACCGGCTCCGGCTCCAGCTCCCATCCTGGAGCCGTTTTTGTTACCGTTTCCGGTCGCCGCTTTTTCAAGGACATTTTCAAGGGACATGTTTTTCCTGCCCATTTTCAAGGCATAGCATTTTCAAGGCTTTTTCAGGGACATGTTCAAGTTCTTTCCGTTCCATTTTCAAGGGACACTTTTCTGGAAACGGTGAAAAAACGGCCCTGCCGCTTCCGGGGCCCACACAGCTCTGAGCCCGTCGTGGGGCCCTGCTGGGCCCGAAGAAGTCGCGCGACAGGGTGCGGGGGAAGCCGGGGGGCACGCGGCAAAAGCTTCACGGGGCACGCGGGACGCGCTGGGAGAATGCAGGAGTTCGGGTCCGGGCCCGCTGATAGACTCCTCGGGGCTGAGAATGGAGGATCCGAGGATTACAGTCGGGGCCCTGAAGAAGGAACCCTTTTCGTTGGGGAGGGGCTCCGCGTTCCTCAAGTGTTTCACGGCTTGCCTCAGGTTTTTCCTTATGTTTTCGATGGGAAATCGAAGTTCAACTTGTGGAAAAAAGGGGCTTCGTTCCTTATTTAGGGTTCCTTAGGTCAGCGCCGCGACTGTAGGTAAAGGACATGGAAGCACACCCACTCCGAGCCCTGAGGCGAGGCACGGTGGCTGATTATTCCCCACATGCTTCGTGGGGTTCTGGTTTTCTTCCCTGCCGCGCCGCACCCGCGACACACACCTCACTCTTCGTACAGCACAGCTCAGCACAGCACAGCACATCACAGCACAGCACAGCTCAGCTCAGCTCAGCACAGCACACAGCTCAGCTCAGCTCAGCACACAGCACAGCTCAGCACAGCTCAGCACAGCCCAGCACGGCTCAGCTCAGCACAGCACAGCACAGTTCGTGGCACTTTCTCGACACCACAGGGGGGTGCGCAGGGGTTGGTCTCTCAGCTCGGCCGCTATCCACGACACTGGCGCAAAGCCTAGCAGGCGTGGCACTCTCTCGACACCAAAGGGGGTGCGCAGGGGGTGGTCTCTCAGCTCGGCCGCTATCCACGACACTGGCGCAAAGCCTAGCAGGCGTGGCACTTTCTCGACACCAAAGGGGGTGGGCAGGGGGTGGTCTCTCAGCTCGGCCGCTATCCACGACACTGGCGCAAAGCCTAGCAGGCGTGGCACTTTCTCGACACCACAGAGGGTGCGCAGGGGGTGGTCTCTCAGCTCGGCCGCTATCCACGACACTGGCGCAAAGGCTAGCAGGCGTGGCACTTTCTCGACACCACAGGGGGTGCGCAGGGGGTGGTCTCTCAGCTCGGCCGCTATCCACGACACTGGCGCAAAGGCTAGCAGGCGTGGCACTTTCTCGACACCACAGGGGTGCGGAGGGGGTGGTCTCAGCTCGGCCGCTATCCACGACATTGTCGCAAAGCCTAGCAGCGTGGCACTTTCTCGACACCACAGGGGGTGCGCAGGGGGTGGTCTCTCAGCTCGGTCGCTATCCACGACACTGGCGCAAAGCCTAGCAGGCGTGGCACTCCTCGACACCACAGGGGGTGCGCAGGGGGTGGTCTCTCAGCTCGGCCGCTATCCACGACACTGGCGCAAAGCTAGCAGGCGTGGCACTTTCTCGACACCACAGGGGGTGCGGCAGGGGGTGGTCTCTCAGCTCGGCCGCTATCCACGACACTGGCGCAAAGCCTAGCAGGCGTGGCACTTTCTCGACACCACAGGGGGTGGGCAGGGGGCGGCCTCTCAGCTCGGCCGCTATCCACGACACTGGCGCAAAAGCCTAGCAGGCGGGGCCACTCTTCTCAGACACAATGGAGAGGTGGGCAGGGGGGGTGGTCTTCTAAGCTCGGCCGCTATCCACGAAACTGGCGCGGAAGCCTAGCACGCGCAAAGCCTAGCAGGCGTGGCACTTCTCGACACCACAGGGGGTGCGCAGGGGGTGGTCTCTCAGCTCGGCCGCTATCCACGACACTGGCGCAAAGCCTAGCAGGCGTGGCACTTTCTCGACACCACAGGGGGTGCGCAGGGGGTGGTCTCTCAGCTCGGCCGCTATCCACGACACTGGCGCAAAGCCTAGCAGGCGTGGCACTTTCTCGACACCACAGGGGGTGCGCAGGGGGTGGTCTCTCACCGCGGTCCCTATCCACGACACTGGCGCAAAGCCTAGCAGGCGTGGCACTTTCTCGACACCACAGGGGGTGGGCAGGGGGTGGTCTCTCAGGGCCCTATCCACGACATGGCGCAAAGCCTAGCAGGCGTGGCACTTTCTCGACACCACAGGGGGTGCGCAGGGGGTGGTCTCTCAGCTCGGCCGCTATCCACGACACCGGCGCAAAGCCTAGCAGGCGTGGCACTTTCTCGACACCACACGGGGTGGGCAGGGGGTGGTCTCTCAGCTCGGCCGCTATCCACGACACTGGCGCAAAGCCTAGGAAGCGTGGCACGTTCTCGACACCACAGGGGGTGCGCAGGGGGTGGTCTCTCAGCTCGGCCGCTATCCACGACACTGGCGCAAAGGCTAGCAGGCGTGGCACTTTCTCGACACCACACGGGGTGCGCAGGGGGCGGTCTCTCAGCTCGGCCGCTATCCACGACACTGGCGCAAACCTAGCAAGCGTGGCACTTTCTCGACACCACAGGGGGTGCGCAGGGGGTGGTCTGTCAGCTCGGCCGCTATCCACGACACTGTCGCAAAGCCTAGCATGCGTGGCACTTTCTCGACACCACAGGGGGTGGGCAGGGGGTGGTCTCTCAGCTCGGCCGCTATCCACGACACTGGCGCAAAGCCTAGCAGGCCTGGCACTTTCGCGACACCACACGAGGTGCGCAGGGGGGGGTCTCTCAGCTCGGCCGCTATCCACGACACTGGCGCAAAAGGCTAGCAGGCGTGGCATTTTCTCGACACCACACGAGGTGCGCAGGGGGTGGTCTCTCAGCTCGGCCGCCACGACACTGGCGCAAAGCCTAGCAAGCGTGGCACTTTCTCGACACCACAGGGGGTGCGCAGGGGGTGGTCTCTCAGCTCGGTCGCTATCCACGACACTGTCGCAAAGCCTAGTAGGCGTGGCACTTTCTCGACACCACAGGGGGTGCGCAGGGGGTGGTCTCTCAGTTCGGCCGCTATCCACGACACTGGCGCAAAGCCTAGCAGGCGTGGCACTTTCTCGACACCACAGGGGGTGCGCAGGGGGTGGTCTCTCAGTTCGGCCGCTATCCACGACA
>CAUYUJ010009813.1:212224-214724 GCA_963575745.1 Prorocentrum cordatum
ACTGCAAGTACTACTGCTTCTACTACTACTACTATTATTACTACTACCCCGACTACTACCACTACTACTACCACTACTTCTACTTTTGCGACTACTACTACTAGTTGTTCTTGGACTACTACTAATATTACTACTACTACTACTACTGCTACTACTAATTTTACTACTACGATTTTTTTTACTACGACGACGACGACGACGACTACTACTACTACTACGACTATTACTACTACTACTACTACTACCACGAATCCTACGACTAGTCGCCTCCCTCCTCCTGCTACGACTACTACGACTACTACGACTACTACTACTACTACTATTACGACTAGGACTGCCTCTACTACTATACTACTACTACTGCTACTACTTCTACTACTACTACTACTGCGATTTTGTTTACTATTACTACCACTACTACCACGACGACAACTACTACTACCACTACCACTGCCACCACTACTACTACTACTACTACTACTACTACTACTACTACTATTAATACTAATACTACTACTACTACTACGGCCTTTTTCTACTACCACTACTACTACTACTACTACTACTACTACTACTACTACTACTACGACTACTACTACTATTACTACTACTACTGCTGGTACTACTACTACTACTACTACTACTACTACTACTATTACTACTACTACTACTGATCTCGTTCGCCACATCACCACAATTCGACCGCGTTGGGACAAGCGTCCTGTGGCTGCCTCATTACCCGAGTATACAGCAGGCACCTGCGCGTCGTGCAAAGCAAGGTGGAGCGCGAACCGCGGGCTGACGACGCTGCAGTGAGGTTGCCAAGGTGCGCCGACGCAGACCTGGCGCAAAATAAATCTACTGCCAGCGGGAAGTGCAGCACGTGGGGCGGCCCCAGTACCGCCCGACCCCTGTAGCACTGGAGGCACCAGGTGAACAGGGCCTACAGCAAGACACAGGATGGGGCACGCCAAAATGGCTGGTCACTTAACTGAATCATCAGGGGCAGAGCGAGCGCGTGGCGTAAAGCCAGCAGCCCGCGGGGCGGCCCCAGCACCACGGAGTAGCGCGGGAGCACGCAAGGGAGGCACAGGTAGAGCTTCAGCGGGCCGCGAGCTGGTGCGCCGAACTGGCTACTGAAGTTGGCGCGGCGCCGAAGCGGTGCACAGAACCACTCACTCACTCACAGCGGGGTTCGAGGCCTCAGAGCCACTCGGTCTTGCCTGGGAGAACCTGACATGGGAGCGCACGGACCTCCCCGCCCCACTCGCTGCCCTCCACCGTGGGGGCGTACAGCTCGGACTCGATGTCTGGCGGGGGGCCCACAGGCGGCGGCGGCGGCGGCACCTCCACGTTGGTCAGCGCCGCAGGTGTGGGCGGAGGCGGCGGCCGTTCCTCATTCGCACCGGCGCCACCGAACCCGCAGCAACCATCCCCAGGTCCGCCCTCGGCCCGCCAGCGGAGGGAGCACCCGCGGCGGCCCCAGCGCTCCCCACGCCAGCAAGGCTGCCGACGACCAGGTTGTGGCGCCGCTCGTAGTTCAGCGCGGCGGCCTTGGCCTGCGTGATCTTCTCTCGCTTGAGTTTGTTCCTGTTGTTTTTCCCCACATGCTTCGTGGGGTTCTGGTTTTCTTCCCTGCCGCGCCGCACCCGCGACACACCTCACTCTTCGTACAGCACAGCTCAGCACAGCACAGCACATCACAGCACAGCACAGCACAGCACAGCTCAGCTCAGCACAGCACACAGCTCAGCTCAGCCCAGCACACAGCACAGCTCAGCACAGCTCAGCACAGCCCAGCACGGGTCAGCTCAGCACAGCACAGCACAGCTCGTGGCACTTTCTCGACACCACAGGGGGTGCGCAGGGGTTGGTCTCTCAGCTCGGCCGCTATCCACGACACTGGCGCAAAGCCTAGCAGGCGTGGCACTTTCTCGACACCACAGGGGGTGCGCAGGGGGTGGTCTCTCAGCTCGGCCGCTATCCACGACACTGGCGCACACCTAGCAAGCGTGGCACTTTCTCGACACCACAGGGGGTGCGCAGGGGTGGTCTCCTCGCTCGGCCGCGATCCACTACACTGGCGCAAAGCCTAGCAGGCGTGGCACTTCTCGCACACAGGGGGTGCGCAGGGGGTGGTCTCTCACCGCGGCCCCTATCCACGACACTGGCGCAAAGCCTACAAGGCGTGGCACTTTCTCGACACCACAGGGGGTGCGCAGGGGTTGGTCTCTCATCTCGGCCGCTATCCACGACACTGGCGCAAAGCCTATCAGGCGTGGCACTCTCTCGACACCAAAGGGGGTGGGCAGGGGGTGGTCTCTCAGCTCGGCCGCTATCCACGACACTGGCGCAAAGCCTAGCAGGCGTGGCACTTTCTCGACACCACAGGGGGTGCGCAGGGGGTGGTCTCTCAGCTCGGCCGCTATCCACGACACTGGCGCAAAGCCTAGCAGGGAACATTCGCGACGAGGGCCAGAACGCAGGAATTTGCAATATA
>CAUYUJ010009813.1:222224-224724 GCA_963575745.1 Prorocentrum cordatum
ACCAGGTTGTGGCGCCGCTCGTAGTTCAGCACGGCGGCCTTGGCCTGCGTGATCTTCTCTCGCTTGAGTTTGTTCCTGATGTTTTTCCCCACATGCTTCGTGGGGTTATGGTTTTCTTCCCTGCCGCGCCGCACCCGCGACACACCTCACTCTTCGTACAGCGCAGCTCAGCACAGCACAGCACATCACAGCACAGCACAGCACAGCACAGCTCAGCTCAGCACAGCACACAGCTCAGCTCAGCTCAACACACAGCACAGCTCAGCACAGCTCAGCACAGCCCAGCACGGCTCAGCTCAGCACAGCACAGCACAGCTCGTGGCACTTTCTCGACACCACAGGGGGTGCGCAGGGGTTGGTCTCTCAGCTCGGCCGCTATCCACGACACTGGCGCAAAGCCTAGCAGGCGTGGCACTCTCTCGACACCACAGGGGGTGCGCAGGGGGTGGTCTCTCAGCTCGGCCGCTATCCACGACACTGGCGCAAAGCCTTGCAGGCGTGGCACTTTCTCGACACCACAGGGGGTGCGCAGGGGGTGGTCTCTCACCGCGGCCCCTATCCACGACACTGGCGCAAAGCCTAGCAGGCGTGGTACTTTCTCGACCACAGGGGGTGGGCAGGGGGTGGTCTCCCAGCTCGGTCGCTATCCACGACACTGGCGCAAGCCTAGCAGGCGTGGCACTTTCTCGACACCACAGGGGGTGCGCAAGGGGTGGTCTCAGCTCAGACGCTGGCGCAAAGCTCAGCGTGGCGCGACACCACAGGGGGTGCGCACTCTCAGCTCGGCCGCTATCCACGACACTGGCGGAAAAGCCTAGCAAGGCGTGGCACTTTCTCGACACCACAGGGGGTGCGCAGGGGGTGGTCTCTCAGCTCGGCCGCTATCCACGACACTGGCGCAAAAGGCTAGCAGGCGTGGCACTTTCTCGACACCACAGGGGGTGCGCAGGGGGTGGTCTCTCAGCTCGGCCGCCATCCACGACACTGGCGCAAAGCCTAGCAGGCGTGGCACTTTCTCGACACCACACGGGGTGCGCAGGGGGTGGTCTCTCAGCTCGGCCGCTATCCACGACACTGGCGCAAACCTAGCAAGCGTGGCACTTTCTCGACACCACAGGGGGTGCGCAGGGGGTGGTCTCTCAGCTCGGCCGCTATCCACGACACTGGCGCAAAGCCTAGCAGGCGTGGCACTTTCTCGGGGGGTGCGCAGGGGGTGGTCTCTCAGCTCGGCCGCTATCCACGACACTGGCGCAAAGCCTAGCAGCGTGGCACTTTCTCGACACCACAGGGGGTGCGCAGGGGGTGGTCTCTCAGCTCGGTCGCTATCCACGACACTGTCGCAAAGCCTAGTAGGCGTGGCACTTTCTCGACACCACAGGGGGTGCGCAGGGGGTGGTCTCTCAGCTCGGCCGCTATCCACGACACTGGCGCAAAGCCTAGCAGGCGTGACTTTCTCGACACCACAGGGGGTGCGCAGGGTTCTCGACTCAGGGGGCAGACAGGGGGTGCGCAGGGGGTGGTCTCTCAGCTCGGCCGCTATCCACGACACTGGCGCAAAGGCTAGCAGGCGTGGCACTTTCTCGACACCACAGGGGGTGCGCAGGGGGTGGTCTCTCAGCTCGGCCGCTATCCACGACACTGGCGCAAAGGCTAGCAGGCGTGGCACTTTCTCGACACCACAGGGGGTGCGCAGGGGGTGGTCTCTCAGCTCGGCCGCTATCCACGACACTGGCGCAAAGCCTAGCAGGCGTGGCACTTTCTCGACACCACAGGGGGTGCGCAGGGGGTGGTCTCTCAGCTCGGCCGCTATCCACGACACTGGCGCAAAGCCTAGCAGGCGTGGCACTTTCTCGACACCACAGGGGGTGGGCAGGGGGTGGTCTCTCAGGGCCGCTATCCACGACACTGGCGCAAAGCCTAGCAGGCGTGGCACTTTCTCGACACCACAGGGGGTGCGCAGGGGGTGGTCTCTCAGCTCGGCCGCTATCCACGTAGCAGGCGTGGCACTTTCGCGACACCACAGGGGGTGCGCAGGGGGTGGTCTCTCAGCTCGGCCGCTAGCACTGGCGCAAAGCCTGCAGCGTGGCACTTTCTCGACACCACAGGGGGTGCGCAGGGGGTGGTCTCTCAGCTCGGCCGCTATCCACGACACTGGCGCAAAGCCTAGCAGGCGTGGCACTTTCTCGACACCACAGGGGTGCGCAGGGGGTGGTCTCTCAGCTCGGCCGCTATCCACGACACTGGCGCAAAGCAGGCGGGCACTTTCTCGACACCACAGGGGGTGCGCAGGGGGTGGTCTCTCAGCTCGGCCGCTATCCACGACACTGGCGCAAAGCCTAGCAGCGTGGCACTTTCTCGACACCACACGGGCTTGCGCAGGGGGTGGTCTCTCAGCTCGGCCGCTATCCACGACACTGGCGCAAAGCCTAGCAGGCGTGGCACTTTCTCGACACCACACGGGGTGCGCAGGGGGTGGTCTCTCAGCTCGGCCGCTATCCAC
>CAUYUJ010009813.1:234724-294724 GCA_963575745.1 Prorocentrum cordatum
TCTCTGTGTCTCTGTGTCTCTGTGTCTCTGTGTCTCTGTGTCTCTGTGTCTCTGTGTCTCTGTGTCTCTGTGTCTCTGTGTCTCTGTGTCTCTGTGTCTCTGTGTCTGTGTCTCTGTGTCTCTGTGTCTCTGTGTGTCTCTGTGTCTCTGTGTCTCTGTGTCTGTGTGTCTGTGTGTCTGTGTGTCTGTGTGTCTGTGTGTCTGTGTGTCTGTGTGTGTCTGTGTGGTCTGTGTGTCTGTCTGTGTGTCTGTGTGTCTGTGTGTCTGTGTGTCTGTGTGTCTGTGTGTCTGTGTGTCTGTGTGTCTGTGTGTCTGTGTGTCTGTGTGTCTGTGTGTCTGTGTGTCTGTGTGTCTGTGTCTGTGTGTCTGTGTGTCTGTGTGTCTGTGTGTCTGTGTGTCTGTGTGTCTGTGTGTCTGTGTGTCTGTGTGTCTGTGTGTCTGTGTGTCTCTGTGTCTGTGTCTCTGTGTCTCTGTGTGTGTGTCTGTGTCTCTGTGTCTCTGTGTCTCTGTGTCTGTGTGTCTGTGTGTGTCTCTGTGTGTCTGTGTGTCCTGTGTGTCTGTGTGTCTGTGTGTCCCTGTGAACCAACGACCACGACGACGGCAGCAACAACAGCGGAGGCGCCGGCGCCGCCGATTGGCGGCGGGGAGGGTGGCAGCCAGCCGCCGGCCGCAGGCGAAGCGCAAGTGCGACCTCGGCAAGGGGTACGGGTTCGGAGGCTATTCTGCCCAGGGCGTGGAACGCGTCAGCGCCACGGCCTGCCGCGGGGGGGGAGGGAAGGAGGGAGGGAGGGAGGGAGGGAAGGACGAGGAGGCGGAGGAGGAGGAGGAGGAGGAGGAGGAGAAGGGCGCCCTGGATAAGCTCAGGGCGGGAACGGAGCCCCAGTCTGGCACAGGTTTTCGGGCTTACCCTGTTCCCTCGCCTGTGGGGGGCACGTTTCATTGGGTTGAATCGTTGGCCCCAAGCTGAAGAGGGAAACTGGCGTTCAGGAAAACACGGTTTGCTAGACACCCTGACCCGGCAGCACTGGTCGGCCACGCGCAGCAGGTGAGTAGGGGGAGGAGGGGAGGCTTCATAGAAACACGGCTGCCCCTTAAAAGGCGCGGGCCTCGTTTGCAGATGTGAGGCCGGCGCCTTCTCGCTCAATGTCGAAACGCCGAAAAAGAAAACGTTCACCACCCTGTCCCTGACAGCATTGGGTGCGTGGTCCATGCGCAGGCTGTCGTCTAGGGTGTTGTTTTCCCCAGGCCCTTCGGTGCTGGCCTGGCCTGCCAAGGGTAGCCTCTGCGGAGCAGGTAGGCGAGTTCAGCCCTGTGGAAGTCTACCAAGTAGGACATGGCGGAGGAGGATGGGGAGGAGGAGGAGGAGGAGGAGGAGGAGGAGGAGGATGGGGAAGACGAAGACGAAGACGAAGAGGAGGAGGAGGAGGAAGAGGAGGAGGAGGAGGAGGAGTGCGAGGATTCGGGTTTCGAGGTTTTCGGGAGTTTTCGTCGGTCCTCGGCGGTGTTCTGGCCTCGGGATGCTTTCCATCAGATGCGCCGCGTCGAGGGCTCTCTGGAGGTGCCTGGATCATCCCAACAGGCCGCCAGGTGCCCGCGCTGTGGCCCTAAAACTTCGGGGCGTCGAGGGGGGGACGGTGGAGCGGGGGGGGGAGGGGGGGGAGGGGGGAGGACAAGCTAGGTGCGCTCGCGTCAACATCTGACATCCTACCCCTCCCTCCCATCCCTTCCCATTGAGCTACTTCATTGTCCTCTCACCGAATCGGGCTTCGCATCTGACCCTGTTACCTAAGAGGGAAAGGAGGAGGACGACGGCGCGATGAAAACGAAGACGACGACGACGAAGACGACGACGACGACAACCACGACGACGACGACGACGGCGGCGACGACGACGACGACGACGATGAGGACGACCGGCGACGAAGACGACGACGACGACGACGCGACCGCGCCGGAGCGGCACCCGCGCCAGCTGCCCGCTGCCGTTACGCGCGTCCCCCACCCGGATCTCAAATTTCTGCAGGGGCGAAAGGAGAGTAGCATTCATATTGGGTAATGGTAGAGTGGGTCCGATGTCAGAGTTGTGCAAGTGCATTCATATTGAGTAATGGTAGAGGTAGAAATTGCCAATCGCGACAAAGACGCAGACGACGATGCAGGTGCATTCAGATTGAGTAATGGTAGAGGTAGAAATTGCCAATCGCGACAAAGACGCAGACGACGACGGCGGCGGCGGCGAGGGAAGCGGCAGCGGGCGAGGACAGATGTCAGAGAAGAGGATGGAGGGCTGCCAGGCTCGATGGTCTGGCTTCCCTGGACAGTCGGCTCGCACTGGGCCCGTGGACCCCTCACGGGGTCCAGTCGGAGCGGCGTGGTCCAAACTAGGCCAAATCCTGCGCGGAAAAGGACGCCGCCCAAAAGGGGGGGGGCTTTCTGCGGCCCCAAAAATCAACGAATCGACACCGGATGTGTAATCACCTCCAATGTTTTTGCCGGGGATCATTTTCTAGATTTGGGGCTTCTTAAAAAGGATCGAAAACGTCGGCGCTGCAGCGGGAGCACGTTTTGGAACAACGAGAGGCGCAGAAATTGGGCCAGCGCTGCAGCGGGAGCACGATTCGGAACGAGCGGGAGCGCGGAAATGAGGCCAGCGCTGCAGCGGGAACACGATTCGGAAGGAGCGGGAGCCCGAAAATTAAGCCAGCGCCCCAGCGAGAGCAGCATTTTAGAAAAAGCACCAGCGAAAACCCAACTCCGGGGAATCCTGTGTGTAAAAAAACAGTACGCGGGGGGGCGCCGAACATCTTCCGGACGCCATCAGGGGAAGTGGGAGAGTAGTATTCATATTGTGTAATTGTGCAGGAGGAGGAGGAGGAGGAGCAGGAGGAGGAGCAGGAGGAGGAGAAGGAGGAGGGGACGGAGGAGGAGGAGGAGGAGGGGGAGAAAGAGAGCGCATGAGGGACGAGGAGGGAGAAGACGCAATGATGCCCGATTGCCTGCGGCAAGTGCCACCACTGTGTCAGTCCAACACTTTGGGCGGCAACCGCTTGAGAGAGCCGAGCAATGTGACGCGCTCTTTCGCGTCGTGTCGGGGTGTCTCTCCTCGTCTTCGTCGTCTTCCTCAGTCATCGTCCCTCCCTCAGCCACTATTGGGATATCTTCGGGGGCGTCTGGATGCATCTTGGGGACTCCTTGGGCCGTCTCGAGGTGTTTTTGGGCCATATTGCGCCTTCTGGGTCCGTCGTGGGAGACTCAATCGGCAGTCTTGGGACCTTTTTGGGGTCATTCAGGGTCGCCTTGGCGGTATGTTGGGGCGTCTTTGGGGCTTTGTGGTCCTTCCGGCTCTTCTTGAGGCCGTCCTGGAGGCAGCTTGGCCCATCTTGAGCCCTCTTGGGCCCTTTTGGGGCGCTCTTGGGGGCCTTTAAGGCCTTCTCTGGGCCATCTAGGCGGCCTCTTGGGCCGTCCTGATCTGACGGAAATCCGAACATGTGAGAAAGCGACAAAATCCCAAACACATACGTAAAATCGAATGTTTGGTCAGGTCTTATTGGGGGAGCCATCTTAGGCCGTCTTGCGGGCCTCTGGCCGGTTTGAGGCCATCCTGGACCGTGCTGGTGCCATCTTGTGTCGAGGCAGCTGGGGCGATCTTGGCGGCCTTGGTGCGTTGCCTCTGCCCTCTTGAAAGCCATCCTGGGAATGCTGGACGCCGCGGAGAGCCCCAAAGAGTGGTCAGGCCACCCAGGGCACCCCGGGAGAGGTTGGGGGATGCACGCACCTGCCCAATCACCCTGACACGCCCGTACTGGAACGCAACACGTACCGAGCTCAATACGTCCGCGTTGGCATTGCGTGTTAGCGCAACGTGTTGGCCCACGTTTTGGCGAACGCATCGCGCCAAACGTACGTTGTCAATCTCCGTGGCGAGCTCTGTGTCAACACGCTACGGGTTGCGTGTTGCGTATCGGGGCGGCTGAAGCGCACTTGGGTGCGAGGGTGCGAGGAGAGAGGGGGGGCCCGCCAGAAGATTACGGAAGCCCTACACACTTGGCATTCGACCCACGTTTCGTGCCATGGGCGCACGGTGGCGGATTGAATCAGACGACGCGCTGCGCTCTAATCCGCAGCCTCGCTCAAGGCGTAAGGAAGGAGGTTTGGTGTCATCGGCGAGGAATGACGACGGGGAGGAGGAAGAGGGGGAGGCGTGTTAGGAAAAAGGGGAGGGGGAAGGGAACCGAGGCGGGGGAGGCGGGGGAGCAATGAGAACGCGCGCCTCCCGTACTTCCTTCGCGCGTCCCCTCCCCCCGCCCCTCGCCCCCGCCACAGGTGTCCCAGGCCCGAGGTGCCCCCCAGGAGGTCCAGCGAGAGGCCCCGCGGCTCCCAGGGCCCCGCCCGCGCGGCCCAGAGGGGCACCTAGGATAGGGGGCCACGATTTCTGAGGGGGAGGGCGGGGTTCACTTCGTTCGGGAGCTCTCGAGCGAAGTGAACCCCACCCTCCCCCTCAGAAATCGTGGGGGGCAGGAGTAGGGTTGGAGTGGCCCCCTACAGGAGCTCGCACACGGGACGACCAGCGGGCGTCGGGAACTCTGGCTCGGCGTGTCGCGCCGTCTGTCCTGGCCCGCTGCGCTTCGGGCGCGACACGCCGCGGCCGCTTCCGGACCTCCCTGGGCGTCAGCTCCCCGAGAGCTGTTCCCAGTACTTCGCCCCGCGGCGCGGGGCGACACGCCGCCGTCCGCTCGTGGGGCACAGCGTGCCGCCAGGGCCGCCGCCGCGACATGCTCAGCAGAAGTCTCCGACCGCAGAGACCTCGGGCCAGGGACGCCTCCCCGGCAGCCCGAGCCGGGCGGAGGGGGAGGCGTCGAGCGCCGACGGCTCGTCGCTGCTCGGGGCCGCGAAGGCGCCCCCCGCCGCCGCCGCGGGCCGCCGCGGGGACGGGAGCGGCGGCCGATACCCATCCCCACAGCGACCTTTGGCGCGGACCCTGCGCGCTTGGGCTTGCCCTCCCCCCCCGCCGCTCGCGGCGCCCCAACGCCCCGCACCAAAGGCCTCTCTACTCTTGCTCAGGTGCCCAGGGTCACCGCCCAGGGTCACCTATCCCCCGCTCTCTCTCTCTCTCTCTCTTTTTCTCTCTCGCTCTCTCCTTCGGTCTGTCTCTCTGCATACATATTTATATGTATTTCAATAGCTTGATGTATGTCTGTATGTATGTATGTATGTATGTATGTATGTATGTATGTATGTATGGATGTATGTGTGCATGTATGTATGTATGTATGTATGTATGTGTGTATGTATGTGTGTATGCATGCATGTATAAATACCGAATACATGTTTATGCACATATATATATTTATATACAGATGTATCTACCTACATACCTCATACATACATACAGACATCTGAATATGGAGCATTCATATGTGTGTAATGGCGCATGTGTCCCAGTAGCACATGTTTATATATATATAACACATATGTTCATATATACACGTAGCACCCTGCAGTTGCGGATAAGAGTGAGGGGGCGGCGGGGACGTTGACAGTCTGCGAGGCTCTGAAGAAGCCCGCCGCATGTGCAACATTTTTCAAGCTATGCAACAAGCCCGCCACAGGTGCCGATTTTTGTTAAAACAATGCAGGTGGATCGCGGGTTGTGTCGCAGTTGGGTCGCGGGTGGGTCGACGGTGGGTCGCGGGTGGGTCGCGTGCCGGGCCGCGGGTGAGTCGCGAGCGGGTCGCGGGGTGGGTCGCGGGTGGGTCGCGCTTGGTTCGCCGGTTGGTTCGCGGGGTGGGTCGCGGGTGGGTCGCGGGCCAGGTCGTGGGTTGGTCGTGGGCCGGGTCGGGGGGGGGACGGCGACAACCAACAACAATAACAACAACAATCATTATAATATTGTTCGCTCTTATTTGCTCGAGTGGCCGTTAACGCGTATTTCCCAAACCCTCGATACCCGCCCTCTTCGTCTTCGGTCGTATTCTTTTTGGGGGGTATACCTCTCTTCTCTGCAGGCTGGGCCCCGGCAAGCGGCGGGGCGGCCGCGGACCGTCGGCCTGGCCAGCGGCAGCGCTGATCGGCGGCAGCCCGACCCCACGAAGGAAAAAAAAGGGGACCGACCACGACGACGACGACGACGACGTCGACGACGACGACGGCGACGACGACGTCGACGACGACGAGCGAAAGCGAGAGCGAGAGAGAGAGATAGAACGACAGCAGGGCCACGAAAGGCACGAAGTAGGCCACGAAGGGCGACAGCGGGGAGACGAAGAGAATGCGTATGGGGCCACGATGAGCGCGAACGAGCGGGGGCCACGAAGGGCAAATAATGCGGGGCCACAGAAGGCAACGACGGGGCCACTGAGGGTAGCAACTGGGCCACGTAGAACAGCGAGGGGACCGCGAAGAGCGACAGCAGGGCCACGAAGGGCATGCGTATGGAGCCACGAAGGGCGCTAACGAGCGGGGGCCACGAAGGGCATACATATATGGGGCCGCGAAGGGCAGCGAGGGGGCCGCGAAGGGCTGCAACGGGGCCACGAAGGGCTGCAACGGGGCCATGACGGGCTGCAACGGGGCCACGAAGGGCAGCGAGGGGGCCACGAAGGGCTGCAACGGGGCCACGAAGGGCAGCGAGGGGGCCACGAAGGGCTGCAACGGGGCCGCTGAGGGCTGCAACGGGGCCATGACGGGCAGCGAGGGGTCCACGAAGGGCTGCAATGGGGTCACGAGGGGCAGCGCGGGGGCCACGAAGGGCTGCAACGGGGCCACGAAGGGCAGCGAGGGGGCTACGAAGGGGCTGCAACGGGGCCACGAGGGGCAGCGAGGGGGCCACGAAAGGTTGCAACGGGGCCACGACGGACAGCCAGGGGGCCACGAAGGGCGCAACGGGGCCACGAAGGGCAGCGAGATCCAGATTCCTGGGTAATCTGCGACGGAGTCCTGAGTGTGAGCGCGACTCCTGAGTGTCTGAGTGTCGAGAGCGCTGCGCTTGAGTACATTGCGGGAAATTCCAACACAAGGGCGCCATTCCTGAGTAAATTGCAAGCGAATCTCCAGCGAGGGCGCGACTCAAGAGTGCCAAGAGAGCGGTTCCTTAATACATTATAAGGACGTCCCAAGCGAGAGCTCGATTCCTGAGTCAAATGCGAGGAAGTCTCCGGCGGGAGCGGGGGCCCTGGCTAAATTGCAAGGGGGTCTCAGGCGGGAGCCGTTGCTCTTGTAACCCGGGGGCCAACAACACATTTTGAGGACGAAGGTTTTTCTTGATAAGAATCAGGGTGCGAGCGCCGGGAGGGGCACTTCAATTGGAACATGCAATGTGCAGTTATTGTTCAGTAGTGAGGGATCAACAACGACAATCAGTTTACCCTCATGCGCGATGTTTCCACACGAGACATGCGACCATCATGGTAACCATCCACATCATGGGCGACTGTTGCTTTATAGCAGGGCCCGTTATTCCCATTCCCAGATGTCCCGCAAAATGAGGTATCAAACACCTCCCCCGAGGAATTTCAAAACATCCCGCCTCGAAACACATAGCCGCGCCTTGCTGCGCGGATGCGAGACCGCCAGTGGAACCCCAGCGAAGGGTCAAACACAAGGAAGTACCGAACGACAGGGTAGCCTTGGTGGGGATGGGGGCTGTCGGCGGTGAAGCAAGGACCTGGCCCTGAATAGAAAGAGAGGAAGTCTTGAGCAGGGCTGCTGTTGTTGCTGGGGGCGGCGCCAATGCTGAAGAGACTAGGGCGCTAGTCCAGCGTAAACAAAACGAAGTCTCGAGCGGGAACGCCGGTTTTGTTGGGACGGCGGCTGTTGGCGGCGAGGAGGCACACCGCTTTGAGTAAGAAAGGGGGAAGCATCAAGCGGGAACCGTGGTTTTGTTGGGACAGGGGGTTCTCGGCGGCGAGGAACAGCACCGCCCCGAGGAAAAAGAGGAAATCTCGAGCGGGAGCGTTGTTCTTGTTGGGAGCGGCGCCGATTCAAAAGAGAGTAGGGCGCCAGCCTAGCATAAAACGGAAGGAAGTCTCGGGCGGGAGCGCGGGTTTTGTCGGGGCGGCGGTTTTCGGCGGCGGGGAGGAACCCCGCCTTAATTGAGAAAGGGAGGAAGCCTCGAGCGGGAGCGTTATTCTTACTGGGGGTGGCGCCGATGAGAGAAAGACTAGCGCGCCAACCCAAGGTAAAACGGGAGGAAGTCTCGAGCGGGAGCGTTGGTTTCGTGACAATCCTTCGTGGGCGTACATGTGCCCGCCATTGGAATTGGTGTGGGCCCTGCAAAAAGAGGAGGGGGATAACGAGGGAGAGTTGGAGGAAGCGAGGGGGAGGGACGAAGGAAGAGGGAAAATGCCAGGAGAGAAGGAGCGAAAATGGGGGTGGTTGATCAGACGCAGGGAGAAAGAGAGAGAGAGACACAAAAAAACGATATATCTCTATATATGTATATATATAAGTGGTAGGGAATGAGAGAGAGAGAAAGGGAGAGAGAGAGAGAGAAAGAGAGAGAAATAAGGAAAGAAAGACGGAGGGAGGAGGCAGGAGAGGGGAGGGAGAAGGGAGGAGGGAGAGGAGGGAGAGGGGATAGGGCAGAGAGGTATCATGATGAGGGAGAGAGGAGGGGAGGGAGAGAGAAGGGAGGTGAGGAGGGAGGAGGGAGGAGGGAGAGGGAGGAGGAGCAGGAAGGTAAGAGCGTGAACGTTCGAGGACGTCCTAGGCGAAGGCGCCGTTCCTGAACGACGGGCGGGCGATCCTCTGACGGGCGGGTTGGGCGGGCGGGACATTCAACCTGGATGCCTGAGTATGGCGAGAGCGCGATTACTAAGTAAATTGTAGCGGCGTCCTTGGCGCAGCGTGTTTCCTGAGCGTCGAAAGCGCGATGTCTGAATACATTGTATGAAAGTCACAGGCGAGAGCGCAATTCCTGAATCAAATGTGAAGGGCTCTCTGGCGGGAGCGGGGGTTTTGATTAAATTGCGAGGGATGCTTAATTCAAGCGCGAGGAAGTCTCAAGCTGGAGCGCCGTTCTTGAGTAAATTGTAAGGACATCTCAGATGGGAGCGGGGGTCCTGACTAAAGTTCGAGGGGGTCACAGGCGGGAGCGCCGATCCTGAGTAAATTTGAAGGAAGTCTCAGGCGGGAGCCGTTGTTGTAATCCAGGGGGGCAGGGGGCCAAGTTTGAGCACCAAGATTTCCCCTGTCAAAAAACCGGGTGCGAGCGTCGAGAGGCACATTTTGATTGGAAAAAACAGCATGCAGTGGTGATGGGGGATCAGCAATGGCAAGTTTTGTGTTCAGAGATTCGCTCTTATCTGCGCGAGTGTCCGTTAACGCGTATTTCCCGAACCCTCGATACCCGCCCTCTTCGTCTTCGATCGTGCCCCTTTTGGGGGGTATACTTTTCTTCCCTGCAGGCCGGGCCCCGGCAAGCGGCGGGGCGGCCGCGGACCGTCAGCCTGGCCAGCGGCAGCGCTGATCGGCGGCAGCCCGACCCCAAGATGGACGGACAGGGGACCGAACACGACGACGACGACGACGACGTCGACGACAACGACGACGACGACGACGGCGGCGGCGGCGACGACGACGACGACGACGACGACCAGCGAAAGCGAGAGCAAGCGAGAACGACAGCAGGGTCACGAAGGGCGCGAATTAGGCCACGAAGGGCGACGGCGGGGATACGAGGGGAATGCGTATGGGATCACGAAGAGCGCGAACGAGCGGGGGCCACGAGGGGCAGATGATGCGGGGCCACAGAAGGCAACGACGGGGCCACTGGTAGCAACTGGGCCACGTAGGACAGAGATGGGGGCCACAAAGGGCGACACCAGGGCCACGAAGGGCATGCACATGGGGCCACGGCGGGCGCGTACGAACGGGGGCAACGAAGGGCTTACATATATGGGGCCACGAAGGGCACGGAGGGGGAACACGAAGGGCTGCAACGGGGCCACGAAGGGCTGCAACGGGGCCACGAATGGCAGCGGGGGGGCCACGAAGGGCTTCAACGGGGCCACGAAGGGCAGCGAGGGGACCACGAAGGGGCGCAACGGGGCCACAAAGGGCAGCGAAGGGGCCACGAAGGGCTGCAACGGGTCTACGAGGGGCAGCGAGGAGGCCACGAAGGGCTGCAACGGGGCCACGCAGGGCAGCGAGATACCCATTCGGAAATATTACGTGACGGATCTGTGAGGGAGTCCTCAGCGTGAGCGCGACTCCTGGGTGCCTGAGTGTCGGGAGCGCAGCGCTGGAGTAAATTGCGGATAATTCCAACGCGCGGGCGCCATTCTTGAGTAAATTGCAAGCAAGTCTCCAGCGAGGGCGCGATTCAAGAGTGCCGAGAGAGCGGTTCCTTAATACATTGTAAGGAAGTCCCGAGCGAGAGCGCGATTCCTTAATCAAATGCAAGCAAGTCTCGGGCGGGAGCGGGGGTCCTGGCTAAACTGTGAGGGAGTCTCCGGCGGGAACCGTTGTTGTTGTAACCCGCGGGCCAACAACGCAGTTTGAGGAGGAACAGTTTCCCTGATTTTAAACAGGGTGCGAGCGCCGGGAAGGGCACTTCAATTGAAAAATACAATGTGCACCGGAGGGGGGATCAACAATGAGTATTTTTCTGCACTGAGAGTTCAACCACAACAACAACGACAACGAAACAAGCATAATCCTCACCACGGATCCGCAATTCAGCCGCGCACCAAGGGACAATGAATGACCGTTCGGCTCTTTCATTCTGACATAGTTATACAGAAATCAGAGGTGCATGTGCTTGTATATATACATATATATGTGTATGTATGTATGTATGTATGTATGTATGCATGCATGTATGTATGTATGTATGTATGTATGTGTGTGTATGTATGTATGTATGTATGTATGTATGGATGGATGTATGGATGTGTGTATGTGTATGTATGTATATGTATATGTATATGTATATGTATATATATATGTGTATACACATATGTATGTATGTGTGTATGTATCTATGTCTGTATGTATGCATGTAGGTAAGTAAGTATGTATGTATGTATGTATGTATGTGTGTATGTATGTATTGATATATATATATATATATATATATATATATGTGTATATATATCTATATATATATATATATATATATATATATACCTGGGGGGCAGGCCCGGGGCCCACAAACAGGTGCCCCGACCCCCCATGGGAGGACAGGGCGGCCGGGGAGGTCCAATATAGTCCAGGAGGGCCTCCAGAGGCTCCCGAGACGGCCCAAGCGGGCCCCGAGTCCCCGAAAGACCGCTCCAGGACGACCAAGATTGGCCCAAGACTGCCCGATAGGCCTCCGAAGGCACTCCACGACGCTTCAAGACGTCTCTCCAGAGCGCTTCAAGAGGCCGGAATCGTCAATTGCACGCAGGTTGTGGAACGATTTTGGTCTTCCAGCCTTTTCGGCTGTCCGACTCTCCAAGACGGGTCAATAGGCCCCCAAGACGGCCCCAGACGCGCCCAAGACAGCCCAAGAGAGCCCCAAGACGGCCCCAAGATGCGCCCAAGAGGGGGACCACGACTCCAAAATTCGACCCTCCCGCTTGAAGAATGCACCAGGAGGCCCCAAGGAGCCCCCAAGAGGCCCCAGGAGGCCACCAAGAGGCACCCAGGAGGCCCAAACGAGGCCTCAAGAGGCCACAAAACAGCCCCGAGGAGGCCCCACAACGGTCCCAAAACGGCTACCGAGAAGCTGCGAAACTGCCTTCACGACGTCTCCGACAGGCCAACCACGAGATCCGAACCAACACCCATGAGGCCTCTGACCCACCACCCAGGGCACGGTGGCGGGAGCAGGGACAGCACTTGTGCACAGCACGTTCCGGCGGGAGCCTTCCGGAACACGCTGCAAGAGGAGGAAGATCAGGAGGAGAGAGAGCTGGAGTGGGAGGAGGAGGAGGAGGAGGAGGAGGAGGAGGAGGAGGAGGAAGGGGACGAGGAGGAGGATGAGGAGGAAGAGGAGGAGGAGCAGGAGGAGGCGGACGGGAACGACGACGATGAGGACGACGACGATGCAGGATGATGATGCTGCCGACGATGACAAAATGTGACGACGTCAACGATTACTGCGACTGTTGTTGTGTTCATGAAGGTGGTGCTCTTGCGGGTGATGGTGATGGTGATTGCGACGATGCGGGAGCAGGCTCACGGGCCTATCTTGGGCACCTCCTGGGCCCCTCTTGTAGCCCTCTTGGGCCTCTCTTGGGCCCCTCCTGAGCCTCCTTGGGACTGTAACGAAGCCTTTGAAGGCTCCAACAGACCTCCAGAAGCGCCAAGAATGCACCACAAGTTCAACGCGAGCCCCCGTCCATCTGCGAGAGTGCCTTGTGTTTTTGGATTGAAGCTTTAACGGCTTGAAGGAACCATCTCCGGGCCCTCTGGAACCTTCCGGGGACTTCTTCATTATCTGCCGGAGCCTTCTGCATGCAGGCACCAAGAGGCCTCCAAGAGACCCGGCAGTCTGGTCTATGCGGCAGAAGGGGTTGATCCGACGCCGCCGCGAAAATAATGAATCCGCCTTGGGTCTCGGGCCGGGTCGTGGGTGGGTCGCGGGAGGGTCGCGAGCGGGTCGCGGGTGGGTCGCGGGTGGGTCGCGAGCGGGTCGCGGGGTGGGTCGTGGGTGGATCGTGGTTGGTTCGCGGGGTGGGTCGCGGGTGGGTCGCGGGCCGGGTCGCGGGGGGGACGACGACAACAAACAACAATAACAACAGCAGCAACGCAACAAACAGAATCTGCACCACGGATCCGCACTTCAGCCACGCACCCAAGGACAACGAATGACCGTTCGGTCCCTTCACTCTGGTATACAAGTATATACATGCACTTTAATATATATACATGTATGGTCGTGGCCACGCGCTAACACACGCATGTGCTTGTTCGAACAATAAACAGGGGGTCGTGCCTGTATTGATATAGATTGTATGTGCGCACGACGGCAACACTCTACGACGAATACCGATAATACTAATACTATACATCTGTTGAGGCACATTGTCTCACTCTTGTTCTTTGAAAATACAATCACAGCAGGCACAAAGCGTGTTGACAGATTTGCGTGATGCGACAAGCACTCTCTCGGAAAGTCGGAAATCGCCAAGAGGCGGCTTCTCGGACAAAAAACTGTAATCGCTACTTTGTCCGTGCGATCCTTGAGAAGCGGCTTTTCTGGAAAAGAACGGAAATCGTGGTTGTTCGGTGCAATCCTAACCAAATGCACAATGCCATTGCTGTTTCAGTTTCAAGCGAAGACATGAACATATGTTGCCGTGCCAATGTTGCCTACTGCCTTGCGGGAAACATGATTGTACACCATCGCCTTTTGCCATCTGACTGGGATCTTGCCGATCAACCAGCACGTCGATTTCAACCATCTCATCCGCGTAGCTTTTTGGTTCGTGAGCGTCTGCCAGATCCTGAACACTATGGCCACGACCAACCGCGGGGAGATAGGCTTCACCTCGCACCGCGTGCTGAGCCGCCAGGTCTTGGCGGCAGCGGTGGCGGCCTCCTCTACCACGTCCCCGGCAGTGCCTGCCAGGGCAGCTCCGATGGGGGTTGCCAGCGCCGCGACCCAAGAGGAGGCGCGGGCCGTGCAGGCCCCCCCGGGTCTCACCCGAGATCCGGGGGCCTGGCCTCCTGGCTGACCCCACAGCAGGCCAGGCGGGTGCAGGCCAAGACTCGTCCCACCTACTCACAACACTGCTGGCGTTGGCCAACTGGCTGAGCGTCGTCACGCTGCCGAAGTTGAACGGCGAGCAGTGGGTTGCCATCCTGGTCGACTACCTGGAGGATCAGCTGGGCCACGACATGACCTTGAGCATGGTCATCACGCAGGTCTCCGCCGCGCTGTGGGCCAACCCGCACGTTGGCCGCCCCGTGGCCCGGGTTCTACCGTGCGCATCCGTTGCCCTGGCGGGCTGGCGTGTGCTACGGTCTCCAGCCTCCTGGCCGCCCTTACCCATCGAGTGCATGGCGGCCATCGCTGTGCGGCTGGCTGCAGAGGGCGAACTGCTCATGACTCTGTTCGCGTGGGTGTCCTTCGAGACCTACCGGCGCCCCTCCGAGGAGCTTTCGTTGCGAGGGTATCAGGTGCTATCCTGGTTGCCAGGCGGCTCACAGTCAACACGTCGCCTCTCCTTCGTGGTGCGGCCCTCCGAGTAGGAAGCGCCGACCAAGACGGGGCTCTTCGACGTGAGCTGCTTGCTGGACCTTCCTCGCCAGCAGTTCCTGGTGCCACTGCTGCTGCAGGTCAAGCGCTGGGCTGGGGACAGCGGCCTCCTGCTCCCTTTCTTCCGCGTGGAGGCCTGGGTGCGCTTCCAGGCGGCGCCGGAGGCGGTCATCTTTGGCAGCCTGCGCCCCACTTTGTACGGCGCCTCGCACGACCGGGCCACCAACAGCTGGTCGGCCCACGACGTTCAAGCAAGAGGGCTCTGGAAGTCCTCCACCTTGGTCATGAGGTACGAGAAGCACTCCCGGCTGGCCCGACAGTTACAGGCCCTTCCGGAGCCTACGTGACGCGCCGAGATAGCCAGCTATCATGGCGCTGCCGCCGCGTTCACGGACCTCTTCTGGAGGCACTGGCCTACTGTCGCTTCGCGGGCTCCCCAGTCGTCCCAGACGCCTTTGGCGGCCAGGGCGGCCTGGCCAAAGCAGCGCGGAGGCGAGGCTACGTTGCCATCGCCGTCGATCTCAGCCAAGGCGAGGAGTCCGACCTGCTGCAAGGTGACGTCGTGGCGCTCCTCATCGGCTGGATCAATAGCGGGCAGGTCATGACGCTGTTCTATGCCACGCCGTGTGAGGGGCACTCCAAAGCGAGGAGGGCCCTCCCCTGGTCTCGCTTGCCGCGTGCCATCCGCTCGCCTCAGCATGTGCACGGTTTGCCTTTCGTCTGCCGGCCAAGCTTCTCTTGATCGTTCTAATGTTCTTGGTAAGGTTGCCGCCCTCCTGTTTTGTAAAGCCATCGATAGAAGCCTCCCCTGCTTTGAGGAAGAACCCGAGGGGCAGTTTTTCTGCGGCACCAGTCTCAGCATGTCAGTCTGATTTCGCACGTGCACGGTGATTATGTGATCCACCTCTGCGCTTTCGATCGTCCCTTCCGCAACCGCACGCTCTGTGGAATTGCCGTGCCCCGCGCCTCGAGCATTGCCAATGCAAGGTGCACGGCAACATGTGTAGCTGTTCTGGTAAGCCGCACGTCGTTTTGTCGGGGTATGCGCCGGACCGCTCCTGGATGACTAAGCTCAAACAGGTATATCCCGCCCCTCTGCGCAATATCCTTTTCAGCTCTTTGCTGTCTCAGGCGGTCGGGATCCAGGCTCATAACTTGTGTAAAGTTCTCACGCCCAAAATGTTGTGAATGTCTGGCCTGGCCAGTTTAGTGCTGGTTACGGGGTGTTTCTGTCTGAGTTCGGGGGTCAGGCTCCGATCTCAGGTGCACCTGCCACAGCCTCGGTACCCAGCAATTGTATGGTGAAAACAAGACAGCATTGTCTCACTCTTGCTCGTTGAAATTACCATCACAGCAGGCACAATGCGCGTTGTCAGATTAGCCGGATGCGAGAAGCACTCTCTCGGAATTCGGGAATCGCCAAGAGGCGGTTTCTCAGAAAACTGCGATCCCTGAGAAGCGGTTTCTCGGAAAAACGGAAATCGTAAATTTTCGTGGGCGCACTAGCCAAATCCACAGTACCATTGCCGCTTCGTTTTCAAGCTATCCCACACACCCGCCCTCCGAGCTCAGGTGCACTTGCCACACCCTCGGTAGCCAGCAATTGTATGGTGAAAAAAGGAGCAAACATTTGCACGCGTGCATATTTGCATCTACACATACGCCTGTTTATTGCAATCGCTGATATTTATCGGAGGTTGGGGGGTGAGTCCGACGTGAAACGGAGACCCCCCCTAACAGGGAAATCGACTTCGGTTTCGGGCTCGTGTCGTGCGTGCCGTGCGTGCGTGCGGGCGAGGCGAAGCTGCGTGGGCGGGCGAGAGGAAATCCTCCTGTGGCTGGGCCGCGGCCGGACCACATGTAATTCCTCTGGCGGCCGGTGCCGCGCGGTGTCCCGCCGGTGCCCCGCGGGTGTCTCGAAATCTTCTTGTGGCTGGGCTGCGGCCGGACCAAATGTTTCTCCTCCAGCGGCCGGTGCCGCGCGGTGTCCCGCTGGTGTCCCGTGGTGTCCCGTGGTGTCCCGTGGTGTCCCGTGATGTCCCGTGGTGTCCCGTGGAGTGAGAGCAATCGTGAAATCGACCGTGAGATCGAAACTGAGATCGATGTGGTGCCCCGAGGTGTCCCGTGGTGTCCCGTTGCGTGAGATCGATGGTGATATCGACACGTGTCCCGTGGCGTCCCGTTGAGCGAAATTGGTAGTGGCGAAATTGGTAGTGATATCGTTACTGAGATCGATGTGGTGCCCCGAGGTGTCCCGTGGTGTCCCGCTGAGTGAGATCGATAGTGAAATCGATGGTGAGATCGACAGGTGTACCGAGGTGTCCCGTGGTGTCCCGTTGAGTAAGAGTTATAGTGATATCGATCGTGACATCGATTGTGAGATCGATGTTGGGTCCCGAGGTGTCCCGTAGTGTCCTATGGTGTCCCGCTGAGTGAGATCGATAGTGATCGACAGTGAGACCGGTAGTGAGATCGAGAGGTGTCCCGCGGTGTCCCGTGGTGTCCCGTGGTGTCCCGTTGAGTGAGATCGATAGTGCCATCGATAGTGAGATCGACAAGTGTCCCGTGGTGTCCCGTGGTGTCCCGTTGAGTGAGATCGATGGTGACATCGATTCAGATGTTGGTTCCCCCCCTCTCCCCCCCCACAACCTCCTTATCACCCGAAGGGTGGTCGTATAGGTATGCGTATATGTTTCTCTCGTTTTCTGTCCCTCCCCCCCTTCCCGGCACGCACAAATCTGAAGAGCCTCTACCGGGCTGGGTCGGGAGGGCGCTCGCTGAGGCCCAGAGAGATCTCGTTCTCTGGGAGACCGTTAGCGGACACGTGTGTTTGAGTTCGGGGCGGATTTCGATCCGATCGATACGAGTCGATATCAGTTTCGTCCAGCTCGAACCGATTCGATTTCAATACTCCGTCGATCCTATGCGGGCCGGCGTTTGCACAGCAGTGCTGCGCATCTTGGCGCAGCCGATCCGATTAGACCGGGCAGAAAGAACCCCCCCCCATGCAGAGTTTTGGCTCCAGCTTGCCTCAACATCCAAGAATGTGGAGGGCTTCTCCAAGGCTGTACCTGGCGTAAGGGTGCTGAACCAAGGGCATTCCTAGAGGTCCCCAGAGGCGTACAAGGAAACCAGACACATTTAAAAACCGTGTCGAACACCTCTGACAGTCTCCCCTTCCCCGATCTCCAAAGGTCGAGTCAGGCAGGCTTAGAAATAATACCAATTCAGTCCAGACTGTTCCAGAACGTTTTCGAAGCGTTCTGGGACGGTCATGGCGCCAGCAGGGGTGGCGTTCTGGAGCCGGAGCGGTCGCGGCCACGGCCAGATCCTCCTCGGAAGTGGTCGGAACGCACCCCAGGACATGTCCGTGGCTGAATTATTCACCGCGGGGCACACACTCCTGTCGTCGTCATCCGTCCGTCGTCTTCTGATTCTCGTCGACCAGTCGTCGCCTGTCGTCCTCTGTCATGGTCTGCCGTCGTCTGTCTTCGTCGGTTTCGTCGTCGTCGCCGTCGTCGTCGTCGTTGTGATCGTCGTCGTCTGTCGTCATCGACGCCATCGTCGCCGTTCGTCGTCGTCCGTGGTCGTCGTCCATCGTTGCCATCATCGTCGTCGTGGTCGTCCGTCGTCGCCGTCGTCGTCGTTGTCGTCGGTCCCCGTCGTCGTCGTCGTCGGCGTCGTCGTCATCGTCGTCATCGTCATCGTCATCGTCATCGTCGTCGTCCCCCGCTCCTGCACCCCAAGCACGCCTCTGGTACCTCTCCGCGGTTGCTGCGCATCAGTTGTTGATGCTCCTCCGCCCCTACCCTCCACGTCGACCCCTGAGAGCAACGCCAATGCTGTGTTCGGATCATTGGAGATCGTTTTTTTCTAACCCTCTGGGCTATGATGTGCCGCGTTATGCCCCTCCTCTCACCCTCACTCTAGAACCTCAGAGCGGTAGGATTCCGTGTCCGCTCGCGCGTCAACGGGAATAACAATCGCCCCCATGAAGGGCAGCGGATTCAAATAGGGATCGGAGTTGGGGTTCAGCTTGATGGGTGTTTGCAGTGAAAAAGTCGGCATCCCACCCCCCTCTCCCCACCACAAAGCGTAACACCCCTCCCCCCAGCACGTCCTGGGCATTGCCGCAGTACGTCCAGCACCACTGCCTGTGGTGTTGGACCCACACGGCGGTGGGTGGGGGGGTGCGTTACGTTCTAGCCCCCCCGCCCCGCCCCGCCCCCCCCCCCCCATAACGCTCGTCATCGCCGCGGAGAAAAAAAGAAGCTCGATTGTCGTAGTTTGTCATGACATGAGGTTTGCTTTGGCCGTTGGTGGGATAGCATTCCACCTCGTTTAGGAACCAGCCGCCCTTCAGTCTGTGCAATTCACCAGTAATCCATGCTCGGAGGCACTTGCCGGCCTTGAAGCCGCCAGCGGTCCCCGCGAGCCTTGGTTGCCTGCTTGCTCCTGAAGCTCGCCCCCTCTTCCCCGAGAATCCAGCGCGGCGAGAATTCACATCGCCGTCGGCGATCATGCCCAGAGCTCTCCACCCCATCTTTGCGCGTCGTCTCTCGAGCTGCATTGTCCAGCAAGGGAGAAGCCCGTTGGGTCCGCGAGCATCCAGCGGCCCAGTCTGTGGACGACATGGACACCAGACCTCTCGAGGCAATCCCCAAGGGTTGTGCACCATGCCGAATTGAATTTGACGGTCTTGAGCCCCCAAACTAACCGAGGGAAACAATTCAGAACACAGCCCCCGCCCTTTTGGTGAAACGATATCGCATCCAGCACCCAACATCGTTATCCTGGCACCCTGAGACGCAAGAGGAGGAGGTGGAGGAGGAAAAGGAATAACGTTTTCAGACAGTTTTTTCCAGCACGTGTTCAATGAATTCAGCTCCATCGAAATACAGTGCCACAGGAATATGTAGTCATCACTGGCATCATAATATTTCGCATATTCGGCGTTCAAGGGTTTCGCCCTCTTCCAGACAATCCGTACTAGTTATAGATGTCGGTCGCGGGGGCGGGGGACAATTATAGATTCTCTTGCACATGATGTCTAGTCGAGGGCTCCGACGACTTCATTTCGGCACGGCACCAGTCGGTGCAGCCCCTCTCGGCCTCCACCTCCCAGCGCGCCCCCTCCGCATCCACTTCTTAAAGCAGCCATGCCGAAGCATCCACTCGGCCTCCGCATCCCTCCCCCACCAGCCAGCGCGTCCAGCCCGCCAGCCAGCGCGCGCCCCTCGGCACAGGTCCCACCAGCCAGCGCGTCCCCTCCGCCCCGACCGCTTTATTGCGGCTCGGCACGGGTCCCACCAGCCAGTGCGTCCCCTCCGCCCCGACCGCTTTATTTCGGCACGGCACGGGTCCCACCAGCCAGTGCGTCCCTTCCGCCCCGACCGCTTCACTTCGGCAAGGCACCAGTCCCACCAGCCAGCGCGTCCCCTCCGCCCCGACCGCTTTCTTTCGGCACGGCACTGGTCCCACCAGCCAGCGCGCCCCTCCGCCCCGACCGATTTACTTCGGCACGGCACCGGTCCCACCAGCCAGCGCGTCCCCTCCGCCCCGACCGCTTCATTTCGGCACGGCACTGGTCCCACCAGCCAGCGCGCGCCCTCCGCCCCGACTGCTTTCTTTCGGCACGGCACTGGTCCCACCAGCCAGCGCCCTTCCCCCACCAGCCAGCGCAACCAGCCCACCAGCCTCCAGCCAGCGCGCCCCCTCTGCCCCGACCGCTTTATTCGACACGGCACCGCCCCCCCGCACCCCGCGCGCAGCCCCTCCGACTCGACCCCAGCGCGCCCCCTCGCACGACCGCTTCATCTCGGCACGGCACCGCCCCGTCTCCCCCACCAGCCAGCGCGCCTCCCCGCCCCGACCCCTTTATCCACCAGCCAGCGCGCATCTCCGCCCCGACCGCTTTATTTCATCACGGCACCGGTCCCACCAGCCAGCGCGCCCTTTCCGCCCTGACCGCTTTATTTCGGCACAGCCCCGGTCCCACCAGCCAGCGCGCCCCCTCCGCCCCGACGGCTTCATTTCGGCTCGGCACGGGTCCCACCAGCAAGTGCGTCCCCTCCGCCCCGACCGCTTTATTTCGGCACGGCACTGGTCCCACCAGCCAGCGCGCGCCCTCCGCCCCGACCGCTTTATTTCGGCACGGCACTGGTCCCACCAGCCAGCGCCCTTCCCCCACCAGCCAGCGCAACCAGCCCACCAGCCTCCAGCCAGCGCGCCCCCTCCGCCCCGACCGCTTTAATTCGACACGGCACCGCCCCCCCGCACCCCGCGCGCAGCCAGCCCCTCCGACTCGACCCCAGCGCGCCCCCTCGGCCACGACCGCTTTACTTCGGCACAGCCCCAGTCCCACCAGCCAGCGCGCCCCCTCCGCCCCGACCGCTTCATTTCGGCACGGCACCGTCCCGTCCCCCCCACCAGCCAGCGCGCCCCCTCCGCCCCGACCGCTTTATTTCGGCACGGCACCGCCCCCTCTCCCCACCACCCGCGCAGCCAGCCCCATCGCCTCGACCCCAGCGCGCCCCCTCCGCCCCGACCACAGCCCTTAGGCCCCCACCTCCCAGCGCGCCCCCTCCGCATCCACTTTCTAAAGCAGCCATGCCGAAGAAGCCCCTCGGCCGTCCGCATCCTTCCCCCACCGGCCAGCCCGTCCAGCCCGCCAGCCAACGCGCCCCCTCGGCACCAGTCCCACCAGCCAGCGCGCCCCATCCGCCACGACCGCTTCATTTCGGCACGGCACGGGTCCCATTAACCGCATGCCGATGATAATAAAGGGACCCCCCCTTCAGTGTTTAGAGTTGATTATCGTCGCCCTATACAAACTTCAAATTGGGCGGCGAGCGCTGAGGCCGAACTTTATTCTCACCTCGAAACGCTATGTTGAGATAGCAACATCAAGCGATGTTGATATAGCAACCTCAAGCGAAGCGATCACACTTTTTCAGGATGTGTCAAGCGAAACCAATAATTTTGGGAGGCAGACTCAAACGAAACGAGCAATGTTCTTATTATTATTATACTTTCCTCTTCTTCGTTTATATTTCTATCTGTCCTCACGCTCGCCTGAACTTTTTTTATCCCTGGGGTTGATTATCCATGGAAAATGAAGCACATGAGCTACCATACACGAGCACTTAAAAAATCAATTTTCATAAAGCGCTTGCGCATTAAAATTGATAGATTTGGAACTTTGGATTTTTCCTTTCTTCGTCCTCTCCTTATTATCCTCGTCTTCTTCTTTCTTATTACTATTCTACTGTATTCTTCTTCTTTTATATTTCTCTCTGTCCCCACGCTCGCCTGAACTTTTTTTATCTCTGGGGTTGATTATCCATGGAAATTGAGGCACATGAGCTACCCTACACGAGCACTTACAAAAAAACGATTTTCATGAGAGATAAGCCATTGTTGAGGATATTTCTATGAAAACTAAACGCCAAGGATGTCTCAAAACGTGCTCGGCTTGGTCTCATCTTGATCATCTCTTACTTCGAGATTATGCTGAGGTCTGCTGGGCTACTTTTATTATCTCTCCCTGAACCCCGAGCTTTATTATCCCCTAGTGTTTATTCTCACGGGCATGAGGTTAGCCAGGGTGCTCCCTCCGCCCCGACCGGTCTTTTTTCGGCACTGCACCGGTCCCACCAGACAGCGCGCCCCCTCCGCCCCGACCTCCTTTTTCGGCGCGTCACAGGTCCCACCAGCCAACGCGCCTCCTCCACCAGTCAGGGCAGCCAGCCCACATGCTAGCGCGCCCCCTCGGCCCCGACCGCTTCATTTCGGCACGGCACCGGTCCCACCAGTCAGCGCGTCCCCTCCGCCCCGGCCGCTTTATTTCGACACGGCACCGCCCCGTATCCCCCACCAGCCAGCGCGCCCCTTCCGCCCCGACTTCTTTAGTTCGGCACGGCACCGCCCCCCGCCCTGCACCCCCCACGCAGCCAGCCCCTCCGCCTCGACCCCAGCGCGCCCCCTCCGCCACGACCGCTTCATCTCGGCACGGCACCGCCCCGTCTCCCCCACCAGCCAGCGCGCCTCCCCGCCCCGACCCCTTTATCCACCAGCCAGCGCGCCTCTCCGCCCCGACCGCTTTATTTCATCACGGCACCGGTCCCACCAGCCAGCGCGCCCTTTCCGCCCTGACCGCTTTATTTTGGCACAGCACCGCCCCGTCTTCCCCCACCAGCCAGCGCGCCCCCTCCGCCCCGACCGCTTTATTTCATCACGGCACCGCCCTCCCCCTGCACCCCCCGCGCTCGACCCCAGCGCGGGCCCTCCGCCTCGACCGCTACCGCCACCCCCCCCGCACCCCGCGCGCAGCCAGCCCCTCCGCCTCGACCTTTCTTTCATTACGGCACCGCCCTCGCCCCCGCACCCCCCGCGCAGCCAGCCCTCCCGCCTCGACCCCAGCGCGGGCCCTCCGCCTCGACCGCTGCCGCCACACCCCCCGCACCCCGCGCGCAGCCAGCCCCTCCACCTCGACCGCTTCATCCCGGCACGGCACCGGTCCACCCCCAACCTAGCCAGCGCGCCTCTCCGCCCCGACCGCTTTATTTCGGCACGGCACCGGTCCCAGCCAGCGCGCCCGTTCCGCCCCGACCGCTTCATTTCGGCACGGCACTGGTCCGACCAGCCAGCGCTCCGCTCCCACCGCTTTATTCTCTAGAGCTCCGCATCCCCCCCTCCCGCATCCCCCCATCCCGCGCTCCACTTCCGCATCACCCCGACCGCCAGCCAGCGCTCTCCATCGGCCCCGGCCTTTTTACTTCGGCACGGCTCCGCCCCCCCCCCCCCATCCCGCACGCCCCCTCCGCATCACCCCACCCACCAGCCAGCGCGCTCCCTCCGCCCCGATCCATCGGCTCGGCACCGCCCCCCCCATCCCGAACGCCCTCTCTGCATCACCCCGCCCACCAGCCAGCGTTCCCCCTCCGCCCCGACCCATTTAGTTCGGCACGGCACCGCCCGCCCGCATCCCGCGCGCCTCTTCCGCGTCCCCCGCCCACCATCGAGAACACCACCTCCGCCCAGAACACCTTCATTTCGGCACGGCCCCGCCCCACCCCGACCCCTTTCTTATGGGCCCTCCGCATCCTCCCACCCACCAGCCAGCGCGCCCCCTTCGCCCGCGCCCCCTCCGAACCCCCCCCCCGCCAGCCAGCGCGCCCGCTCCGCCCCGAACCGTTTGGTTCGGAGCAGCACCGAGCAGCACCGCTCCCTCCGCCCTGACCCATTTATTTCGGTACGGCCCCGCCCACCCTATCCCGAGCGCCCCCTCCGCATCCCCGCATCCACCACGCAACGCGCCCCTCCGCCCCGACCCATTTCATTTCGGCACGGCACCGCCCCCCCATCCTGGGTGCCCCCTCCATCACCCCTCCTCCCCAGCCATCGCGCCCCGTCCGCCTCCTCCCCCTTCCCTTCTGTGCAAGAGCCATGACACGCGTGCCACTTGCATGTTCGCATGCCATCCAACATGTATACCCCAAACCCTCGATACCCGCCTTCTTCCTTTTCGATCGTATTAGGGGTATATATTTCTTCCCTGCAACGCGTATTTCGTGCAGCCCCTAAGACAGGCAAGGGAAGAGAGGACGGATGGGTGGACGGAAGGGACAAGGGGCATGCGGGTTTTGAAGCGTGCATCGTGCATGAATCGCCAGGAAGTTTCGAGCGACAGTGCGATTCCATACCAATGATGAGGACATCAAAAAGCGAGAGCGTAATTTCTGAGTGTCGAGGACGCGGCGTCTGAATAAATTGCTAGGAAATCCCACGCGAGAGCGCGACTCCTGTATAACTTGCGTGGAAGTTCCGCGCGAGAGCGCGATTAGGTAACACGTTGTAAGGAAGTATTAGGCGGGAGACATTGTTCCTGTATGCTAGGGGCCAGGGGCACAGGTTGGCGGCCCCTCAAAAAACAGGGTGCGAACCCTGGGAGAAGCACTTCCATGGAAACATGTAATGATTACCTGAAGGGGGGCAGCAACCTTGATTCTTTAGAAATTCAACAACAACAACGACGACGACAGCAACAACAACGATAATCACAATGGCAATGACAACCACAACGACAACGACAACAACACAATCATATTAATAGTGTTCGATCTTGTCTGCTCGCGTTCCGTTCAACACGTATGTCCCAAACCCTCGATACCCATTTTCTTCGTTTTCGATCGTACCTCCCTTTGGGGTATATCTTTCGTACTTGCAACGTGCATTTAGCGCGGCACCCGAGGCAGGGGAAGAGGGGACTGAAGGAAGGAAGGGACAAGAGGGAGAGGATAATGGCAGGAGGGAGGCTAGGAGCAGAAAGCTCGTGGCAGAACCAGACGGGCAGATCGGGCGGGTAGACCCTAACAGGCGGGCCCAGGCGGCCAGGTCGAGCAGGCGGGTTGCTGAAGCGTGCGTCCTGCATGGATCGCGAGGCAGTCTTGAGCGACAGCGCGATTCCAAAATACATCTCGTGAGGGAATCCAGAACGAGAGCGTGATTCCTGACTGTCGAGGGCGCGGCACCTGAATCGATTATGAGGAGGTCCCTAGCGAAAGCGCTGTTCTTCAATACATTGCAAGGAAGAATCAGGCGGGAGCCGCTGTTGCTGTAAAGTGAGCGCCAGGGGGACAGTTTGAGCAGGATGCCTTCCCCGAGTAAAAACGCAGCGAGCCCCGGGAGGGGCACTTGAATTAAACAAACACGCGTGTTATGCGAATGCGTGGGTCTTGCACGATTCGCCAGGACGTCTTGGGCGAGAGCGCGATTCGTAAGTAATTTATGAGGAAGTCCCAAGCGAGAGCGCGACTCCTGAATGGCGACGGCGTGGCGCCTGAATAAATTTCAAGGAAGTCAGAGGCGACAGCGCCATTCATGGGTAAATTGCAAGGAAGTCCTTAACGAGAGCGCGATCCCGTAGTACATTGCGAGGAAATATCAGGCGGGAGCCGTTGCTGTTGTAAACCAGGGCCAGGAGCGCAGTTTGAGGAGGAATATTTTCCCTGATAGAGGGTGCGAGCCCCGGGAGGGGCAATTCAATTGAACAAACGCAAATGTTGATTATCGGAGGGGGGATCAACAATAGTTAGTTTTCCGTAATGAGAGTTCAACAAGAAGAAGAACAAATAATAAGAAACATATTACCACCAACAAGGACAACAATCTGTTTAATATGGTTCGCGCGCGTGCCATTCAAAACGTTGATCCCAATCCATTGATACCCGCCCTCTTGGTCTTCGATCGTACCCACCTGGAGGTATAGATTCCTTACCTGCCGCGTCTAATTCGTGCAGGGCGGATGGGAGAGGGTTAAGGATGAAGCATGAGAGAGATTAGCAGGACGCGGGGGCCAGAAGCAGAAAACACCTGGCAGAACCAGACAGGCTGATCAGGCCGGTAGACCCTACAATAACGGGAGGGTCGGGAAGGAGGGCCAAGGCGGCCAAGTCGAGCCGTCGGGTTGATGAAGCGTGAGTTCTGCATGCATCGCGAGGAAGTCTCGAACGATAGTGGAATTCCCAAATGGACCGTAGTGCGATTCCTGAGCGTCGAGGGCGCGGCGTTTGAATTAGTTGCGGGGAAGTTCCACGCGAGAGCGCGATTCTTGCATAAATGATTAGGAGGTCCTGACCGAGAGCGCGATTTCGGAATGAATTATGAGGCAGTATCAGGCGGGAGCCGCCGTTGCTGTAAACAGGGGGCCAACAACACAGTTTGGTGGCACTTCATTTTTCCTTGTAGAAACAGGGTGCAAGCAGAGCACTTCAATTGAAGAATCAGATGGTCACCGGAGGGGGGGGATCAAGAATAGCTGCTGTTGGCAAATCGTAGCTTAGCCGCCACAAGAATTCCACGTCCACAGGCGAGGCCCCCGGACCGCGTCGAGAGCATGGTCGTGCACAAGCAGCCCGCCGACGCGATGCCGGAGAACGTCGTGGGCTTCCGGGACGCCACGTGCCCGGGCCCGCGGCCGCTCCGCGGGTGCAGGTGGGGCGTCCTCGCGCGACCGGCCTTCTGTTCGGGGTGCGACCGAGGAAGGCAAGGAGGAATTGTTGTTTGCATTGCGCATCTGCTTCAACCGCTGGCTGTTCGGGTGACAGATCGGCACGCAGCACGCCACAGCAGAGCAGGCACTGCTGCTCTGAGCTTGCATCGGCTCGGGCGCCAAGGTGGCGGCCGGACGTTGCTGCCAGTCGCAGGTAGAGACAGAAGGTGCAGCACGGTGCGAGAAAAGCGCAGCTACTGCGAAACAGGGAGGTGCAAATACAAGTGGCACGTCCACCCCCTCACTCGTCTGGTGACCCCAAAGGGAGTTCTCCCGAACGTCCTATTGGCGAAGCCCGCATGCGTCACCCACACCTATTTCGGCACACCCCTCACACGTTTCGTGGCCCCATGTGGAGCTCCACCGCAGGTCCCAGTGGCGCAGCCCGCATGCGCCACCCGCACCCATTTCGGCACACCCCTCACACGTTTCGTGGCCCCATGGGGAGCTCCACCGCAGGTCCCAGTGGCGCAGCCCGCATGCGTAACCCACACCCATTTCGGCACATCCCTCACACGTTTCATGGCCCCATAAGGAGTTCCACCGTAGGTCCCAGCGGCGCAGCAAGCATTCGTCGCCCACCAGTTTCGGCACACCCCTCACACGCTTCGTGTCCCCAGAGGGAGCTCCACCGCAGGTCCCAGTGGCGCAGCCCGCATGCGTAACCCACACCCATTTCGGCACACCCCTCACACGCTTCGTGGCCCCATAGGGGGCCCCACCGAAGGTCCCAGTGGCGCAGCCATTATCAGCATCCTCATCAGCACCATCATCGTCATCATCATCATCATCCTCAGCATCATCCTCATCATCAGTTGCATCATCCTCATCACCAGCAGCATCACAGCAATCGTCACCACCATCATCACTATTCAACCCCGCTTCCTGTCCCCCGCTCTACCCAGGTACCAGTACCACGACGAGATGAGGACGCTGCTCGGGTGGGGCAGGGCGTGGCCGCTGCGAGTAGGAGCAAGGAGTAGGCAGACCCAAGATGAGTACACGCGCAGACCGTACTGCCACGGAGAGTGGGGGGCTCAAAGCAGGCGCATCGAGTAAGGAATCGATTTGCCAGCAGGGGTCCGTCGGAATTGTCTTACCCCGCGATGGCCCCAGGGAACCACAAGAGCTCTGGGGATTCTCAGGGCCTTCAGAATGCACGAAGAATGTGCCCCAATGTGTCTTGTAGCGAGATGTCTTATCTTATGTGTATGCTGCAGTGTTGAGCCGGATCCAGCAGCTCGCTCACACAGGGTCGAGCAGATCATGGCTCTCTGAGGCCGGCAATGCCTTGCGAACCTCCAGCGGAGTCATCCACAGCTGCTTGCGAGCTGCCGCCTCTTGAAGGAAGAGGAGGGGTCCTGAGAGAAAGGAGCCCTGAGACCGTCGTCAGAGAGCGGCTGGGGATGAGGAGCTGGCCCCGGGGAGAGCCCCGGGATCCAGGACCCGCTTCCCTGCAGGACCCCCCTGGTCCACCATGCCATGAGCAGCGAGGAGACCTCAGAAGGAAGTGCGGGGGCTGTGTGTGTGCAAAGTATTGGAGCTGCCTGGGCGGCGATGGACGCAACTTCTGTCGAGAAGGGGGGCAGCCAGCAATTTCGACGGAAGGAGCACGGCGAAAGTGGTAGTGCAGACGAGCGTCGAAGGTTGGCGCGGACAGCCGAAGGAGCCCTTGTGAGCTCGACTCGTGATGATGCGCCCGCCCACCAAGAAAAGTTGTGCGTGGTGGCGCGAGGAGTACCAAGAGGAGAAGGATGAGGAAGAGGAGGAGGAGGAGGAGGAGGGGGAGGAGGAGGAGCAGCCCGATCGCGCGTGACTGTTTCCCGAGCGTAGAGAGCTAACGGTCGCCCCATTCTTCTCCCCGCTGTCTCTCCCCTGCCTGGCCACCCCCACAGTCCCTCTACCCTCCCTGTCCTCTCTCTCTCTCTCTTGCCACTCACCGCACTCCCCTCGTCCCTACTCTCTGCCCTTGGAGGCCCGAAAAGGGCAACATATTACCAAGCACCTATCTCATCCTCACTCCTCCGAGATCAATGTTGACCCAAGCGGTTCGATCCGATATCGATTATGCTTGGCTCCATCCGACTCGATTTCGATGTTCCAATGATTCGATGCGGCCTGATGCTTGCATTGCGCTACTATGCATCCTTGTGCGGCCAATCCGTCCTGTGGGTGGCAGCCACCAGGAACCAGGAGGAGGAGGAGGAGGAGAGGAGCAGAGGGACACAGATGTGGATATGGACTTGGGCAGGTGCCTCATGAGCCTCACGGCCTGCGCCCTCGGCCTCCCCCCGCGCTACTTCGAGCCCTACTTCGACTGCCGCGGCCACGAGCTGTCACTGCGGCTCGCGTGCTGCCCCCCGCCGCCGCCGCGGGGGACCCCCCCCGCCCGGCCCAGGGGCAGAGGCCCGGCGGGGGCCGGTCGGGGCCCATCCGCTGGGCCTCCCAGGTGGGGTCGGAGCACAGCCGATCGCCCCGCACTGTACTCAAGCAGTGGCGAAGTGTCCTCCTCCTCCTCCTCTCTCCTCTTCCTCCCTCCTCCTCCTCCTCCTCCTCCTCCTCCTCCTCTCCTCCTCCTCCTCCTCCTCCTCCTCCTCCCCCCCCCTCCTCCTCCTCCTCCTCCTCCTCCTCCTCTTCTCCTCCTCCTCCTCCTCCTCCTCCTCCTCCTCCTCCTCCTCCTCCTCCTCCTCCTCCTCCTCCTCCTCCTCCTCTAGGCCCACCAAAGAGAATAGTGTAAGAGCCTCTCGTGGTCTGCACGAAACGTTCTTAGAATAGGTCTGGCTGAGACCGTCCTGCTTTCACACGTCGGGCTTCTGCTCTAAGAGCATTGTTTCTGCGATTCGATCACTTTGGGGTTCTAAGAACATGTCGTGGTAGGCCTATAGGAATGCTGGGACGGTCGTCCCTGCTCAATGTATAAATGAGCGACTTTCCGAGGCTACCCTCGCATCCCTTGTCCCTTCGGCCCAGCCTCGGTGACCTTCGCTGGCCAACCTCGTGCGAAAACATGAACATGGCCCCCCAAGGTCCTTGCATCCGTACCGCGCATCCTTCTTGTGCGGGTGGGCTGCAGAAGGGGTCGGAGGATCGTGCCGCATCGTCGATGCGTCGTCGGTGCGGCTCGATCTGGATCTCGATTTCCTCCACGCCGACGTCGCTGAGGCATCGCCGACGTCGCCGATGCATCGCCGATGTATCTGTGATGCGCCGAAGAAGTCACGACGTAGGGTCTGATGCCATTTTCGGCCCCTGGGAGCCCTCGCTGGGCCCTGGGACCGTCAAACAGCGTGCCATTCAACACGTATATCCCGAACCCTCGATACCCGCCCTCTCCATCTTCGATTATACCCCCCTTGGGGGCATACTTATGTTCCTTAACATGCCACGTACATGTAGCGCAGCCCCTAAAACAGGGGAATATTAGACTGATGGAAGGTGAAGGGAGAAGGATGAAACACGAGAGAAATTAGCAGGAGGGGGGGTTGGAACAGAAAGCACGTGGCAGAACAGGGCTGGTAGATCAGGTGGGCAGACCCAGAGCGGGCAGGTCGAGAAGGCGGATTGCTGAAGTGTGAGTCGGCATGAATCGCGAGGAGGTCTCGAGCGATATTCCCAAGTCAACCGCGAGAGAAAGGCTGAAGCGCGAGCGTGATTTCTGAGTGTCGAGGTCGCGGCGCCTCAGTAAATTGTGAGGAAGTCCCACGCGAGAGCGCGATTCCTGTGTACATTGTGAGGAAGTAGAGCGCGATGTTGGAATACATTGTGAGGGAGTATCAGGCGGGAGCCGTTGATGTTGTAACCCGGGGGCGAGGGGCGCAGTTTGGTGACACCCAACTTTCCCTTGCAGAAAAAACAGAGCGCGGGTCCCGAAAGGACCACTTCATTTGAAACATACAACGGTTACCGGGCAACTGGGATCAACAATCACTATGGCTTGGAATTACAAATTCAACAACAATAACAAAAATAGCAACAGCAGCAACAATAACAACAACACGTACATCAACCAATAAGAAAAAAAACAACAGCAGCAGCAACCACAACAGCAGCAACAACAATAATAATTCGTAAGTGGGTTCGCTCTTATCGGCCCTCGTGCCACTCAGCACGTATATCCCAAGCCTTCGAGACCCACCCTCTCCGTGTTCGATCGTATCCCCTTGGGGGTATGTATCCTTCTTACCTGCAACGTGTATTTCGTGCAGCTGAAGGCAGGGGAAGGGAGGACGGATGGAAGGAAGGGACAAAGGGGCAGGAGGAGGATCAAACGCGGTAGAGCGTAGCAAGAGGGGAGCTAGGACCAGAAAGCCCGTGTCAGAACCAAACGGGTAGATGGGCCGGGTAGACCCTAACGAGCGGGTCGGAGGGCGGGCCCAGGCGGCCAGGTCGAGCAGGTGGTTTGCTGAAGCTTGCGTTCTGCATGAATCGCGAGGAAGTCTCGAGCGACACCCAGATTCTTAAATGAATTGAGAAATCTACAGCGAGAGCGTGATTCCCGAGTGTCGAGGGCGCGACGGTTGAAACAAGTGCGAGGAGGTCCCACGCGAGAGCGCGATTCCTGTGTACATTGTGAGGAAGTCCCGCGCGAGAGCGCGACTTTGGAATACACCGTGAGGAAGTATCAGGCGGGACACAGTTTGATGACACCCAGCTTTCCCATGTAAAGACGGTGCGAGCTCCGGGAGAAGTAATCGAATTGACAAATGTAATGGTTACCCGAGGGGGATCAACAATAATCATTCTTCAGGAATGACATTCAACCACGACAACAACCACCACATAAACAATGTCTTAAGACTGTTCGTTACTATCCGCTCGCGTGCCACTCAACACGTACATCCCAAATCCTCGATACCCGCCCTCTCCATACTCGATCGTCGTATTTCCTTTGGGGGTCGGGTTCCTTACCTGCCACGTGGATGTCGCGTTGCCCCTAAAACAAGGGAGGAGAGGACGGATGAAAGGGGGCGGGAGAAGGATGGAACACGAGAGGAATTAACATGAGGGGGACAAGGAACAGAAAACAAGTGGTAGAACCAGACGGGCAGATCGGGTGGGCAGACCCATAGCGGGCAGGTCGGGAAGGCGGGCCCAGGCGACGAGGTCGAGCAGGCGGGTTGCTGAAGCGTGGGTCTTGCATGAATTGCGAAGAAGTCTCGAGCGATAGCGCGATTCCCAAGTAAATCGTGAGAACAGCCGAAGCGAGAGCTTGATTCCTGAGCGCCGAGGACGCATCGCCTGAATAAATTGCAAGGAAAACCCACGCGAGAGCGCGATGCGTATTTGAATTGCGTGGACGTCCCACGCGAGCGCGCGATTTGGGAGTCAATTGTGAGGAAGTATCAGGCGAGAGCCATTGTGGTTGTAACTCGGGGGCCAGGGACCCAGTTTGAGCCGAGCGATTTCACCTGCTAAAAATCCGGGTGCGAGCCCTGGCGGAAACACATCAATTGAAAAACAAAATGGTCACCGGAGGGGGGAATCAACAATGATTGTGTTCCAGTCGTGAGAGGTCAGTAAAATACTTATAAGACCAACAATAACGACAGCAACAACATCAGCAGCACCACCAGCAAACACAATGACAACAGCAGCAACAGAAACAACACTCATTGTTAAATTGTTCGCTCTGACCTTCTCGCGTGCCATCCAATACGAATTCTCTAAATCCTCAATGCCCGCCCTCTTCGTCTTCGATCGCACTCCTTGGGGGTACATATTTTTCTTACCTGCGAGGCGTATGTCGTGCAGCCCATAAGGCAGAGATGAGAGGACGGGTGGAAGGACGGGACAAGGGGCATGCGGGTTGCTGAAGCCTGCGTCCTGCATTAATTGCCAGGAACTCTTCGAGCGGTAGCGCGAATGCCAAATCAATCGCGCGGAAATCCACAGCGAGAGCGTGACTCCTGAGAGTCGAGGGCACGGCGTTTAGATAAATTGCAAGAAACTCCCGCGCAAGAGCGCGATTTGGGAGAACACCTGTGAAGAAGTATCAGGCGGGAGCCGCTGCTGCTGCAAACCGGGAGCCAAAGGCACAATTTGGTGGCATTTCTGTTTGCCGTTCTACAAGACAAAGGATGCGAGCCCCTTGAGAAGCACTTCGATTGAAACGTACAACGGTTATTGGGCAGGGGGGATCAACTATAGTTGTTTTTGGGGGCAATCATGATGCAACAACAACAATAATGACGATGACAGCAATAATAACAACAACAGCAACAACATCAAGAGCAAACACACACATAAAACAACGCCAACATCAAACACAACAATAGCAACAACAGCAATAGTCATGTTAATACGGTTCGATCATACATTCTCGGGTGCCATCAAACACGCAGTTCCCGAACCCTCGATACCCGTCCTCTTCGTCTTCGATCGTACCCCTTTTGGGCGCATATCTCCCTTAGTTGCCACGCGCATTTAGCGCAGCCCCTCATACCGCGGAAGCGAGGACGGATGGAAGGGGGAGGGAGGAGGATGGAGCACGACAAGAATTAGCAGGGGCGGGGGCTAGGAGCAGAATGCCCGTGGCCGAACCTGACGGGCAGATCGGGCGGGGAGACCCTAGCGGGCGGGTCGGGGAGGCGGGCCCGGTGGCCAGGTCGAGCAGGCGGGCTGCTGAAGCGTGGGTCCTGCACGAATCGCAAGGAAGTCTCAAGCGATAGCGCGAGTCTTTACTACATCGTGAGAAATGTCATAGCAAGGGCGTGGCTCTTGCATAACATGTGAGGATGTTTCTCGCCAAGGCGCGGTTTTTTTTTTAATACTTCGTGAGGAAATATCAGGCGGGATACAGTTCGGCGCCCAGCAACCCAGTTTGAAGAAAATGATTCTCCCCTATCAATGCAGGGCTCGAACCCTGAGAGGAGCATTCCAGTTGAGAATGCATAATGTGCACCGGTGGTGGTGGTGGAGCAACATTAATGATTCTTCCAGGGTGAGAGTTCAACAGAAAGCTGATTACTGATTCCAAAGATTCCTCATTTGCTTTCCTGGGACGCCCACCCTGGGCCAGATCTTTCGTTCTTCTGACGCAAAAAAAATCATTGCGACCCCCCCGCGCAAAGAAACTTTGCGTGACTCCTTCACAAGGGGGATATACGTGCACCCCTCCGCAGGAGGAATTTATGTGCAACTCCCCTCCGCAAGGGAAACGCATATGTGACTACCAACAGAGGGAATCGATGTGTGCCCTCCCACCCCCCACCCCACACACAAAAAGAATGTAGGTGCAACCCCCTCCACAAAAAGGAGTCCATATGTATCGCAACGGGCTAGCTACGTACCGGTCACAGCGCGAATCAGCGCGCAAATGTGCCACGAAAGGAATTGAATTAAGCATCGCCGACAGCAAAAACAAGCTGGCAATCGACTGTGATTCATTGGCTGGGTTGAGACAGGGGGAGAGAAATGCTGGGAAAGAAAACGACAAAGAGAGCGAGAGAGAAACCATGTCCATATTTTGTGGGGTGTTTGAATCCACGCTAACATAACCTTATTCCGTTTACATCTCTGTAGGTCTAATTAATACGAAGTGGTCATTCACTAAGCGCGAGTTGCTTCAGGAATGCTTACGACAATCAATGTTTATTCTGCGTCACTGACGAAAAGGCCTGCGCTACGCAACCCAAGCGAACGCCATCCTTAGCAAGGTATCGTCGATAAAGAAAACCTGACTACGGATTCATTACTGACAGACGTTTCATTTAGAGCCCCATTCTGACAAGCACCTGTATTAAAAAAACTCGTTACTACAGGCATCCTTGACGAGGATCCCGTTGTACTATTTTTGCAGACCTCACTGGAGACCCCGTAGCCGAGGGGTCCTCATTAAGGACCCCATACGAAAAAAATGGGATCCTTAATTTAAATGCCCCACAGGTGTCCGTACCATGGATCCCGTCTCAGAGGCATCCTTGCGGAGGAATCTTGACAACCGGATCCATTATTGCGGCATCTGCAGCGCATGAAGTCCCAATTGAGGGAACCCTTGGCGCAGGCAGTTGGATTGAGGATCCCATTGTTACGAGAGGCCCAGGCTAAGGACCCATTCTCTATCACGGCACCTGCATTAAAGGCATCCTCAATGTGGGTCCCTTCTGGAAGGCATCATTACACAAGGAACTCGCATTGCAAAGGCTAGGAAGAAATAGCAATTCGCCAAAGGATCCGGACAAAGGACTCTTCATTCGTAGGGATGATTTGTTCAAGGGGCCTTTGTTCGGAGTGTCGCATTATAAGGGGCACGTAGTAGAGAATGCTGATTAGAGGAACCCGATTTCAGGATCCCATATTTCATGGGCCCGTGCTGAGGATCCTTTATCCCGCAACACCTTTTGCTGCGGATTCCGGACGCCAGGATCCATATTGCAGAATCAGTATTACAGGGGGCCAAATTGAGGGAACCCTTTTGTGCAGGCATCTGAATGGAAGAATGTGCATTAAAAGGGGCCGGACCGATGGATCCATTCTCACTTAGGAGCATTAACGCAAGTCATTTGCTTCTTATCCGGCCAACGCGCCAAACGCATCCTTACGAAAAGATTATTTCTGAACAGATTCTGCATAAACGGCTCTTTCGTCGAGGGGCGTGCTTTTTCAACTCCCCGCTTTAAAGAGCATGCTTCACCCTCGGGGTCCGTATTCGGAACGCAGAATCTAAGGGACTCTTTTCTGTTCAAATAGTGCGTAAGAAAGGTACCTTCCATCAGGAGCGTGAGTCCCCGTGAGCAGCGCCTTTTTTACTCGGGGGTCTTGACGAAAGGGACCATCATTGCGGAAGCTTTATCACAGTGGCCCTTTTGTTGAGGGAGTCCTGACTGCAGGCATCTGTGGTAAGGGCTCCCCGTGACGGGGGGCCCGCACTGCAGATTCTGATTATCGAATACGTAGTGCCGGAACCTTGCCTCAGGATCCCTTACTGAAGGAATCCGCGTTACTGGTCCCATAGCGACAGGTCCTTACCAAGGAACCTGATTAAGTCCGCCTGAAGAGTCTTCACTACGGAATCCAGATTGGACAAGGCATTACTACGGACCCCTTTTTACCAAGGACTCCTTACCACGCACCCCTTACTGAGCATGAACAAGCAACCCTCATTGCGGATCCCTTACAAAAGGAGCCACGACCAGACGCGTAATCATGACGGCAGCGAGTCTGCGGGCTTGGCGGCGCTCTCTTTCGATCCCAGATGTTCCGAAGATCCGATGCGGCCCGTGGCTCGCATACGGTGCTATTTTGCATCCTGGCGTGGCCCATCCGATTTGGTTCCGTGACGATGCGGCCCGATCCGACGCACGTTCCGATTCGATCGCGGGTGGACAAGAACCCCGTGTAGCGAAACACCCTCAGGTGAAAACGGCCTGTGACCAGACCTGGCCGGCGCAGGCCGGCTGAAACTGCGGCCGCGACACCCTTTCGAGAGTCGAAGAAAAATTGGATCGCCCATCCACTTGGCAGGGTGGGGGCTCCTTCGGCCTTCGATCCGATTCGGCTTCCCGCCCGGTGCTGGCTGGGCTCGATTGGACAGGACACGCGAGAGGGCACAAGGCCCTTCCGAGGGCCACGTCGCCACAGGAACGCAGGAGGCATGGGCCGCGAGACGCAGGACACGAGGGCACCCTTGCTTTGGCGGGGTCGACCTGCGAACCTGGGCCGACTGTAGGACGGCAAGGGGTCAGCAAGCCAAGGGCGAGGGGGCCAAGCAGAGCGGAGAGAGAAGCGAGGAGCGAGGCTCGAGGCGGCCGCGCCGGGACGGCGTCGGCCCGGCCGGTCCGCGGCCCGCGAGAGGGCGGCAGCGCACAGCCCGCCAATGGGGGCGGCCGTGGGCGGCTGTTGCACGCAGCGGGAGGACGAGGACGGCGACAGGAGGCTGCCGGCTCCCCCTCCTGCCAGGCCAGGCCTGCGGGGGCGGCGCCGAGGAGGGAGGAGCAGAAGGGAAAGGTGGGGGGGAGGGGGGAAGGGGGAGGGGGAGGGGGAGGGGAGAAGGGGGGGGAGGGGGGAAGCGGAGGAGGAGGAGGAGAGAGAAGGAGGAGGAGGAGGAGGATGTCGTGATCCGATCCTTACCGCGAGGAGGCCTCGGACTAGGCAAGGTTCCTCCTCCTCCTCCTCCTCCTCCTCCTCCTCCTCCTCCTCTGTGCACGCGAATCCATGTGCATGTGTTGAGACCTCGGCTTCATGCCTTGCGGGCTGAGCGCAGCAGGAGGACGAAGAGGTTGATAAAACAATTAGCCTGGCGAAAGATCGAAAGATATGCAGTTGTGAGTAACCCACTTGTGAGTATCGTCGTCGGTGGAGCTCCCTTTGGGGCCACGCAACGTGTAACGTGTGAGGGACGTACCGAAGCTTGCGCGGTGGGCGCATGCGAACGCGTGTGAGGGGTGTGCCGAAATTTGTGCGGCAGTGCAATGCGAGCGCAGCCTCTGGGACCCTCGATGCAGCTCCCTATGGGGCCACGAAGTTTGTGAGGGGTGTGCCGATATGCACGCGGTAGCGCCATGCGAGCGCAGCGACTGGGGCCCTCGGTGCAGCTTAGAGCCCTATGGGGCCACGAAACGTGTGAGGGGTGTGCCGAAATGGGCGCGGTGGTGCCATGTGAGCGCAGCCACTGGGGCAGTCGGGGGAACTCCCGACGGTGCCACGCAACGTGTGAGGGGTGTGCCGAAATGGGCGCGGCGGCGCCATGCGAGCGCGGCCATTCGGGCCCTCGGGGGAACTCCATATGGTGCCACGCAAACTGTGAGGGGTTTGCCGACATGGGCGCGGCGGTGCCAGGCGAGCGCAGCCAATGGGGCCCTCGGTGGAGCCCCATTTGGGGGCCACGAAACGTGTGAGGGTGTGCCGAAATGGGCGCGGCGGTGCCATGTGAGCGCAGCCACTGGGGCCCTCGGTGGAGCTCCCTATGGGGCCACGAAACTTGTGAGGGGTGAGGGGTATGCCGAATTGGGCGCGGTGGTGCCATGCGAGCGCGGCCACTCGGGCCCTCGGGGGAACTCCATATGGTGCCACGCAACGTGCGAGAGGTTTGCCGAAATGGGCGCGGCGGTGCCATGCGAGCGCAGCCACTGGGGCCCTCGGTGGAGCTCCATGTGGGGGCCACGAAACGTGTGAGGGGGGTGCTGAAATGGGCGCGGCGGTGCCATGCGAGCGCAGCCACTGGGGCCCTCGTGGAGCATCATGTGGGGGCCACGAGACGTGTGAGGGGTGTGTACTTGTGTTCTTGTTCGTGTTTGTGTTTGTGCTCGTGGTTGTGGTTGTGGTTGTGGTTATTGCTATGTTTGTGTTTGTCAATGTGTCTGTGCTTATATGTATGGTTGTGTTTGTCTTTGTGTTTGTGCTTGTGTTTGTGTGTGGCTATGGTTGTGCCTGTGTTCGTGATGGTGATGCTTGTGCCTGCGCTTGGTGATGCTATGGCTGTGTCTGTGCTTGTGCTTGGTTGTCTGATCGTGTTTGTGCTTGTGTTTGTGCTCGTGTCTGTGATCTGTCCGTGTCCGTGTCTGTGTGTTGTGATTGTCGTTGTTATGTTTGTGTCCGTACCTGTCTGTGTGCTTGTGTTTCAGTTAATGTGTGTTTGTATGCGTGCTTGTGGTTGCGGTGTTGTCTGTGTGGTGTGCTTGTGCTTGCGCTTGTGCTTGTGCTTGTGCTTGTGCTTGTGTGCCGAAATGTGGCGTGTCACCACGCGGACGCAGCCACCGGGGCCTTCTGTGGAGCTGCCTATGGGGCCACAAAGCGTGTGAGGGATGTGCCGAAATCAGGCGGGGCACCATGCGGACGCAGCCACTGGGGCTTTCGGTGGAGCACGCGTGAGGGCTGTGCCGAAATGTGACGGAGCCCCATGCGGACGCTGCCACTGGGGCCGTCGGTGGAGCTCCAGATGGGGTCGCGAGGCGTGTGAGGGGTGTACCAACATGGGTCGGGTCACCATGCGGACGCAGCCATCGGGGCTTTCGGTGGAGCTCCCGGTGGGGTCACGAAGCGAAGCAGGAGGAGGATCAGGAAGAGGAGGAAGAGGAGGAATTGCGCGGCGCTGCGGATTCAAAACGAGGACCCACCTCACAGGAGGGTTGAGAGAAAAACGCCAAAAAGGTGAGGAGAAGCAGCAGCAGAGGATGTAAAGGAGGACCAGAATCCTCTCACACTCGGTCCCAGACCCTTTCCTGGGGTCCATCATGGCAAGAGTTGGTCCAACCTTGGCGGCGAGGAGCGCCAGAAGCGCCCAACCACTATCGAAGCGAGGACGTCGACGTCAAGGAGGCGGAGGAAGAGGAGGAGGAGGAGACGACGACGACGACGACGACGACGACGACGACGACGACGACAGCGTCGGCAGCGACAGCGTCGCCAGCGACAGCGTCGTGGCAAGTTTTGCCTGCGCTCTGGATCCTGACCCTTGGAGGTCCCCAGAGGCCTCCAGGAGCCCCGACCAGGGCCAAACACGTCCAGATGCCTCTCGAATCGAGTAAGAAATACATGCAGAATGTCATCCTGCATAAGCATGAAGGCTCCGAGCTCCGCGCGGATCTCCCAGATCGGCGCTGGGCCCCCCCTCTGGCGGCGCCTCTGGCGCCGCGCCCGTCGCGCTCCGCGCCCCAGACGGGGAGGGTCCAGCGCAGATCCAAGAAATCCACGCGGAGCTCCGAACGTCTCTACTTCGGCAGTGTTTTCCTTCTCCTGGAGGTCGGCGACGAGCCCGGGGGGCAAGCGAGCAGGGGCGGGCGTCCTCAGAAGGCCCGGAAGTCCCCCGGCTTTCTGAGAAATTTTCGAAGCCTTCCCCTGAAGACACAGCACTTCTCAGAAAGCGCGATGGCTTCTGAGAGGTCCTTTCTGAGAACGCCTTCTCCTTCTCACTTCCCCTCCTCGCCCGTTCCCTTTCCCTACTCTTCCGAAGAGACAGTCACCCCCCTCTCTCCTCGACCCCGAGGGCCAGGGGCGCAGCTCAGCGGGACGGCGTCGACGGCGACAGCCACGCCGGCGACGACGGCGACGGCGGCGCGACGCTGACGCCGCCGCGACGACGGCAGGTGGCAGGAGGAGAAGGAGGAGGAGGAGGAGGAGGAAGAAGAAAAGAGGAGGGAGGAGGGAGGAGGGAGAAGGAGGAGGAGGCGGAGGAGGTGGATGTGGAGGAGGGGGAGGAGGAGGAGTCGGAGGAGGAGGTTGGGGGAGGGAAAGGGAGGGAGGAGGGAGGGAGGAGGGAGGAGGACGAGCAGCGGCCGAAGATGAGGAGGAGGAGAGGAGGCAGGAGGGAGCAGGAAACGACAGCGGCGACGACGAGCGGCGACCAGCGGCGAGGCCTGCGAGCTCCACGTGCGGCGTGGCGTCCGCGAGCTCTGCGCGCAGACCGTCGCCGAGCCCGCTCGGGCCAGAGAGCCTCGGGTCGGACTGCGGCCTCGTGCTGTCTGGGTTCGCCACGGCGAACACGAGCAGGCCAGGGAAGAAGGGGGGGGGGAGGGGCGGGGGGAGAACTCGGTACTCCGAGGTGATCCGTGCAGTGGAAGCCCATGCCGAGAAACACCCTGCTTGCCTCCAGGATGCCCCGGGTTTCTTGGGGTTCGATGGTTCTGCTATGCAAGGCGTGACGCTCCCACAGTAAAGAAATCAATGGGCGCCCTGTGGTCTCAGGGTAGGGTTTCTTGTGGCAGGTTTCTTGTGGTCGAGCTCCTGCTGTAATCGGTGGGAGAACTCGGCAGAGCTGATCCAGAAGCGTCGGGGGTGGATCGCGCGGGTGCGCAGAGTGAGCCTCTCCAGCGCTGGGCGTGGGAGGGCTGGGTCGCGTTAGGAGGTGGGTCCGGTGCGCGTGGGGGGGCTGCAACGGGCCGCCGGGCGGAGCAGGGTCCGTCCCGATCCGATCGGTCCGATTCGATATCGATTCCGGCTGGCTAGAAACGAATCGATTCCGATGGTCAGACGATCCGATGCGGCCTGATGTTTGCGTGGCGCTGGTGTGCACCCTGGCGCAGCCGATCCGATTCGATTTCGACTCCGTGCCGATGCGGCCATATCCGACGCAGATTTCATTTCGACCCGATTTCCCGATTCGATGCCGACGGATTCTGGGGGAGGAGGAGGCGGAGGAGGAGGAGGAGGAAGTCGAGAAGCTGGGGTGGGACGTGGGGAACGAGAGCTTGGGCAGCGACGGTGTGCAGGTCACCGACGACGACCTGCTGCTGCCTTGGCTCAAGGCCCAACGCAGGAGGCTGCGCGTGACGGTGTGGCCTGCGCCCGAGGGCGCGGAAGATGATCTGACGTTGGCGGCGTGCCGGCGTAGAGAGGACATGGTTCTTCTCGACTTGGTAGCGGAGCCTCGGTCCACGCGGGACTGGGGCTCACGCGCCACCACTGCGCATCGACGGGATCATCGGGGTGATCCACAGGACGGAGTCGGTCACCGCCGAGGCGGAGCAGGACAACTCCGAGTTCACGAACACCCGCTTCAGCTCTCACGAGCACGACTACACCAGGAGCGTCGCGAGACGCAGACGGAGATCTCCATCGACGCGATGGGGTACCTGCAGTTCGAAGTGCTGGGCTCGCTGAAGGTGCCGCCAGCCTGGAGCCTGGAGCAGGACGACGCCTACCCGTTCAGGTTCTGGCTCACGGATGTGACGATGTGGGCGGCGGCGGCAGCTCGGGAGGTCATACCAGAGCAACAGGGCCTGGCATTCGCACTACGCCTGGGCGGAGCGGCCCGCAGCTTAGCGCGAGAGACTCCACAGGACCAGCTGCGTGACGGCGCCTTCGTGGACCCAGGCGACGCGAACGGCAACATGCAGCTTTCGGGGCTCCAGATGCTGCTGCTGGTGCTCTCGAGGTCCTGCGCGCCGCTGGGCGAGGAGTCCGAGCTGCGTGCGACGCAGGACTTGCTGGGCTTCACCAGGCGCGGTCATGAGAACATCGATCAGACGCTGAGCAGGTTCGAGGTTGTGCGACGCCGCGCGGCCACCCTCGGCAACTTCGCCATGGGCCCGCAAGGGCTGGCTTGGACGCTGATGAACTCCTTGAACTGCAGCCCGCAGGAGCGGAACGAGCTGCTCATCCACTTCAGAGGCCGCCTGCCGCGCACGGAGCAGCAGTTCTCGGAGTTCGGGGAGTGCATCAGGAGGTACGGACACGTGCTGGAGAAGGGCCGGATGTCCATCAACCGCGTGAGCGGCAAGGGCAAGGGCGGCCACTTCAACTACCCGACCTTCGACTTCGGTTGCGGCGGACAGCTACATCACGATGGTCACGATCGCCAGGCAGGCTTCGGGACTGGCATGATGACGGGAGGTGCCTACCAAGCGTCGGCTGCGTCATCGTCCGGCTGGGCTCCCACGACAGGATGTCAGGCCCCCAGAGACCAGGACACAGATAAACCAGGACACGGAAAACCAAAGAAACGACATCCTTTCCTGCAAAGTCACGTTTTTCAGCACCCGTGCATGTTTTGTTTGTTGCACTGCAGGATTCGGGTTTGTGTCCGGGTTTAGGGAGATATTGCAGGCTTTTGGGGCCTGTGTCCGGGTTTATTTTGGAAATGTTGCAGTGCAGTATTTTGTTCGTGCTGCCGTTTGGAAAAATTGGTTTCGAGGGATGTTGGGTGTCCGGGTCTAGCGTGTCCGGGTGTACGGGGCCCTGAGGATGGACGCCGACGCCAGCACCGACCGCAGTACCACCACAGCCTGATTCGTGGAGCACCGTCTTGAACAGTGAGGCCGACGACAAGGACACGGACACGAACGAGGACGACGGTGATGACCTGGACGGCAGCGGCTTCCCCGGTGCAGTCGGCCGCGATGACGACGTGATCCAGCAGTACTTCTACCAGAACTACGCGTTCCACAAGAAGCGCTGGATGAGGTTCACTGGGCGCCCGACGAGGTACCAGCGCTTCGGCAGAAGCAAGTGCAAGGGCTCGCTGATCCCCTTTTCGGGGTGCGTTTGGCCAGCGCGGCGGCGAGGGCTACCACTTCAAAGGTAAGGGGCGGCGCAACCCCATCGGCCGGGGCGGCAAGGTCACGAAGTGTTTGACCAAGGGCTGCGAGAGCGAGTTCCATCTGATCAAGGACTGCCCGCACAAGCAGGACAAGGGCGGCAAGGGCTCGTTCATCACCGACGGTCCGAGGCCGCTTGCCGGAGCAGGAGCTGGCGTACCATGGTTTGGCTTCACTGTCTCGGTACCAAGCGGGACACGTTCAGCGACGCCAGCGCACGGGGCAGGATCAGTCAGCTCCTTCGCGACGAACAACGTTGCGCCCAAGGCGCTGGAGAGCAGTGCGAGCGTGGCAGACTCGAACAGTTTCACTGGAGTCGCGATCGCACCGGCAATGCCGAGGACTGCGATTGCGATTGAAGATGCACGAGACGACGCAGTTGGACCCAAAGCAGCGACGCCACATGCTTCTCGGGAGCCTCCATCGGCACCGACAGCTTCGAGCGGTTCGGCATCTTCGGAGAGTGGGAGCCCAGCATTTCCCATGATGAACTTCCCGACGTTCGGGCTCGTTCGTGCTAGCGCGACCTACGGCCTGGGCCAGATCCTAGGTCTCTCGGCGATATCGGCGGCGCCGGAAGTCGCAAAGGCGAAGCCTCTGAGCCCGCCAGCGTCGCCGCAGGCATCAGGTCTCCAACCGGCGGCTGCTGCATCGGCGCCGACGCCTACGGCTTCCAACATTTTCGGGGCAAGGCCGAAGCATAATCCCTCCCGAATTGGCGGCCTGGTCATCGCAACGGCTCCTCCGAAGACGATTGCAGCTACGCCGCCGAGCAGTTTGACACAGGCGACCTCCGCCAGCTGGGACACGGTGGAGAACGCGCCCGGAGACGCCGAGAACCCCGCGATCGAGGCCGAGCTAGAGATCGACTTGTCCACGTTCGACCCAGAGTGGGAGTCGTACTTCATCGGCCACGGCGATTGCGCCGGCCGCGCGAGGGTTCAGGACTGCGACGAGGGCACGGAGCACGACATGGAGGAGCTAAGGACGAGGACACGGTCGAGCAGGATGAGATCGAACGTGAAAGTCATGACGAACAGCGCGGAGCTGATTTCACAGACAAGGATGACAGCGGAACTCATCGAGTTGTTTGGACACTGGCCACTCAGTGCAAGACGCACTACTTGGGGCACGAAAGGACTAGACTCGAAAATAACGAGATGGGCATCTGGATAGACCCCGGCGCACGCGGCGACCTCGTTGGAAAGAATTTGGCCAAGCAACTAGCGGACAAAGCAGCACAACACTGGCATCCCACACAAGTTGCGCCATGTCGAGAGCCTCGAAGCTAATGGAGTTGGAAAAGGTCCAGACTACAGCCATGCCAGCTGGAAGATGCCGACCGGGATGCAGGATATCGAGCGGGAGGGCGAAGGCACCGGCGCCTTGAACTCGTGCACGGCCCCGGTCATCCCGAACAGCGACGTGCTGGCCTTGCTCGGCAACAGCTCGCCGAAGGCTCTCGACGCGATCATCGAGTGCGGACCGGGCATCCTACATCTACGCGGGCCGGGGCGGTGCAAGTTGGAGCTAGCTGTTACAACCTGAAGGCGACGCGGAGTGGGCACTGGCTACGACCATGTTCGATGTTCACGGAAGTAGAGGCCTGGTCTTCCAGTGGAACGTTTTACCCGATCGATGAGCTGCAGCCTAAGCCCGAGCGCCTGGACTTCATTGCCGACGCAAAGGAGCAGCGCGAGGCGAAGGCGCCGCGCAAGAAGGTGCAGTTCGAGGAGCCGCCCGACTGGACGGCGGCCCCGGAGCTCAATTGACGGGGCAGGGCCCCTGCCGCGGCGGCAGGGGCAGTTGCTGGACGCCAAGAGGCGGCGTCGCATCCACTGCAAGTTCTTGGTCATCGACTCAGGTTGGCCACTACGATGCGAGCAGCGCGCGAAGAAGGTTGGCCAGCATCTCAGGCGCTGGCCTACGACCAGGCGTTCGACAAGGAGGCCCGCGACTTGAAGCGGCAACTCACGGAAGGTAAGTTCCAGCTACTGCGGGCAGATCCCCCAGAACGACGAGGAGCTGAACGAGGACAGCGCCCCTAACAGCGACTACGTAGTCTTGCGGGGCGTGTGCGGGCCCAAGCATCTGGAGGCGGAGCCGTCATGTTAGTTGCTGAACGCGGCAGTTCTATGTGGGCAGACCCGACGGTACTACGACGATGTGCCGAAGTGCCTCACGAAGCTGATATCCATGGGTGTTCTTTAGAAGTGCAGCCTCTTCCCGATGAAGCCGGTGAGCGAGGTTGGAGCGACAGAGTTGACCGCACGTTGTCTTCCTTCTCAATCCGAACGAGACCACGTGCATGTCAAAGTCTAGGGCGCAAGCACGTGAACTACTGGAAGAGCTCATCCGGCGACGATCGACGTAGACAACAGAGAGAAGAGCAGCGTTCACATTACTTGGTGGCGATGTTCAGGGAGATCAACGACGCCCTCGAGCTTGAGGGTAACCGTTCACCACCAGAGTCGAGCAACAGCAAGGTAAGTACTACGGGAATCCTGAAGAATGGAAGTTCGCACCCGACGGAGGCCAGGACGCGCGCAAAGATGAAGGCCCTGGTCGACAAGCCGAAGGGGGCGAAGTAGAGGAAGTTCGAGATCGAAGCTCACTTCGACGATTGCGGCGACAGCACCAGCGGCCTCAATATGAGCACAGAGTTGTTCATCTTCCACTGGGACTACGAGGCCTGCCCAGATGACGACGATGAGTTAGTGCTGTTCGCCGAGGAGGAGTTCTACGAGGAATAGTGTTTCGCTTCTTGTCTGCGAGGAGTTGCAGAAGATGGTGGCGCTACTTGGTATGAAGGTCCTGGAGCTCGTAGAGCTGCCAGCCTTATCCATATTGTGGCGTTTCTTGCGAAATCGGTTTCGGGCATGGACGTTCTGGAGATCTGTGTCGGAACAGGCTTCATAAGCAGGATCAGCAGTCGATGGAAATGCAGAGTGGGCCCCAACTTTGACATCAGATGCGGCACTGGTCTCAGAGACGAGAATTGACAATGGATACTACGGCAATACCTAGAGCGTGGGGTGGTGGTCGTTGTCATGCCACCGCCGCGCGCACCATGCGGTCGCTTCTCCAGCATCAACACGTGCAATGCGAGAGACAGTTGGTGGGACAGCTACGAGAAGCGCCAACCTCTAGCGGTTCTTTGTGGCGAAGTGGTTCTGCATCAACTTTGACGCGGACGCAGATTTTTGACAGGGAATCCTGCAGGTTCTAAGCTTTATCACGAACCACCATGGCGACAAGTCGCTGCATATCCAGGGGTGGTGCACGCCATGGTTGATCAGTGTATGGCGGGATTGACTGAGTCAACAGAATCTCCGGCTAGAAAGAGAACCGAGCTTTGGGCATCTGACGAACTCTCGATCCAACGCGCTGCGGAATTCCAATGCGACGGAAGACACGAACACGACGCGATAGTGGGAAGGAGCGAGACAGAGAGAGCGAGGCTTTGGCATTGGGCGTTCGCGATATCCATTGCCAATGGAATCACGGACTACATATCCACGAAGGCTAACGCCGACGCGCTGTAGCACCTGCAGTCCACCAGCGCCCTTCCGGTCGCGGCTGCAGCTGGACCAGTCGCCGAGCGAGACGCACATCGCGGACCTGATGGAGACTGGTGGAGGCCTGCGGCACCAGCTGATCCAGTACCTGGAGCACCGGCGAGTGGGGCGAGGTTGAGATCCAAAACTTCGGACTCCGGTGCGCCGGCGGCAGATCCAGCACCAACGGCATCACCATCGGCGGCAGCCGGCGACATAGCCCCAACACCACCGACAGGGACACCATTACGACCGTGGAGCAGGCTGGCAAGAGCACGAGAGTGGATCTGCAGGTCATGCAATGGTGCTGACGTCGCACATTCACGAATTCCTGGATAATGTCGGATCGCTGCTCCTGGAGTTCGGACATGGAGATGCAAGCAGCGCGCGAGAGGACAGCCAGAGACGGCACCTGGACATACCCTGGTGGCGGGACAGTGCAGATGGGCCACTGAAGGCGGACCACCGCGACATGAAGGAGGACGTCGACCGCCTCGAGCTGCTGCTCGAGATCCAGCCCAAGAGCTGGAGCGCCTGATGGAGCCGTCGACGTTGAGGATGTACCTGACAGAGGAGATCAACCAGCAGTACCAGCAGCTGCAGGAGATGAACGCATGGAAGGCGATTGGTCTGGCTGGGATGTCGGTTCCGCGAGGCGGGCGCTGTTCAGGAACGACGAGGCGGTCTCTCGAAGAGTACTTCGACGACTACACTTACGAAGGTTTCATGCCAACAAGAAGGCTACGAAGCGCATGCTCACCGCGGCCGGGGCACATCGTGGACACCTGCCGAGTCTGCAGGTTGTGGATGAAGGGCGGCAACCGGCCAACTACCACCATCAAGATCAGCACGGAGTTCAACGACGAGGTGCAGATGGACTTGCTGTTCTACGAGCGACGCGTGATAGGGCATCTATGCGACGGCTGCATCCGCTTCACGGCCGCGCTCGAACTAACGGCCAAGGCGCTCGAGGACCTGCTGGGCTTCATCTGGGCGGGCTGGATGCAGATGTTTGGGCCCATGGTGGTGCTGACGGTCGACGGCGAAGGGGCCATGGCAACTGAAGAGGCCGGAGCGGCTCTCGGAAGGACGGGCACTACAAGAATGCTGAAGGCCCCAGGTCAGCATGCTCAAGTGGTCGAGCGACCCCGCGAGATCTTGAGGAAGCAGTTGCAATTGATCGACGCCCAGTGCCTCGAGAGCGACATCAACGCTTCGTTCGCCAGGAAGTTGGCAGAGGCGGTCTACGCGAAGAACGCATTCCTGACTATCGGCCAGGGCACACTGCGCAAGGCGCCGCACGGAAGAGTTCCCCTCATGCTGAGAGACTTCGACAGAAGTGGACCTAGAGAACACGATGCTGAAGTTGGCGTGGCCATATTTCGACATGCCCAGCGACTTCGAGAAATGGCTACAACTTAGATCTTCGAGGCGACGGCGCAAGCTCGAATGGAAAGGGCAATGAAGTCAAGGGCAGCACCAACCTTGGAAGACTTGAAGCTCGAGCTCGGCGACTTGGTGGACTTCTACAAGCCGGGCACGGCTCCGAAGGATGTGCCAAACTGGAAAGGACCGGCTACTGTGGTTTCAGCAGCGGCGCCCGAGACGGGCACGCTCACCGCGATTTGGCAGGGCAGGGATCTTGCCATCAAGGCCACGTACGTGAGGAGGGCGATTGCATTCGTCTATCCGGTGGTCTTCGTGTCCTGCGAGAGCGACCCCGCGCAGACGCTGATCGATTGTGTGCACGGCATTAGCGAGGGCTTCGAGCCATTGGGGTGGGCGAGTACTTCACGCGGTTGGACGCTAACCAAGATGTCGATGAAGTACCCGCGCGTGGCGGCCGCCATGTTCCAGGTAGCATCGTGTGGACTGCATCTCAATGGAATGGTAGCGGCTCGAGTTGGTAAGAACGTGCCCACGCTGCCTGGACTACACGACTTCGAGTTATACACGATGTGTTGGTGGCTACCGAGAAGGTTAGGAAAAGGAGACGCCGGGGTTGAAGCGATGTGTTACGGTGAAGGAGCGGCTTCGGAACACTGAAGTCTCAGACAGATCTTCGGCGAGAAAGATTGGGGCGAATCCTACTTCATCCAGTTTTTGACGGTGGTGCCAAACGTGCTGGATGTCATCCAGGAACAGGCGCCCCGAGTACCACATGTTGGAGGACCTCATCTACCAGGTGTAGACGCTTGGAGGGGAAAGCATCGCGCCATATCCAAGCGACCGCGGTCGGCGGGATCGCAAGGCTCCGAAATTCCCGCGGAGCATGTGTCCAGGAGACTCGCAGACGAGCCCGAGGAGGTGCCACCGGCTGCGCAACCTGAACCCCCACCTGGACTGGCACCGCCCGCCGTTGAACAACAAGCGGTGGAAGCCAACGCGGAGGAGGAGTACGATGAGAGCCTGGACGAGTTGCTTTCCATGGAAGCTATGCGGGCCATGCCGAAGGAAGGTCAGTTCGAGGTCGAGGAGGCGGACACCATGAAGGCCGCGAGGTACATGACGGAAGAGCCGGATGCTTCAATGATAGACAGGACAGAGGTGATCAAGGATTACGACATCCAGGAGGCCTGGGCCACCCAGACGACGAACTACGGCAAGATGACGGCAGAGATTGAGGAGTCTCTGGAGCCCGCGAAGGCGATGGAAATCGGATTTGCAGCGGAGGCCTGGAAGATGCTAAGCGAACCACGTATTGCAGGAGGCGCGGCGCATGAGGATAATGTGGTTACTTTGAGTTTCTATGAAGACGGCACCGCGAAGGCGGCGATTGAAAGAGATGACAACCTGTTGACGCCCGCGGAGAAGATCGAGCATCGAGAAGCAGCACGAGCAGCCAGACAGAAAGAACTGCGACATTGGGCCGGTTTCAAGGCGGTGTCGAGAATAGCGAGAAAAAGGCCAACAACTTGATCGGCGCGAAGTGGGTTGACAAGTGGAAGTGGAGTCAGGCATCAGATGGAACGATGGTGAGGATCATACGCTGCAGACTGACGGTACGTGGATTCAAAGATAGACACAAAGATGCGGTGACGACGTGCACGGCGACAAGTATGAGATGGGGTCAGAGAGTGGTGAATATACTTGCCGCTCAACACCAGTGGAAGGTACGCAGCGCTGAAATGTCCACGGCACTCTTTCAAGGCATGACGTTCGGGGAGGTGTCCGAGCTGCTCAGCGAGCCCATTGGCGACATCTGCTTCGAGCTCCCGAAGGGCACAGCGGAGTTGCTTGCCGAAGTCGAGGGCTTCGAGGGCTTCAACTGCGTGCTGGAGGTGCTGTATCAGGAGAAAGGCGGCTTCGGTCTGAACGACGCACCACGCTTGTTTGGACTTCGTCGTGACCACGTGCTACTCTCAGTCGGACTTCGAGCCGCGCATGCGGATCCACAGCTCTGGTTGAAGCACGAAGAGAAGGTTCTGACGCTGGTGGCATCCACTCATCTAGATGATCTGAAGTACGCCGGTCGCGACAAGGCCAAGGACGAGATGATTGACAAGTCCGAGGCGGTGTTCGGCAAGATGGCGACGCAGGAGAATAATTTCATCCATTGTGGCCTTCGACACCGACAGTTGGACGACATGAGTATTGAGGTGGGCCAGGTCGAGTACATCAAGAATTTCAACTGCATCGACGAGAGGGGACTGCAAGGCATGAGCGACGATGACGACCCGCCAGAGAAGCACGTGAAGCAGTATCCGTCGCTTCTCGGGGCTATCGCTTGGTGTATCATGACGCGGGTCGGCATATGCGTCTACGCTGCAGCACTGCAGCGACACGGCAAGGCGCCAAAGGCCGGCCACATCAAGAAGATGAACGTGCTGCTGAAGTACATGAAGGAGCACCCTCTGGCGCTGGTGTCCAGCAAGCTGAGCTTGCCGGTGAAGCTGATCACCGTTGGCGACGCAGCCTTCAGGGGCGAGCCAGACGACAAGGGCTTGGCGATGCGGGGCGCTGTGCACCTACTTGCAGAAGATGGCGAAGGTCCGGAGGCAAGTGCAACGTGCTGGAGCTCTACCCGAGGAAGCAGGCGCACGTGGTGAGATCCACTTGGGGCGCCGAACTCTGCCAACTATCGGACGGCTGCGACAACCTATTGCTGTTGGCGGGATTCATGAAAGACATACAAGACGGAGAACTGGATGCTCGCCAACTACGCGACATGGTGCATGGTGCTGCAGGATGTTTGCAGCCATCTTTGCCGCTGGAGGCCTGCGTGGACGCGCAGATTGTATTCAGCGGCATCACGGCGGAGCAGGTGAAGATCCTGCAGAACGTCACGCGCTGTATCACGCGCAGTGGGTCAGATAATTGCTGGACAGGTTAATCTCACGGACGCTTTAGTGGATAGATACTCGAGACTGCTGCGCGGACGGCTTGATAGATAAGATACTCGAGACTGTTGGGCGGACGGCTCGACGAAGGGAAGTGTTCTACGAGACGCCCTGCGGGGCGTCGCACGCGGAGAACGGAAGGTTCTACACCGGGTCAAGGCTTGGCGCTCTACAGGAAGCGTGCTCCGAAGTTCGAGAACGTCGTGAAGCATCTGCTTGTGGGACAGCAGGCTGTAATTCTATGGAGTGCCGCGTTGACGGGAGCGATGGCGACGAGCCGTGGGTTGTGTCCTTTGCGCCCAGGAATATTCTTCGCCACAGCTGGGAACTGGATGTGCGAGTGTGCTCGTTGGGTTGCCGATTGCCCTGGCTCTTCGAGACGACTAGTGGCGTCCAGGGTCTAGCGTTGCCGCGCGCGGCTGGAATTCATTGTTGCAGAGATCGTTTGCGAAGGCAGAGGAGCTCGTGGACCGGTTGTTCCGGTTCGAGGATGTGGGCATCAGCATGCCCGAGCGCGATTTCGAGCTGGAGATAAACGATTTGAACACGTTCACCACCAGAGTCGAGAAGCTGGGGTGGGACGTGGGGAGCGAGAGTTTGGGAAGCGACGGCGCGCAGGTCACCGACGACGATCTGCTGCTGCCTTGATTCAAGGCCCAGCGCAGGAGGCTGCGCGTGACGGCGCGGCCTGCGCCCGAGGGCGCGGAGGATGATCTGACGCTGGCGGAGTGCCGGCGCACAGAGGAAACGGTTCCTCTCGGCTGAGGAGAAGGAGGAGGAGGAGGAGGAAGAAGAAGAGAGGACGGGGGGAAGCTCCCCCTCCCTCAACACAGACCCCCTCGCGTGGTGAAGAGATGACGAAGGGAGGGATTTTGTTGTTTCGGCTTCTTCGACCCTCACCAGGCCCTGGGGGCGTCAAGAAACGACTCGAGATGAAGAACCAGTCCTGGGCAAGAAGTCCAGACCATTGGGGGCCGATGTTGCGAGAAAAAAAGAAAATGAAAACATGACGTCGCCCCTCTCCCCCTCTATTCCCCGAGCCTCTCCCCCTCCTGTCGCTTTCGCTCCATGCTGCTTTGTCTGCCCCTCCTCCCTGTGGCTCTGCTCGTTGGCCCCTTCCAGCCCTCTTCTCGTTCGCGTCTCTCGCGGCCAGTGTCGGTCCTTCGGTTTCGTGGCCCTACGTTCCTGGTGCCTCGAGGGTGGGTCGCCTGTCAAAAAAGCTGTTTGGTCTTGTAGTCACCCAAAGTTATGTGAGTACGAGGTGGTTTCCCAGCCTTTTCTGCAAGCGAGCGTGCCACAGATCGCCAGAGCAGTGCTCCTGCCAGCACGGCAGGATTGTAAAGTTCCCGCATGGGTCCTCAGCGCGTCGTAGAAAGCATGGTCTTGTTATAAGCTGAAATGAAGTTATCAGGAGTGGCCCAGTCTTCTCACGAGTTGCCATTCTGACTTAATGCCCTCAGAGTTCGATTCGATTCGATTCGCCCGTCCACAACTGCTCAACTGCTCTCTCTCTCTTTCTCGTTCTTTCTCTCTCTCTCTCTCGTTCTCTCCTTCTCTCTCGTTCGCTCTCTTTATGTTTTGTGTGCCTCTCTCTCTCACTCCTGATCATGTCCAGCAGTGCCGCCCCCCTCTCCCGCGTAATGATTTTCACACGCAGGATCTCTGATTATGTTTTTCCGTGTATGTTTTTGTTCGATGGAAATGTTCTCGGTGTTTCAAAGTTTGTGACCCTGCTGCAGGTGTCTGCCACAGTCAAGACTCGGCGCTCTGCTCCCGTCGCTCAGAACGGCGTTGTCGCCCCAGCGCAGGCCACAATTCTGAATCCGTTTTCTTCGTCGGTGCCGGCCCCCCTCCTTTCCCCGCCTCCGCCTTCCCCTGGTCTTGCTGGGATCGCTCTGGGGGTCAAGGTCCTCTAGGCCTCCCCGATCGGCGGATGCAAAAGAATTCAGCACAAGGGGCAGGAAGGGATGGGAGAGGTAGGATGTTAGATATGGCGTGAGCGCACTTGGCTTGTCCCTTTCGCCCTCTAGCACGGCGCAGTTCTCGCATTCTACGTCGAAGGCACGGCACGCAAGCACGGCGCGGCACCTTCTCACTTTCTACAACACAGGCGCGGCACGCAGGCATTGCACGGCACACTGTTCGCAGGCCAGCACAAAGGTGAAGCACGGTCCCCTATTCGCATTCAAGAGCGCAGGCACGGCACGGCACAGCGCGGCACAGTTCCTCGCATCCTACGGCGCAGGCACGGCACGTCGAGGCTCGGCACGTGAGCATTGCACGGCCCCGCTCCTCGCATTCTAGAACGCAGGCACGGCGCGGCACGGCACATGGGCATTGCACGGCACTTTTGTTGTGTTCTAGAGCAGGTTTTGTCAGCAGCGTTGGCGTTCGCGAGCGTGCCCGCATCGCCCTGCCTTCCGCGACACGCACCCACGACTCGGAACGCGGGCACGGCACGGCGCACCTCTCGAATTTCACAGCACCGGCACGCGCGGCACGCATGCACGGCACGGCACGGCACACTCATCGCACTCGAGAACACAGGCGCGGCGGTTCCCGGCACGTAACCACGGTACGGCGCGGCACATGTTCTGCATTCTTGAACACCAGCACAGCACGGGCACGGGCACGGCACGGCACGGCACTCGAGCGGCACATTTGGTCGCATTATTGAAACGAGAACCAGTTTTCTCAGTAGAGATGGAGCCCCTTACGGCATTCACACGGGTGGCGGAGTTATCTCTTTCAGAAGAAAGATCTCGCCTCAGTGGCAGTTTGGGCGTTGGCTTTGAAGCGGGTGCTCTTCTTGATGGAATAGAACATTTGAGGTGGGGACTTATGAGTGCACGTAGGGCGACAGGATGCTTTGCAAGATCGTTGACCCATCCAGGGTTGACTCTGGTTCTCCTCCTTGTCCTCATCCACCTCATCACTCCTGGGACCCCTAGGGCCTCCCCGACTCATTTTTGTCACCTCATTCGACGCGCTTCAAGAGGTGGCGGAACCCTCGTCGCAGCTCCCTGAAACCACCTGGACCCTTCGAGAATTTCTTCCTCAATCGTGCTCCTCCTCTTCCCCCTTTTCCCTTCTCCCCCTGTCACCCTTCCTCCTCTGCCCGCGCGCGTTCCCGCGCGCGCGATCTCGTAAGCGAAAATTACGGCGTTTCGCGCTTGTGTTCTAGAGTGCGACAAATGTGCCGTGCCGTGCCAACCATGTGTCTTGTCATGCAGCGCCGGTGTTTAGGGTCCCGATGCCAGCGTGACGCGAACTCTTTGAAACAAATGTGCGCGGCGGACAGCCGAGCGCCACATGTTGAAGACGGCCTGCCCTTGATTTGCGTGACTGCTGCAAACTATTTAAGACGAATGTGCGCAGCGCTGACGCGAGTGCTACACTTTGAACACAGCCCGCCATCCGTGCAAATGTTCAGAATGCCATTGCTCAGAATCATAGTTGGGCGAACGTCGTGAGGAAGTCTCAGGCGAAATGTCCGCTACGCCCTACCGACAAGTCTTCTGTTGCGAAAGGATGGCACATATAATCCGGAGAGATTGATGTAGGAGGGAATAAAGCGAATCCACAGAACAAAGATGAAGATGTGAGAGGAGGGTGGGGGAGGGATAAGGACGAGACGGGTTGAGGAGTGGGAGGGAGGTGAAGGATGAATGAGACAAGGAGGAGAGGAGGGTCTACGCAGGCTAAATGATTGCTACGAGATGAAGAAGCAGATGGGCAAAGGCTCGTACGGCTCCGTCACGCTGGCTGTCAAGAGAGACAGCAAAGCCGAGCGTGCGGTTAAGACAATCGCCAAGGAGAAGTTGAGGGGTCGTAAGAACAGGGAGAATAGCACCATGAAGCTGTTCAGGAAGGAGGTGGACACTGGCGGAAATTCTTGCCGATCTTCATCATACTTGGGGAATGCTCTAGTCTGTGTATCAACGGGCACGCCCCGATTTCGGCCAGATGGGGGATCTGGGGGGGAGGGCGGAAGCCGTTGAGTCGTCCGTTGTCGCATCTGCGAGCGCCGCCAAAGTCGAGAAACGATCCTTGCGCTCAGGTGGAAATCATGTCCATGTTGGACCACCCCCACATAGTGCGGCTCTTCGAGACCTTCGAGGATTCCAAGAACTATCACCTAGTCATGGAGGTGTGCAGCGGAGGTGAGCTGTTCGACCGAATTGTCAGCGCCGTGCATTTCACGGAAATTCAAGCCGCCCATTGCGTCGAGCAGATTGTCAAGGGCTTGAATTATCTGAAAGACTTTCGGTCACTGCCGTTGGCCCCTCGACTCAGGGTATCCACAATCCCAGTGCAAAGCAATCGTGCCCGCGTGGGTAGTCGTCCCAGTGCCACTTTCGGTCGTGCTCGCCAGAAGATGTACGTGCTTGCCCGCCTGACAGCCCAACCCGGCCCACACACGCGCTTACACGCACACACACACACACACACATGTTTTGGCGTCGCGGCCACGAGCGCGGCGGTGTGGCCTAGACAGTCGAACGGGAGAACGTGCGCGGCCAACACACACACATGCACACGGTTCCCCGGCAACGCAAGAGTACCCCCCCCCTCCCCCACAGACGTATCTCGGGTTTCTTGGGATTAACGAGATGGTTGGCCCATGCAGTTGCCCACGTCGTTTGTTTTTGATGGAGGAAGCCTTGGCTAAAAAGCAGATCCGATGTTTGTTCGATCAGTTGTCGTCCATCATTGTTCTCGTGCGGGCAATTTTTGTTGAATGCCCCGTCAGCGTCTTCGTTTGATTGTCTGTCTCATCGCGAAGAAACACCACGAGGAGCCAAACTCGTAAATCCGTGGCCCCAGGCGGGGGGCCGTGGGATATGCACACGCTCGGCATCGCTCACCGGGATCTGAAACCTGAGAACTTTTTGTGCCTCAATGACGACCCGATCGAAACGAACGTCATCAAGATAATTGATTTTGGTTTGGCAGCCCGCGTCACAAGGGGCAAGATGTTGACCACTAGCTTGGGTACGCCCTACTACGTGGCCCCCGAGGTGCTTCAGCAGTCCTACGACGAGCTGTGCGACATGTGGAGCTGCGGGGTGATAATGTACGTCCTGCTCAGCTTGAAGACAAACAAGAGTTATATAAACATTCAACCTTTAGAGCTCCGCGCAGATTTCTTGTATCGGCGCTGGGCCCCCCTGGCGGCGCCTCCAGCGCCGATCCATGAAATCCGCGCGGAGCTCCAAAAGTTTATGTTTATGCAGTTGTTTCGTCTTCCATCAGCGGCGAGGTTCCTTTCCCTGGGTCGACTTCCGCTGCAATTCTGCAGAGGGTCGTGAAGATGAAGTATTCTTTCGGCGCCAAGACGTGGCAACACGTCTCTCAGGAAGCTCAGGAGCTGATCGGAAAGCTGTTGGTTCGCCAGGGCAGCCGGATGACGGCCGAGCACGCGCTGGAGCATAGTTGGATCAAGCAGAAGGCACCGAAAGCGCCTGGGCTTCGAAGCAGTAGCCTGATCAACCGAATGCAGCAGTTCCAGGCCGCCAACAGGTTCAAAAAGGTTGCGTTGCAGGTCATCGCCAGCGAGATGGACGATTCGAGCGGCAACGCCTTGCGGGAGGTGTTCCATGCGCTCGACAAGAACGGTGACGGTTTGCTCACCTTCTCTGAGTTGAAGAGCGGCCTGGAAGAGGCTGGTATGGGCGATGTCACTCCCAAGATGCAACAACTGATGTCTGGCATTGACGTCGACGAGACTGGAACGATCGATTACACAGAATTTTTGTCGTCCGCTTTGAACCCAGACGTCTACGAGAAGGAGGACATATTATGGTCGGCGTTTCAAAGATTCGACCGCGACGGTAGTGGGAAGATCTCGAAGGCAGAATTGGCCGCGGTTTTCCACCGCCAGCCAGCGACAGATGGCATTGATGACAGTTCGAGATCAGACGTCGTGAACGATATTTTCAAGGACGTCGATCGGAACGGCGACGGTGAGATCGATTTCGATGAGTTCAAGATCATGATGCGCAGATCGAGTTCTGTTTCCGACTGAGACACGTCAGCAAGCGTCATTGCGCGAAAAACGAGCGGCCACGACCCAGTATCTGCGGTCAGCAGTTGCATTCCGTGTGGCAGCTAGTGATACCATCTTGTTGCCGACAACATGATGTTTCTTCGGCTTTGCTTATGTTTTGAGGTAGTGTTGACGGCATTCCATGCCCAGTACCATTAGAATACGCTTGCAGTTCGAATTTGGGAAGTTTGAAACAATATTTGTTCACGTATGCCTCACGTGAGAAATCTGGAAGTGTCAACCGAATTCGTATACAGCATTGACTGGTGTGTTTTGTTTCCCCTTGGCCCGTTGTGACGAGCAAAATTCTGCAGTGCGTTCGGTCGTAACAGCCATCCGTTCCCCCTCTTCACTTCTCCACTTCGTTTTCCCCTTCTCCTGGCCCACTTCTTTGAACGACTTCGTTCGTTTCCCACTCGACATGTCACCAGTGCCTCCCCCCCCCACCCCCTGCCTCCCAGGGAGAAGGCTGGTGACTTAGATTTCTGGGGCCTAGCCGAGAGGTTTGGCAGCGACGGCCAGGGGATCTGAGGCCGCTCACTGCTGCCATGATATTGTACGGGTGGATCACGACGCGAAGGATGAGGATCAAAGGCAGTGCATGATCAGCTTTGTTGTCGTTGAGGGCCCAGTTGGCCGCAGGACGACGCTCTCTGCACTTCTGGTGGAAGCATGGCTCGCCTTGAGTAAGCGGTCGCTTCACGAAATCCGATGCTGGGTGGATCCAACACAGCAGCCAGAAAAAGTCAAGCATGGGGGTTGTCTAGAGAGGGTGCGCCCGTCGCCAAAGTGGCGTAACGGCAGGCCTTTGTGGGGGTGGCGCGTGCCGTGCGGCACGGTGCGTTGACACTTTCGTGCGATATGCGACATGCTTTCGACGATTTGCAGATCAAGCTCTCGGGACATGTGCCACTGATATTTGGATACGCATCTACGCCAACACTGGCCTCACGATTCGTCCATCATCGGTCTGCCTATCGGTCCATCCATCCGTCAATCCGCCCACATGTTAAATTCAGAGCGTCGCAACGACTAGGTTCCAGGACAGGAGGGGAAAAGGGGAGCAGAAGGCTGAATAACGACACCAGTTCAGACAATCTGATGATCCAACGGCCCCTCCTTCCCTGTCCCCCTGGCGGGGAGAGGAGCCCGATCCCGATCAAGGTCCTGTGGTCCCGGAGTCGCATCGCGCTCGATAGGGCCCATCCCGCAGCTCGACTAGGTCAGCTGACGCGGCCCCAGGGGGTGTGGCGGGGAAGCCCGACAGGCTCAGGCCTCCCTCCTCGTTGACGTTGTGCTGTCCGCTGACCCGCTCGAGCTGCGGGCTGGGCCTCACCGAGCGCGATGCGACTCGCCAGGCGGATAGGGCAGGAGGGGCCGAAGTAACTGGGCGGGTCTGCCGGGGATGTTCTACGTTGCCGCCTCGTGGGCGCTCGTGGGCGCCCCGTGCGTTGAGCGTAGACCGCATAGCCTATACCGCATTGCTAACACTACATCGTTTACACAACGTAGCTCACACAACATACCTTGCACGACATGGCTTGCACCAGATATATCACACCACATAGCTTCCACTCCAGCGCACACCACACTGATTGCACGGCATAGCATGCACCATAGAACTTACACAGTATGATGTTCACACCCCCCCATAGCTCACACCACATAGCTTATACGACAGCGCTGATGCCGCATAGCCTAAAACGCATAGCTTCCACCTTCACAGTGCATTGGCTCAATGTTTGGGGTCACTCTGGCTACCATTTTCATGTGTTGGAGATACGCATGGAAGCTTCTGTTTCTTCCGAATTGTTTGGAAAGTCCCCAAGGAGATCGGTTTACCCAAAGTGGTCTTTCATGACATACTTTCAGAGTGAAAATCCTTCAGGTTCGTCTGGCGCGACCGACGCGACCGTAAAGTTTGCCATGGTGACCCCAGTGTGCCCCCCCCCCCCCCTCCCAGCCCAATGGGTCTGCGAGGTACTACCCGGCGTTCCCGGACGGCACCGATGTATTGCCAGGTCAGTTGAGATATGGCGAACACACTGACTACACGGGCTTCACCATATTGTGGCAGGATACTTTGCAGAGTACAGGTTCGAATCGAGCAGTTGGACGGAACGGGGTTGGCGGAGAGAAGGAGGAAGGGGGAGAGGATGGAGAGGGGGACGATGAGGGAGGAGGGGGAGGAGGAACCCTCTCGCTCTGTGTGTGTCTCTCTCCTTCTGTCTCTCTCTCTTTCCTGGTCTCTCTCGCTCTCTGTCTCTCTCTCTCTCTCTTTGTCCCTCTCTTTCTTTCTCATTCTCTCTCTCTCTCTCTCTCTCTCTGTCTCTCTCTTTCTCTCTTAAGTTCCCTCTTTCTTTCTTCGAAAGATAGGTAAACCATGTGTGTATGATACACACAGATAAATAATCATAGACGTGTATATATATACATGGTGACTCTATATATATATATATATATATATATATATGTATACACATATATTGCTATATCTATATACACATACAGATGTATACATATAGATATGTACATCCCCGTGCACGAGGCCTGGGCGACCGGGGCCCGGGCCACGGGGGGGTACGGGAGGACTGGGGCCTCTGGGCCCCCCCGAGACAGCCCCTGACAACCCGAAACGCCACCCGAGGGTCCCAGGAGGTCTCCAAACGTCCAAGACGGCCCATAATCCCCGAACTGTCGCTCCAGGACGCCGACGAGCCGCAACGCGAAGGGCTGCCAGAAGCGCGCGCCCCCTGCACACACGAACCCAATCTTCAGAGCACTCGACGTCTGAGGGCTTGCAGAAACAGGCCGTGGTCCCACTGGCGAAGCTCACGGGGATATCCCACGCGAACACCCGCATCATGTTCGACGTCCACAACAAATCGGTGGAGTGGATTTGGAGCAACGTTGAGCAGGCTCGGAGGATGCACGTGGAGGACGTGGAGCCTTTGAATGCAGTGGGCCGAAGGTATGGGACGACGTGGAAGCCGACGAGGCGACCTTCGACACGATGGACTTGGTTGACGGCCCCGAGCCTTTGGAAGACCCGTCTCGCCCCGTCATGCGGGAGCAGTGGTTGGGCAGTGCGCAGCGCGGTAGGCCGCGTGAGCTGACCTTTGCGAGGCTGCGCCCTGAGACGGCGATGAAGCGTGCCCCTGGCCCTGCGGCCGTGCGCAAGGTAGAGTGGAAACCTTTTTTTTGTTGGGCGCGGGCTGAAAGATCGCGGTGTTATCTTTCACGCAGACCCGGCGCATTCACAAACTGCGTGCGCCTGGGGTCATTCACGATTTCTCTGTTCACAAGAAGAAGTACAAGAACGTCGGCGGCAAGAGGGCGTCCATCCTCCCAAGTACGTCGAGCTGAAGACGTACGTACTCCCGTCGGGCGAGCACCCCATGGTCAAGAGCGGCACGCAGATCATTGGTCGCGCGTGGCGTTTCATCAAGGACCGCGCGCACAGGAGCGCCAACGCCAAGGCAGGAACCAAGTTGCTTGCCACCAAGATCCGTTCGGCCCAGTACGACAACTGGCACAAGGACGACGACATGTGGGCCAAGACGGGGGAGATGGTGCAGCACATCATGCGCGACGCGCTGACGGCGTGATCGGCCGCGGCAGAATCCGGGCGTAGACTAGGTAGTGCGTCTGTGTTACGTCGGGCATCTGCCATGGGTTATGCTAGCACACGCTGTCAGCGCATTGACAGGAGCACAACATCACATCATCGCTTCGTTTGGACGCCGACATATAGAACGGTAGAACTCTGCGAGGGGGAGGGGGGTAGCATATATATATATATGTTCATATCATAGGTACATGTATACGTATGTGGAAATAGCT
>CAUYUJ010009813.1:297224-484140 GCA_963575745.1 Prorocentrum cordatum
TCCCATCCTTTCTCGGTGCGTATGTCCTGTTCGTCCGCCCCCTTCTGTATGTGGCATGCGTACTCGTGTGCCGTCGTCCTCTTTTCGTTCTCTAGTTTGTTTTGCGCTTCCGGAGACAAAGACGTGCCACGATCCAATTCGGCGGCGAGCGAGGGGGAAGTGAGAAGGAGGATACTTGCTCAGACGACGGCGCGGTTTCTGAAAAGCGCTCCGGTTTTCTGAAAAGTGTTCCGTGTCTCCGGGGAAATCTTATAGAACTTCTCAGAAGGCAGGGAGGTTTAGGAGGCCCGTCCCTTCTCACTCCCCCCCAGGCTCGCCGCCGACCGATGCTGGCCAACCAGAAGCCATCTTGAAGGGCATCCCCGTCCTCCTCCTCCTGTTCCTCCTCCTCCTTTTCCTCCCCCTCCTCCCTCCCCCCACCTGCTCCCTCCACCCCCCCTCGAGCCGCCCAAGGACCACAACCGCGCTGGGCCGCAGCTGGCGGCGGACGCCGTGGCCCCCGCTGGCGGACTGCAGGCGCCGTGCCTCCGCCGTCGGCCTCGTTTAGCGGCGGCGGCGGCGACAACATCGCCGCCGAGCGGCGTCGCGGCGACAGCCGTGTTCGGGTGAGGGAGGCCTTGCCGCATTCTGGGCCTCTCCCACATAGGGTCCCAGCAGACGGGGTCGGAGGATCGCGTCGCATCGGCGATGCATCGGCGAGGCGGTTTGATATGGACCCCCGTTTTCTTCACCCCGACGTCGCCAATTCATCGCCGACGTCGCCGATGCCTCACCGATACTTTGGTGATGCGGCGCAGTCCTCCGACCACATCTACTCAGACCCCATCTACGAGGTCTCTACATGCGTAGGGGAGGAAGAGGAAGACCCGTCTACATACGGTGCGGATTTTTGGCTCAGCGTGTCGCGCAGCCAGTGCTGGCCCACCACGCTCCGACGCGACACGCTAGCCACCTCCGAATCCCTGAGCGTCAATGTCGGGAGCCTTTCCGAGCTTCCGGCCCCACGGAGTGGAGCGACACGCTATCCACTCGCACGGCATAACGGGCCGCCGGGGCCGCCGCCGCGATACGCTGAGCAAAAGATCCGACAGCAAGTCACCGATCGAACTCGGCAATGCCTGCAGAGGCCCGCGAGGCGGAGCTGGAGGCTCGGGACGACGAAGTCCTGATCGTGGTAGTTGAAGTGCTTGCCCCGTGGAGGCGCCCCACGTGGCCCAGACATCTATTCAAAAAATGCTCAGAGGAGGATGTATTACAAATGCAGGGGTTTATTATCAAAAACCGATGAGTTCATGCATAAAGTTATTCCTAAATTAATCATGTATTAAAATCCAATATTTTTAAAAAATGATCATATGTATTAAAACCTGCCCTGTACTGGTGCCGCTGCTCATCCCAGAGAGTCGTCGTCTGGCCGGAGTCGCCGCGCAAATCTGCCCCAGGGCGCAGCCCGGGAGAGGTCCCGAGAAGAGCAAGCTGGGTACCTGTTTGTCCTCCCAGCGATGCCGCCGACGACGACAACTTTGGCGGCGGCGACGGTGGCGGCGTCGTCGTGGGTGGCGTCGTCGTCGGCTTCATCGTCATCGGCGTCGTCGTCGTCGTCGATGATCGGAGGACTGCATTGTACTGTTGATGCCCTTGAGGGTAGGCAAGGCACTGTCGATTCTGGTGGCGCACATGGTTTCTCCCATCCTTGAGAAGCTGGTGCTCGTAAACTTCACGACGTGAAGGTGCGGTGAAACAATATGATCCTGGAAACTGTTCCAAGGACCGGTGTGAGCACTTGGTGCATGGCATTCGAAATGCGCATCGCTGTGTCAGGCCGAGACGACGGGCGGTGACGAGGCGCCGACGAGGCCGCGACGGGACAGCGACGGCGACAACATAGCCGCCAGACCGCCACTCAGGACGACGGGCGGCGACAGCGACGGATCCCCGACGCCGACAACATCGCCGCCGGACCGCCACCCAGGCCCCGAAGGCGGGCGACGAGGCGGGGACGGGCGGCGACGGCGACAACATGGCCGCCAGGCTGCCACACAGGCCCCTTATCCTTACAGGAGAAGCACGAGCCCGCGAAGGGCAAGCACCGCTTCGGGGAATACCGGCCCGACGTGCTGTGTATCGCGAAACCGCTGCACGGACAGAGGGCGGCTCTTCTTCACAGCCGGGCTCTCGCGGGACGCTTCCTGGAATCTTCTGGCCTCCTCCTCTTTCTTCCTCCTCCTCCTCCTCCTCCTCCACTTCCTCCTCCTCCTCTTCCTCCGTAGCCATTTTGGCTCAAGGGGCCTGCTCCTGAACTTCCAACCTCGCTCGAGAGATTGTGGCGTGTGTTATTGTTCGGTTTGCTCGCTCCCAGAGTAGTGGCCAGGGGTTCGTGACCCCATGACTAAGACCCAGTATGTGCCATGTCGGCAATGCGGATACCAGTGGAGCTGGCGATCGAAGCAGCCGTGTTTCCAGTGCGGGGGCGGACTCCAACCCAGCCCCAAGGCGGCGCAACCACCGAAGGGGCAATGGGCCTCACCGCCCTCTGCACCTCCTGCCCCGCTTCCGCCGCAGCCCGTTTGGCCTATGTTTCCGCAGCCCGACATGTTCGGCAACCATGTGACCTCCCCCTTCGCCATGGCTCCGCCCAGGCCGCCCATGCCGCCGCCTCCGCTACCTGCAGATGCGATGGGCTACGACAAGTGGGGCAAGTTCGGCCAAGGCGGGGGGAATATCAAGAAGAATAATCGCAAGAAGGTGAAGAAGAACAGAGTTCTGGATCCTGATGACGTGGTCATGGAGGACGCGCTCGCCGTGATCGCGCGCCGCCTCGACCCACACCTTCTGAAGGAGCTCAAGAGTAAAGTTGCGCCATCGCCCAAGCCTGCTCCCATCCTGCCAGAGACGCGTCTCAAGCAAGCAGCTGAAGCAGCACGGGCAGCCAACAAGAAGTATCAAGAAGCACTGCAGTGGGTCGAGAAGGCCAAGCGGCAGTGGACCGAGGCGGAGCAGTACCTGGCAGACCAGGCAGCCAAGCTCGCGGAGGCCGAGGCGGAGGAGGAGCGTGTGCGCGCCAGCCTGGCACCAGCGCTCAAGGCCCCGCCGCCCGCCACGACGGGCATCGACCTCCAGGCGTTGCTGAAAGGTGAGGACATTTCCATCAGCGAAGGTGACCTGGAAGGCCAAGAAGGTGACTACGAAGGCGCTGGCGAGCTTCTCGAACAATGGCGTGAGAGGAAGACCCAGCTGGGCGCTGGCAGCACGTCGGCGGCTTCGAGTACCCAGATGGGGCCGTCCCAGGAGGAGCTGGACAAGATCAGCGCGCGCAAGGCGGAGCTGACCGCTGCTGGCAAGGGCATGAGCAAGGGCGACGCTGCTGGGAACAGCGGCGGCGCCACCTCCGCTTGACAAGCAGCAGCCCACCCCCCTGGGCGACATCATGAGGGGGGCGCAGGAGCTCGCTGCGTGAACACCGAGCCTGTGGGCATGGCCGAACCCACTCCTACTTCTACGAGTACGGCTACACGCGCGACTTCCGCGTCGTCTCCGAGGCCGCAGGCGTCTGCGAAGGTTGAGACCCTTGTCCCAACGACCCTTGGCTACGCTCACGTTAGAGGGCTTCCCCCGACGACGGCGCAGAGCGGGCCAAGGAGCTCTGGGGCAGGGGAATCGGCTGGAGGCCCGAGGCCGCTAGTTCCTTGCCCTGAAGTGCTTCCTGGTTTCCCCGGAGTACAAGGCAGGCGCGGAGGAGACGCCGAAGATCTACATGCGCAACATCACCAAGTGGGGCCCCAAGGTCGTGGACCACCTCAAGAAGGACTGGCAGTGCTACGACGTCGTGGGGCTCTGCGAACATCATCGAGGACCTGAAGATATGGGCGACCTGGGCAATGGCATTGCAAAAGCTGGCTGGAGGCCAGTGTTGTCTCCAGCAATGCCCAGGGACAACATCGAGAAAGCTGGTGGAACGTTGTCGGCAGTCAAACGTGGTCTGAATTCTCGTTATTTCGCTCATCTTGCCGCGGGTGCCCCCCAGTGCTACGGCGCCAGCGATGGCGACAAGAAACAGCTCGGACGAGGCCCAGTCGACTTCCACGATTTCTCTGCTATGAGTATCAGAACTTCCCGGCAACAGATTGCGGCGGTGCAAATCTACCTTGATCATGGAATTGGAGTCCGAGGCAGAAACTTGAGAAAGTTGCGAACACTAGGAGGATTTCTATCTGCACAGGCTGCCCCGTGGATTGCATTGGGAGATGGGAACGTGGAGCCTGCCGACGTCGACACTTGGATGGAGAAGCTGGTCGCAGTGCAAGTCCTCCCTGATAATGTGGCTATCACGAGCTTTGCTGGAGAGGGAAGACTCTACGATTTCGCCGTCTGCGCCAAGGACCTCGCCCCCTTTGTGAGGAGCACGCAGTCAGTCATGGATGGCGAGTGGAGGGCGCATGCAGGCCTACAGATCACGCTGGGCCTGAAACCGTCCGACGCTGAGCACCGCACTTGTGCGGTGCCCAGGCCTTCCCCCCATCCTCCCCTGCCCGAGCGTGCGCCAGACCCATCCAGCAAGTCGAGTTTAAAGAAGAGTAGATCTAAACCCAAGCCTGTGCCCGAGAAAGCTTGCGCATCTAAGCCTCTGCGGGGCGCCGAAGGAGCCCCGGGGTTCGGAGATTCTGAGGCCACCTTCGACCCGTTGCCTGCGTTGGGCGAGGCACCTGGGGAAGAATTTGATCGCGGTTTTCCTGAGGTCGGCCCGGCCCCCGAAGACCCCGAACCTGAACCCCAGGAGCAGCCTCCGCTAGAAGAAGATCCCGCTCCGTCCTCCGAGCCCCCCCCCCCCCCCTCCTGACACCCGCTTACTCGGATATGTTTGGGCACAGACCCATCCCGATAAGCGCGTGCAAAGAGAGATCGAGCGAGGAGCCCCTTCGGAGATCCGTGGCTGTTTAGTGTATCTTGCCGACCCTGTGGCGTCTGAACAGCTTGCTGTGAAGTTCGGTATCTGGGCTTCTCGCATGGAAGTTTTTTATTGCGAAGCTTACGCTATCCCGCCAGAGGCCCAGCCTGCGTTTAAGGGGCGCGGCGTTGCGCGACCTATTCAGGTCAAGACTATAAGCAGGAAGTCCGCCCCGCTGCAGTCCGTGCATAACGATTGTAACTGGTCGGCTGTTTTGAGCTCTCATTTATCCTTACTAGGCAGAGTCGTGAGTAAATCAGGATCTGGTAAGACTGTTGACCAGCTGCACGCTAAGATTTCACCCCTGGCCCCGCGCATCCCTGAATTGAAGCTGCCCTCCCTCGACAAGGACGCCGCCGCCTCTTGGAGGCGCGCCTTGGAGGAGATCCCGCACTTGTCAGCCAAGCAGATTTTCCCCTTGGCCGAGGCAGCTGACAGGAACTTTAATCGTGCACCCAGAATTGTAACTGACCGCGCGTTAAAAGGTTTCTCTGGTTGGGCGGAAAGTCCTGGCAGTTTAGGAGGCCTCCACAAGTTAACCAAGCCCACGCCCCGCCAAACGAGCGAGGCCCTGGGCGAAGGAGGTTTGCCCACCTACACCCCGTTGGAATTGATGAACGCACGTGCCAAGCCCTGGGTTAAAAAGTGGACCAGGCAGGACAGTCGTGACCAGCTGGAACAGACCTTTCGAGAGGTGCGCGAGAGTGCTCTGGAGGCCCCTCCTCTTCCTCCGTTGGACCCCTCCCGTCTGGATCGCATCCTCCAGAACACTCCTGAGCGCAAGTCACGTGGCTGTATCAACACCAGTGCTCGCGATATTTCAAGGCTGCCGCCTTCCGCTCGGTCGGAGCTCTTGGATATTTTTCACATGATGGAAGCGTCCATCGCGTGGCCGCGGCAAATGCTACAGGCTTGGGTTGCCCTCCGGCCTAAGGGTTCTGGAGCCAACCGTAGCGTAGCCAGCTTCGCATATGTGGCACGGTTGTGGGAGCAGATGCGCGGTGAATGCACTGACCAGTGGGCCCTTGACAGGCAGCGCAAAGCCAGGTTTGATGATGCTGTCAGGGGCAGCTCTGCCGTCCAAGCTGCCCTGCGCAGGCTTGCCCTAGACGAAAGCGCCTACGAGTTTCAAGTTACCACCGCATCTGCCCTTTTAGACGTTGCTAGTTTTTTATGACAGCTTCGACCCGCTTTTGGCACTACAACTCGGTACAAAGCACACTTACCTTTGCGCCGTGCTCGCCCTTAGTATCCAGTTGCACATCGCCCCCAGCTTTCTGCGGAGTTTGCGTTCGTTCTCGGATGCCATCCTCCCGTGGTGGGCGTTGCTCGCTGGATGCAGGTCGGCCCAGCATTTAGCGGCTTATGTGCTGATGGAGGCCAACTCTCGGTTTTAACCAGGGCTTGAGGCACGCACGTGGGTGGATGACGTGAATAGCAGGGCTGAAGGCACAGCCCAGCACGTCACATCCAGTACAGTTGAGTTTGTGCGTGAATTCAAAGTCGGTCTAGATAACTTACGTTTGTCTCTTTCCAGCAAGTCTTGCATCATTGCTTCATCCCCGCTCATCGCCAAAGAAGTGGGAGCTGAGCTCGCTAAGACAGGTACCACTGTGCAGGTTTCAGGTAGTGCCCCCGACCTCGGCATCGACAGAGGCCACAATGTTAATCGTCGCCGCACCCGTGGTCTCCAAAGGTGGCGTAAAGGAATTCGGAGAGGCAGCCGCATAGCCAGCTTGCGTTCTCTCAAGCAACGTATTCGCCGCAAGCTTTTAAAAACAGGTGCTGCCCCGCAGGCCATGCACGAATCCAAACTTTTTGGGGTGGCCCCAGGTCGGCTGCAAAAGCTGCGGCAGTCCGCCGCCCGTGCCGTCCGGGAGCAACAGCAAGGCAGGTGTCTCACGACTGTTTTAGCCCTCAGGTTCGGATCCAGGGACCCTGCGGTTGTCGCTGTTATAGATATGTTGGTGGAGTGGTTCCGTTATTTGAGTATGGGCGGTGCCCCGACCGGCCGCCTCCAAGACGCTTGGAGGAAGATTTATAGCCGTGTCGCCACCATCCCAGCCAATCGCAGGTGGCTCAGAATCCGAGGCCCCATGCCTGCTATCATCACCTCCCTCCTGGCGCTTGGGTGGGACACCCCTGGGCTCTTCGAGTGGCGCGACCCTTTTGGCGAGCGTTGGGAGGCCCCCGTCCGAGATTTCTCCTCTCTCCGCACGTTTCTCTCTTCGTACGACCCCATCCGACCTGCTGGCCGCCGTCCACAAGTTTGCGGGGGTCAAGCTGTGGGCAGGCGCGTCCGCCCAGCACTTGGGAGGCGGGATGGAGGAGGGTGTCGATTTGTTCAGCTTAAGGCAGCAGCCCGCTAGGCTCGATAAAGCCCAAGAGTTCCAGACCAGAGCTGCAGTTGAATGTGCCGCAGCGGCAGGTATGTGGCCCAGGCAGCGCATTGCAGAGTGTTGTGTTGTGCAGGAGTTCGACCCCACTTGCCCTAGATGTGGAGAGGCCCCGAAAGCCTCCGCCATCGAGTTTGGCAGTGCCCATGCAACGCTGACCTCCCAGAGTGTCAAGGTATGCAAGACGTGGTTGAGGCTGCCGAAACTGCCCTCGATCAGAATTCAAGTGTTTGTTTTTGGCTCCGAGGCATGATCCCTTCCAACCTCGTGTCCATCCCCGGCCCCCCCGATGCAGTTGAGCTGCGCGACGTGACCTACCCACCCGCTCAAGCTAGCGGTGTTGCGACCCACGGAGGTAGCGAGCCCCCAGCTGGAGCGGTGGGACGTCTGTTCGCGGGTGGCGGGTCTGGGGGGTGCGAATGCTAAGGACCCAAGGCTTCGGAGATGTGCCTGGGCGTGGGCCGAGCTCAACCCGAGGTCTCTGGAAGCGGAGGTCGTGCGTCGCAGGAGCGCCCCCCTGGCTGGTCGTAGACAGACTTCCAACAGAGCTGAGCTTTGGGCTCTCTTAGATTGCGTGCAGCAGGTTTCGGACGATTTGGCCTTTTTGTGTGATTCGGCCTACGTTGTCCGAGGCTGGTTCAAACTTCTGGCGGGCGGTATGCCCAAGTCTAACCTCGATTTGTGGTTTTCCCTGGCCCAGGTCGCCGAAACCAGGGCCCGTGGGATCACTTTAACTAAGGTTGAGAGCCATGTGAGCGAGGATCGATACCGCGCACTTGGTCTCCCTGAACTGTTTCGCCTTGCGAATATCGAGGCCGATCGGATCGCCGAGTGGGAAGCTAGGATGTGCCAGATTGACCCTAACACAACCCAGAGTGTTATCGCTCTCGACGCTCTCGCCGAGCAGGTCCGTCTCCGTCTTGCTGCAACTCTCATCGCTTCTGCCCCTCATGACAGTCGCAGTCAGAGAGAGAGGGCTAAGCCCCTCAACGGAGTTCGGAAAGCTGGCCTGAGTAAGTTAGAGAAAGCGCCCCAGACTTCCCCGCATAAGAGCGGCCTTCAGTTTTTTGAATCACGATTTAGTTGCAGGTTGTGCCACCAGAAGCCCTCCAAGGAGGGGGTTGTGGATTGGCTCTCGACCCCGTGCAACCCCATCGATTATGGTGCTGCCCCCTCCTCCTCCAGGTCCGCCCCGCTCCAGATCGGGAATCAGATTGTCCACCCGACACACGCCGCCCGTTTTTTTTGAGCACGCCGACTGCTGGGCGTGCACAGCATGCGGGGGCCTCGGTATGGACCGATCGATCCTGCTGTTGGCCCAGCCTTGTGCCCCCCTCTCTAAGAAGGGGGCCGAGAATCTCAGCAAGCTGGAAAGGGGCTTCATGCCAGGCGCGAGCGCGCGGGCGAAGGCCTTCAACAAGGCCAAGGCCCGCCCCGCCTGCAGCTGAGGAGTCCCTCCCCCCCCTCCTCCCCCTCCCCTTTGAGCTCATTGGAGCCCTCGGTGCAAAAATCCTCCTCCTCTTCCTCCTCCTCCTCCTCCTCCTCTTCCTGCACCTCCTCCACCTCGTCTTGCTCCCCTCCCCCCCCCCATCCTTGTCCTTTTCCTCCTCCTCCTCCTCCTCCTCCTCCTCCTTTTCTTGCCCTCCTCCTCCGCCTCCCCATCAGGGCAGGCCCTCCCTCGAAACGGGGGCCCTCGCACGAGGGGCAGGCCTGCGGGGCGCTCGTCGCCCAGAAGACGGGGGGCCTCCCGCAGTGACAACGAGTGGCCCGTGCAGGCTCACGGGGGAGGGGGCTACTGCTCTGCATTCCTCCTCCTTCCTCCTCACTCCTCCCTCCTCCTCCTCCCCTCCTCCCCCCCTCCTCCTCTTCACTCCTCCCTCCTCCTCCTCCTCCTCCTCCTCCTCCTCCTCCTCCTCCTCCTCCTCCCCTCCTCCTCCTCCCCCCCCCTCCCCCTCCTCCTCCTCCTCCTCCCCTCCTCCTCCTCCTCCTCCTCCTCCTCCTCCTCGTCCTCTCCTCCTCCTCCTCCCCCCTCCTCCTCCCCCTCCTCTTCCTCCTCCTCCCCCATCCCCTCCCCCCTCCTCCTCCTCCTCCTCCTCCTCCTCCTCCTCTCCTCCTCCTCCTCCTCCTCCTCCTCCTCCTCCTCCTCCTCCTCCTCCTCCTCCTCCTCTTTCCTCCTCCTCCTCCTCAGGTCGCCCACGGCCCCCATGGAAACCGTGTACCCCCCTGCCCCGTGAATGGCCGGCTTGTCTTGTCCTCCGACGTGGCTTCGACGCGGGTCCGAAGTGGAATCGACATGTGTTCGACACGAGTTCGGCACGGATCCGACGCGATCGACACGGATTCGACGCGGATCGCCGCGCGGCGGGACAGACAAGGTCCCACGAAGGATGCAACACAAGGCTTTGCCCCAACCCCCTTTCCCCTCCTCGCCATCACCCTCGCCCCCCAGCTGAAGGTGACGGGGCATGAGAAGCATGCCGAGATCCCCCAAGGCGTCCCGAGGTGTCCTCCTCGATTTGAGGCGGCCAGGAGCCTTGAAGTGGTTGGGACCCCAGAAAACCGGCCAGGAGGAGGGATGCGGCCAAGCCCACTCAAAGACGGTCCTTGGACCGCTTCCGGAGTCCATCTGGTGCAGTTTCTCGCCCTGGCTCTGTGTCTGCGGGCCCCAGAGCCCGAACACGACCCCCAGAGGCCCCAAAAATGTAAAAAGCACTCCTCGACCCAGAGCCTCGAACCTGCCCCCCCCCCCGTCCAGCTGGCCGGAACTAGCGCTGGGCCACCTCAGACCCCCAGCCGGCTCCGACTCGTCGGCGCCAGGACCCACCACACCCCCCGCGTGCGCACCGCCAGCCCTCCGAGGCCCCGCGGGATCCCCCCGAGAGGCCGGAGGCTGGCTCCGTGACCTCCTTGCGGCCAGGTGCAGATGCCCGACGGCTCCTGGGCCGACTGCCCCCCGGTCCCGGGCGCGTTCACCATCAACTCGGGCGACCTCATCCAGGCGGGCGCCCCTCCCCTGCAGGGGGGGGGAGGGAGAGGATGAGGGCGAGGGCGAGGACGCGGAGAGGGAGGGGGACGTGGAAGAGGATGAGGAGGAGGAGGAGGCAGAGGAGGAAGAAGATGGGGAAGAGGAGGCGAGACGGAGGTGGCGCACGAGAGAGGAGGGGAAGCTGGGCAGGGAGGGTGAGTCTTCCTCGTCATCATCGGAAACACCATTCTGGTCCACCCAGCTCGTCGTGATGAAGGAATCCCACGCGCTCCACAGAAGTTTCTGCGCTGCCCTACCGAGCCTTGCCGAGTCGGACCTGACTGCGGTCAGGTTGCTCACTGGCGTCGAGGCGCCAGTCGTCCTTGCGGTTCTTTTGGCAGCGGCCATGTGCTGGACCGCGATTGCGACGGTCCCCCTTCGAAGATCGGCACTGCAACGGCTCAAAGATGCATGCACCAGAAAGCTGGATACGCCTGGTGTGGTTGGCCTGGGCGAGAGTTGGATGAGCATGTGGTCAGATGTCTTTCCAGCGCTCGGCCCTTGTATGGCCGTTCGCGCCGGGCTTCCGCATCCGTGGATACCCAATGCGTGGCCTCAAACAGAGTCGACAGTGACACTCGAGCCTCCCAAGTCCTCTTCGCGGCCCACACGTACGCGGCAATGAAAGGCACGATGACAACTCTTCATCGCGAGAGCACGGACATGTACGACCAGCATATCACCCACACTATGTAAGGTCAGCAGGGCCTCGATTCTTCGCAAGTGTGGCGCGGTGCAGTGGCTCTGGCTACATGATCCTTTGCACTGAGGACCTGAACGCGTCACTCCACGGCAGCGAGTGTGTCAACAGAGCCGTGCCTGCGCATGGGCCGAGAGTTGGATCCCAGACGTTCTCGTGAACAGCCTGAGCATCGACAACCAGCATGTCGACTCCACCCTGCGGCGCCCCCGGTTCCGCTTCCGCCCGTTGTTCGGACCAGGACGTGTCCGTGGCAGGTCAGCACACGAGATTCGTACGCAGGCGTGCGCGAGCAGCAACTTTGGCCACCGCCGCCGACTAGAGCTACGGCTGCTGGGCAACATGGCTGGGCGCGAGGGTGCTCAATGGCGCCTGTGAGAAGAAGGAAAAGCTGTCCTCCTCAGAGTAGGCCGTCCCTGAGTGAAGACCTGGTCTGAAGGACACTCGAGCGTCGCCTGAACCACCACTGCATGATGTCGCGCCTGCTCCTGATGATGGTGACGAGCCTGATGCTCCCGTGGTCCACCCCCTTGGGAAGAGAGTCGCTTGGCGTTCGCTGCCATTGTACATTGCCGCCGCCGTTCCGCCTCGCGAGGGCATACAGGGACACGATGTGCTTGGCACCTCTCAGATGCCAACGGGCGCTGCTGAGCGATGCATGTAGATTGCACGCTCGTCTGGCCCGCCCTGAAGACCACCGCGGGCGGGCCTGGACGAGATGGACGGCGAGGTGCCGTGTGCACGTGGCGCCCGCGAGGCAGAGCCGCGTGCACGCGCCAGCAACGGCGAGGTCAGCCGCTGCCCGGCGCGCGGCCACACGCGGTACCGCCTGCGCCTCCGGGGCGGCTGGACGAGCTTGAGAGCTCGAGCATGCTCGTTGGGGGAATTTTCACCTGGCGGCTCCGACGCCAGCGACGAGGGCGCCTGACCCGGATGCGGTGCCCAGGTTCCTCCACGCCCCGAGAGGGAAGGATCGAAGAGCAAACAGGGCTTCGGCGGCGAACCCGGGGGGAAGTGAGAAGGGGCGGGCCTTCTCATAAGGCTCGGAAGGCCCCCAGCCTTCTGAGAAGTTTTCTAAGCCTTCCCCGAAGACAAAGAAATTGTTTCAGTAGGACAAAGGCCTGTCAGAAGCCCCGCCGCCCGGCCTTCTGAGAAGGCCTTCTCCTTTCAATTCCAACCCTCGCTCGCCGCCGAGAACTGCATGACTGCACCCTCACAGAGGCCCGCTCTGGTCTGTGCGGTCAGCGCTGGGCCCCACCCACTGGGCCTGTGCCACCCAGCGCCTCCGCCCCCAGGTGCAAGCAGCGCCTGGGCACTCCCGCTGCAGCGCTTCGCACCCTCGAGCTGGAGCCTGTCCGAAAGCTACGCGCGCCCGTGTTCCCCCCTGGGGCCCTCCTCTCCCCCCACCACCCACCACCACCCAGCTTCCTCGCCCTCCTCCTCCTCCTCCTCCTTACATCCTCCTTTTCCTTCCCCACCTTCAACCCCCCTCTTTGCCCCCCTTCCCCCACCTCCTCCTCCCTCCTTCTCGTTTTTGTTCCCCCCCTGTTCCTCGTCCTTATCCTCCTCCTCCTCCTCCCTCCTCCTCCTCCTCCTCCTCCTCCTCCTCCTCCTCCTCCTCCTCCTCCAAGTGGCAATCCGAGGTCTCAGAAGACTGCTGGCCACTTCAGAATTCAGGACATGTGTGCGGAACCCCCAGTCTGCTCGCCATGGCGGCGGACTCAGCGGCGCGTCTCGGGCAGGTCAGTTTCGTCGCCTACAACCCCCACAGCGCCACCCACCCCCGCACTCAGGACATCCTGGATGAACTCCACAACGTGTCCGTGGTATCGCTGATAGGAACGCAGGAGAAGCAGCAGAATTCCAAGGACCTCAGGTATTGCTCGTCGTTCTGGGGTTTCTCGGAGGGCTGGAGCTCAGGAGCTTTAACGAACAGATCTTGCGGGCTCAGTGTCTGGTTTAACAGGAAGATGTTTCGGCCGAGTCACCTTCGGGGAGTGGCGCCTGTTCCGAAAGGTCTCCAAGGGCGGGTCCTGGGATGCAAGCTGGAGAGGCAGTCGGTTCGATTTGCTGTTTTCGCCCTTTACTTCCCGCCGTGCACCAGGGACAAAGACCAGCTTCTCAAATACACTAACTGTTGCGATAGAATGATGCGCTGGTTGACTCAGCAGCTGGACGCCCTGGCGGGCAGGTGGATTCCCATTCTCACCATGGATCTCAACTCCCCCCTTTGTCAGGAGATAGAAGGCGTTGTTGGTCCGTATGGCCTCCGCTCAGACGAGAAGCGAACAGCCCAGATGCTGAAGCCAGTGCTCGAGTCTTACGGGCTATGCCTTGCCAACACGATGGCCGATGCGGGCTACACCTTCGTCGCCTCTTGCGGCACCCGCAAGACGCTCGACTACATAGCATTGCCGCAAGGACTACTTCCAGCGATGAGATGGTGCACCACTTTTCGGCGCAGCATGCGCAGGCTTCAGCCGCATAGATGGGGACGAGAATGGGATCACTTACCGCTGGGGCTGGGGCTTGAGTGGGTGACGGACATGACTCCCACAGATGTGCGCCACTCCGAGCGCATAGAGCCTACGGCTGCCCACGCTCTTCTCCAGCGGGGATATAGACGGAGAGAGTTCATGGAATCCGTGACTGCCACGATCGAGCAGAAGGCGGCCTGGCTCAATTCCCAGACGGGATATACGCTCGCGGTGGAGGCCAACGACTTATTGGTTCATGCCATCACCAACGCTGCGCTCACCACCTGCACGCAGAAGGAGGGATACACAGAGCACCACGCCGACTACGCCAGAGAGCTCAAAGTTCTACTCCACCAGAGAAGGGAAGTGCGCGATCGACTGGCATGGGCCTACCAAAAGGATGATGACGACCTTCAGCTGCAGCTCACTGTGCGCATCACGACTATCAGCAAGTGGCTCAGGCAGCACAAGAGGTGTCATTGGCAGCGGGTACAGCAAGATCGTGAAGCAGCTTTCGAGGAGGCGCGCAAGGCTAAGGACTTCCATGAGGTGCACAGGCTGGCTCGTCTCATCGCAGCACGCGGGAGAGGACCACGACGGCGTAACTACAGACAGCTCAACACCAGCGGAACGACACAGGAGTGGACTACCAGGATGCAACAACCCGGGGCAGAGGGTGGGGCCGCAGCACAACTTGTCAGCTTCAATGACATGAATAACATGCTTCACGAGCTTCCCGAAGCCTTCACATCGGTCACTGCAGATGAGGTCAAAGAGGACATCGACGCTTTCAAGCATGAGGTGTGGCGGCTCAGGCTTTGGCGTGTCGCACCTCAGGACAGCATCATCGCGGAGCTCCTCCGCACTGCCATGTTCCCCAACTGGGTGAACAAGCGCAGGACGACTCACCACCACGGCATCGGCTACGAGCAGCAGTCGCGCATTTCAGCCAACTCTGTCTACTTCCTGCTCGCCTGCTTGTTCACAGGTATCCGCACCAGTGGCAAGCTTCCTTTGTCGTGGATCCTGTCGGACGCCTGCAAGATTGGCAAGGGCAACAACAAGGAGGGCGTGGACGGCGAACGACTTATCATGCTCGTGTGTACCATCGCCGAGACGTACTACCGCAGCCTCTTAGCCCGAGGAGCTCCACCTGCCCTTGAACCGTGGATCTAAGGTTGTCTCAGAGGGCGACGTCGGGAGGCTGCAGTGGTGGTGCAGCAGGCGTACTCTTGGCGCAGGCTTCAGGCCGGGCAGTCCCACATTAAGAGGTTGCACGACGCCACCAACGCTTTTTACAGTATCGACCATGACAGTTTATGTCACGAAGTCGAGCGAGTTTTTCGAGAGGAAGATTGGCAGATCATGAAGTTTCGAGTCACTCTTGCATGCTTTCGACTACCAGGTGCTGAGAACGACATTCTTTGGTTACAGCAGGGATGCATGCCTGGAGATCCCGCCATGGTCCGACTTTTTGTAGGTGCTTATGCCAGACAAATGGGAATGGGTTCGACTAATATTTCTAACTACCGAGCTGCCAGCTTCAAGTGCCCATGGTCGGCTCAGTGGATTCAAGCTTCTTTCATTGTGTATGTGGACGATGTAGCCGACAATTTCGATGTCACTAACAACGCAGATAGTATCATGGCGGAGGGAGTCTCTCAGAACGAAGTCATCACTGAGAGGCTCGCCGAGATCCAGATGATTCAGAATGTGAGCAAGCAGGAGAATTTAGTTTTTTTTTCACAGGCGCCAACGCAGCTTTCATGGAAGCGAAGTTCCTCAGAGATCAGGAGCTTGCTGGGCGTACGACAGTGTGTGCACGATATTTGGGCCCGCGCATTCATTCCAGGTTTGCATTGTGTGAGATAGAGTACAGACTACATGCTGGGCGCACCGCCTGGTATAATCTCTCTAAGTGTTGGCAGAGTGCAGTGTCTCTTGGTTGGAAGATGAACATGCTCAAAGGGTATTTGGCCAATGCGCGTTACAGTGGAGCGGAGGTCCTGTGTGCTCGAGCGGGCCCCATGCGTCCGCATGGTTGGCAACCCATTCTTCGCTTTCTTGCTATGCGTGCTCGGATCCTGCTGCGAGGTACAGCTCAGTGGCGGGAGGACGGCTCCGTTCGCACCCTCACCAACCTACAGGCCCTTGCAAAAGTGCGCCTCGCAGCCCCACATGTGGAAATGAGAGTTCGAAGGCTCCGATGGCTCCAAGCTTGTCTACGCGAGGCCCCACGGCGTGCTCAATTTCTTGGGGTCGTTTTCGGGTGCTCCCGGGACGAGGATTTGACCGAGCTCGAAAAGTATCTGAGCAACGACGCGAAGGCGAACCCGTGGTGCGAACAGTTCTGCGACGACATACGAGCGATCGAACTCTTCGATGACGGGGCGAGGTTGATGGAGATCTATGGGCTGGATGGGGATATTATTCGAGGGGAGGGAGGAGTTCGTTCAATTGGATGTGGGAGGGATCGTGTCGCACTATTTCCTCAACATCGCACAGCACGAGAGGAGGCAGGAGGAGATCGAGAGTGGAGGACCCCACCAATGCAAGGCCCTTCGAGCCGATGGAGAGCCCTGTGCTGAACGCTTCATGGCAAAAAAGCAGTTGGCGGCCCACTATCTGAGAACCAAGGGAGGCACTCACGGAAAGCAACTTCTTGGGAGACTCTGCTGTGTATCCAGTCAGTGCGTGATCTGTGGCTCGAATTTCTCTTCGATTGACTATGCAAAAAGACACATGCACAAGAGCCTCAGCACGGGCCTATGCTGTGTAGACCGAGGGCGCACAGACGGACATATCATTCAGCCCTCGTCCTATGCTTGCCCAGCCTGCGATGACTTCGAGGGGGCCGACAATGATGAGCTCCGTAGACACATTTTGTCCGAGCATCTGCAGGAGCACTTGGCGGATCATTGTTTGGATTTCGAGCTGCCTGGCCTGCTGGAAGATCTCGAGTTGCTCCATGGAGGTCCAGTGGCTCATGCCGAGCGCTCTCAAGCGGGTCGCAACGGAGGCCAACGCAGAGGAAGACAGCAACAAGGCGCGCAAGGGCTCGGGCAAGGGCGTCGAGGACTCCCACGTGAACGCTCGCCTGCTTCGACAGCTGGAATCGCGGGTGCGCACACTGGAGTTCGGAGCGGGCCTGGTTGTGTACGGACCGAGCGACGACCTGTTCGTGGACACGCTGAAGCAGACCTACCAGGAGTACCAGAAGAAGGTCGAGGGCAAGAACAACACACACGGGCTCGGTCCGCCCGAATTGCAGAATTTTGCCGCACTTCTCAGCGCTTTCAACAGTTGGCTCGACAAGCCAGGCAAGGCCCAGGACTCGGTGAAGGAGTTGGCAGACATCCCTCGGAGGCTCCTGTTGATGATGATGAAGGGGGATCAGGAGCAGGCCAGCACGTGGATCAAGGAGTGCGGAACCAGCTCGACGGCAGACAGCAGCATCCCGAGGATTACGGTCAAGGTCCTGGGCTATATCACGCTGCCAGACCCCAACCAGGCAGGACCCAACGCTTACGAGGCGCAGGAGAGTCAGTGGAAGGTTCTAGAGGACAAGGACGCGGAAGAGGGAGACAAGCGCAGGGCAGAGGTTCGAGTCATTCGGAGTCCGCTCGAGTTCGCCCAGCTAGGACACGGGAAAGTGATCGCAGTAGAGCAGGCTCTGTATCGAATCTTCCGAGCCGCAGGCTTTAACAACAAAGCTGGCCGTGCTCCCAGGGGTAAGCTCGTGCGCCAGGTGAAGCTAGGTTAATGGACAGTTGTGCTTTCGGTAGAGACGGGCAAGGGGGACTGCCTTTGCACTGCCGTAGGGTGGGAGTTGTGTGTGCGCCCACTCTGCTGTGGTCGATGGTAGACCTGCCTAGCCCACTGAAAAGAATGCCCGCCCCGCGTGGGGCGTACCAGCCAGGGGCTGGACGCCGTTCCACCGTTTCCGCCCCCGTCCAGAAGTAATCTTGCGTGTCTTGGGCTGGCTCGGAAACGTGAGTCCCCTTTTTCAGAGCTCAGGCGAAACAGCCGTGGCCCAGAGCGTAGCAGCGGTCAGTTGCCAGCAGACGAACTTGAGCTCGAATGGGTGCGACTCCTCCTCCTCCTCCTCATCATCATCATGATTATCATCATCATCATCCGCCACGTCCCCCTCCCGTCTTAGCAAAGGGTCAACAACGGATACATAATACGCATGATGTTGCTCCTCGACCCCCTCCCCTCATACGTGCATACAAAGATGTATCATGTTTGTACATGTATCTATGTAACATAGTGACGAATACATGTAGAGGGCTCCCCCATGTCCCACGCCCGGGAGTGTCGGTAGGGCGAGACGAGCGTTTCGTTTGTGAGTTTTTCAACATGATCTTGAAGTTTGAAAGTTGCACCAGCCACGCAGATGGATGAGGGAGTCAAAATGGGGTTGTCGCCACATTGCCGCGCACACTCATTCTCAAATCTTGCAACAGCACCAAAGATGGAGCACAGACCACGTTCAAAAGTGAGCCCTCGCCGTAGCGCCTCGAAGATTCGGATTAAACGTTGGAGCAGTTACAGGGATGGAGGGGGTGGTTTTCAAAACGAAGCTCTCGCTGTAGCGCCCCTCACCTTCGTTTGCAAAACCTGCAACAGCTCAAAGACTGGAGTGTGGCGCCTTTTCAAATTAGGGTTCTCGCCCCAGCGCCGCGCCTGAGCACCGCGCACATTCGTATTCAAAGCTCTCAGCCGCTACAGGGATGGAGGGCGACCCCGTTGCAAGATGGGGTTCTCGCCACATCGCTGCGCACATTCGCTGTTCAGGCTTAACACAGGTGCAGGGATGGAGAACGACTCTTTTCCAACATGGACATCTCATGGAAGGTTTCGCCAGCTGGACGGCCAGACGACCAGACATTTGAGCGAGCGTAAGATCTCCATGGAAGGAGAGCGGTTCCTTCTCACATGAGTGTTCTCGCCTGAGGCATCCTCGCCGCCCATGGCCGGCAACGGAAACGTTTGCAACAGTGGCGCAATTCGGGGGCGGCCCTTTTTCAAAGCGGGGCGTTCGCTGGACACATCGCGGAACTGTATGGCCAGACCTGTGTCGCATGAGTCTCTTCTCGCCCTCCTCCTCCTCCTCCTCCTCCTCCGCCTCCTCCTCCTCCTCCTCCTCTTCCCTCCTTCCCCCTCCTCCTCCTCGTCCCTCCTTCCCCCTCGCTGAACTGTATGGCCAGACCTGTGTCGCATGAGTCCCTTCTCGCCCGAGGGATGCGAAGCAGTTCCTTTTCCAAAGCGGGGCTCTCGCCTGACCGGCAGGCCCAGCGGGCGTTTGCCTTTTCCAGGTGCGGCAACTTGCACAACAGGAGAGGCATGCAGGGACTTCGGAGGAGGGAACTGGGGACAGGAGGGTGTATTGCAGCATCGTTGATGCATCGTGGGTTCACTCTGGTCGTTTTCCTTCTCCCCAATTATCCTCATCCGCCGTCGTCCCTGCTCCTCCTCCTCCGCCTCCAACTCCTCTCACAGCGCCCTCGACGACCCCCCCCCCCCCACTCACATGTATACCTCCACCTCAGAGCCCCTGGCCTCTTCCTCCTCCTCCTCCTCCTCCTCCTCCTCCTCCTCCTCCTCTTCCTCCTCCTCCTCCTCCTGCTCCTCCTCCGCCTCCTTATTCTCCTCCTCTTCCTCCTCCTCCTCCTCCTGCTCCTCCTCCTCCTCCTCCTCCTCTTCCCTCCTTCCCTCCTTCCCCCTCTCCTCCTTCCATCCCCCCTTTTCCTCCGCCGCAATCCGTCGGGCGCACGTCGATCCAGCGCCGCTGCCGCCCCCCCACCCACCCACGCGAAGCAACCCGGACGCATCCAGCAGGGGGGCGGTTCGATCTTCCGGCCGGCGAACAGTTTGTTTTTCTTTTTCTCGGGGGTCCGATACGTCGGGAAGGTTTCCCCTTCTTTCGATAGGAGCTCGATCCACCCACGCAGCGATATCCGAAGTTGAGCCGCACCTCGTAAGCCAACTGGGTTGACGGGAGGGAAAGCCTCGCCCTCGCCCCCTCCCCTCCCCCACAGAGAGGAGGGAGCCCTGTTGAGATGCGTTCTCGCGAGTGCGATGCCTCCCACGGGGGGCCACGCACCTGTGGACCTATGGGTTCAGAGCACGTCCTCGGCCCAACGATGGTTGGCGCTTTGCACGGAAATCGCTTCTCAAGATCTGGGCGCTTAGTACATCTAACGCCGTGTAACAAACCCAGTTATGGATTCCCCGGCATGGATGGCGAGATGTTGTTGATTGACGTTGTTGCTTGCGTTCTTGCTTGCTTCCTCCTCGTCCTCCTCCTCCTCCGTCATCCTTGTGTTCCTTTCCCTGGCTGCTCCTCATAATCCTCATCCTCCTTCTTGCTCCTCCTGTTCCTCCTGTTCCCAGGGGCGGCGAAGAGGAGGACAATCGCGCAGGGGAAGAACAGCCGACACCCAAACCGCCCAGTTCTCCACCTCCTCCCCCTCCTCCTCCACCTCCTGCTTGCTCCTCCTCCCGCTCCTGCTCCTCTTCTCCCAGGGGCGCAGACACAGGAGAACAGGCGCAGGGGAGAAAAACGCCGACTCCCCCTGCTCCTCCTACCTGTTCGGTCGCCCCGGAGTCTGACCCGAGGGGCCAGGTGGGTGTTCTCGAAGCTCGCGCGGAGCACAGGCCGCCCTCGTCGGGCGCACCGGCTCCCGCCGTTGCAGTCTCAGTCTCAGTCTCAGCCCCATGCTTTTGCTCCCTCCTCCACCCTCTCCTGCTCCTGTTCATCCTGCTCCTCTTGCTCCTCCTTCTCTTCCTCCTCCTCCTGCTCCTCCTCCCCACGCGCCGCAGAGAGGTCCTCCTCCTTTTCCTCCTCCTCCTCCTCCTCCTGCTCCTCCTCCTCCTCCACCTTCTTCCCCTTCTCCTCCTCCTCCTCCTCCTCCTCCTCCTCCTCCTCATTCTCCTCATCCTCCTCCTCTCCTCCTCCTCCTCCTCCTCCTCCTCCTCCTCCTCCTCCTCAGCCATTGCCCGACTCGAGCACTTCCAGGTGACAGGAAATCGTTCATGTCGCAAGGTGCGGCAGACTTGGCAGTGGCGCCGCCGCCTCGAGCCGTCAGATGCCCAACAAGTCTAGCGATGTGTGGACCAGCCCAGAGTGCCATGCTAGTGACTGTTGGGGGAAGACGAAGGTATGTCACTGGTGTAAAAGCCTCGGCCAACCGCCAAGAAGGACGAGAAAGGCGATGGTTGGAAGGACACGCACCAGGAGTTCGATGGCGATTCTTCTCAGGGGACCACGTCGGGCATTGCGAAGAAGCTGGAGGTCTACAGGTCCCGCCTCAAGAACCTCGAATAGCTCGCGCAAGAGCCAGGCATGGAGTTTGCATCGGAAGCCACGACGAAGCTGCAAGAACAGATCGACAGGCTGCTGGCGCAGAAGGAGGCATCGCTTCCGGCATGTTACGCGGAGGTTGCTGTACGACGACGTCTCCGTGGAGCAGAGAGAGAGAGAGAGAGCACAGGCAAAAGCAGATGGTCAGGTGGCCAAGCTCAGGCAGCAGGTCGACGACATCCAGAACCAGCTGCGGGCATTCGAAAGCAGGGCCGAGCAGGCAGGCAATAAGGTCGATTCGCTCCGAGCGAAGGAGAAGTCGCTGGCCAGGCCGCCCATCAACAAGGGATGGGGCACAGTCTGCGCCCACCTCGAGCCGGCCAAGACATCCTTGGTGGCAGACGGGGAGGAGGCAAACGAGGAGGTCACGAAGCAGCTCGAGGCGGCCATCGTCCTCGTGGCGAAGAAAAAAGGCGCACGCGACAGAGACCACGGCAGTGCACATGGACGAGGAGGATGGGTTCGACATGTCCGACGGTGGCAGCGGGCGTGGCAAGAGGCATGCACGAGCGACTCCAACGGAGCGGGGAGCGAGGACGCCCTCAAGCTCAAGGTCAAGGCGTCCCCACAGGAAGTCGCAACCGCGGTCAAGCAGGCGGGCGTCAGAGAAAAGGACGTCCAGAAGCACGGGCCGACGCTGCATACCATCTTGGCTGCTATGGACGGTGACATTGAACTCGCTATGCGGAAGTCAAGCCTGTCGAGCCCCTAGCCGTGAGAACGAGGATGGTGGGAGCACCAGGGCGAGCAGGCAGGCGTTCGTCACCAGCAACGCGAACACTGCGAACCAGTTCAAGAAGGTACTGCACCAGCTGCGAGACCAGGTCGAGGCGCCCATCGTTATCGGCAGAACTTCCAGCTGGGACGAAAGGATAGTTGAGCTGATGTCGGCCAAGTTGATCAAGAACGACTGGAAGGCGGAGGTGGCGGCAAGTGGACCCACAGCCGAAGGCATGATGGCGGGAGTAATGAGTGCGGTGACGAGCCGCATGGGGATTACTCACCTGCCCGGGCTGATGACGTGGGAGATGGCCACTGAGGAGCTACCAGGGATAATCCGCGGAGGATACGTCAAGACGTGCCGCTGCAACGACATTGAGGTCAGCCCCGTGTGCCGGCGGGGCCGCATCTAGGTGGTAAGCAAGGATTCCTGGGAGGGCAGCGGGCATGACGCCACCCGCAGCATGTCGATCAAGGAGGTGCTGATGCTGAAGTGGACCTACGTGCCGCTCCCCCAGTACGCCAAGGATCTAGAGACGCAGTGGGCCCACGTGCTCGAGAACATCATCGGCTGCATGGGGGGGCCGAGCAGCTCGCCCGAGCGCCTGGAGCATATCCGGCACTGGCAGGCGGCGGCGGCTGGAGAAGTTGAAGCGGAGAGGCAAAGCGAGCAGACCGACGAGATCATCTACGAGGTCGAGGAGCCGCTCAAGCTGCAGGTGTCGGGGGGGCAAGCACGGCGCGATGGTCGTCCCAGCGTCCTACGGCAGCATTCCGAAAGCAGTTCGGCAGGCAGAACAGGCAGATGGGCAGCTACGTCATGCGCGAGGCCACGCGCCTGGGCGTGACCCAGTCAGCCGCGCGGCGGAATCGCGTCGGAGCCCAGCCGAAGCGGATCGCCAAGGTCAAGGCCATGAGCTGGAACATCCAGCGGGGCAAGGCTGCCGGAGGAGCCGCGCAGAAGGTGGTCAAGCTCGGGAGCGCGGTGCAGTCGGAGCTGCACGGCACTCGCGCCCAAGGGGCGATCGTCACGCTCGCCACCAGGACGCGGCAGGCTGTAGCGGCTGCCTTCCCAGGGTGCAACAAGGGGAGGTCGAGGGCGCTGTCGCGGCTGGCCAAGGGCGCAGACCCCGCCGTGAGTCAACGCGGGGCCCGTAGCCGAGGGGGCCAAGGCGTGGCGCGAGGCGTCCGACTGCGAGACGAATGACTTGGTCGGCGCAGCCTGGCGCTCGTGGGTCATGCGACTAAACGGGCATCCGAGGCCGGGGGGCCCTGTGAGAGGGCCTGCAGGCGCGCCCATCGCCGCAAGGATGCGCCTCGGATGGGCCACCCAGAGCCTTGTGTCAATCACATGAAGGACGCAGGTGCGCGGCTGGCCTCAGATCGGTGTACGTGCCTCGCGCCCCTTGGCCCACCAGGTCGCGCACTCTGGGCAACAGAATGCCTGGGTTGACAAATCGGGTCCCGAGGCCAATGTTTCTGGGCAAGTCTGTCCAGAATCGGTTCGTATGCTGCTCCGCAAGACACCAACAGTTGATTGGACAGCCGAGCACTGCACGCCTGCTAGGACACTCTTTGCAGGAGGCACGTGGCCACAGCAGAGAATCTTCAAGGCAGGCCGAGTGACTAGACAGCAGGGCCAAGTGTGCACGAGCGTTGTAGGTGCCGATTTGTAACGCACATGCATGTGCAGCGCGCGACGAGCAACGCACGCGCGCTGGCGAAAGACGTGCAGCAGAGAGGAGAGAAACCACGCCCAGGCTTTGAATCGCTCCGGGCCCGTGGGGTTGTTCAGGACCCACCTGGACTCCTGGATGTTCTGCCACTCCCGGGTGATGTGCGGATTGAAGGCGAAGGCCCAGGAGTTGCCACAGGGGAGGACTTCGCAAACAGAGCTCTCCCGTACGTCGGGTTCCCCCCCCCCCCCTCGGCGTGCTCGGGGGAGTCTTGTCCCCCAGGATGCGTCGAGGGAAATGATAGAACGCGCTGCTGCCAGTCCCCTGCCCCAGCCCCAGGCTAGGCAGGGCACGTACCCCGCGGAGGCATGTGTCAGACTGCAGGTGCTGAGGTGCGTAATGCCATCTCCTCACGGGTTGCTGCGAAAGCCTGGCTATTGTCGATGGAACGTCCAGGGGAGAGGGGCGGAATGCGGCCCATGCCAGGGCTCACAGCGACTTCTGGCGCGAGTTTGGGTCTCCGGCGAGCGTGTTTGGAGTTTTTGGTCCCAGGTCCGTCCAGGAGACCCAAGGCGCATGCCACTCGTGCCCAGCGGGGCGAGAGTGGCGAGATATTGTTCAATGGCAACATCTTCGCGGACAAATACGTGAAGCAGGGAGTTAAGCTGTGTGAGCGTCCGTCATGGCAGTGTCAAGCGCACAAGTAGAAGTACCGCAAGGCTACCGATGATTAAGAGCGTTGTCAGGTTAGGAACCGTCCAAGGTCGCCGACATTGCGAACGACATCGAACCGAGGAACACAAGAACTACCCAGTGTCAGGCCGCCGAGTCGATCCCTGCTCCGCTTCTGATGCCTCCTCTTCGCCCGTGTGTGTGTGTGTGCCCCCACGACCGTCAGGAGCCCTTGGCTATTACTCAGACTCCGTGCGGGCCGACGGGCGCAGAATCTGTCGATTTCGAAATTCGTGAGGCCCGTATCATCAACGCACGAGGGTTAGGACACCACCTAGTGGTTCGACCCGAACGTTCATGTTGCCAGCGATGTTCTTACTGCGTTCAGTGTAAGTAGACGAACCATGTGAAGGAGAGTTGCAGGCCCGCCAGAGCTCGGACGGCCAAGGGTAGACGAACGCGTTCCTGGGAGGGCCGTTTCTGACAATGGGGAAGCCCATGTAAGCATTGACTTGCACGGCAGAGCAGTCGGGCCTTGTGTTTTCCATCAGGGTCCAGACCTAAGTAGCACAATCATAGTACAATCCTTCTCCTCCTCCTCCTCCGCCTTCTCCTCTTCCTCCTCTTCCTCCTCCTCCTCCTCCTCATCCTCCTCCCCCTCCTCCTCCCAGCATCATCATCATCGTCACCGTCATCGTCATCAGCATCATCATCATCATCACCACCACCAGCATCAATCATCAGCGCCTTTATCACCGTCGCCATCTTCATCACAAGCAACATCATCATCCTCATCGGCATTTTCATCATCATCAGCAGCATCAGCATCGCCAGCATCATCAACACCACCATCACCATCAACAGCATCATCAACCTCATCATCAGCAGCATCATCACCATCATCATCATCAGCATCATCATCAGCATCAGCAGTATCATCATCCGGTTCCTTCCCCGCGCTCTCCGTGCACCCTCCTTCCGCTCCTGGTGCCTGCTCGTTCCTGCGCCCTCCTCCCGCGCCTCCTCCAGCGTACACCACTCCTCTGCAGCCCGCGTTGCGAAGGGCTTGGCGTAGAGGTGCACACGTCTTGCGGGCTGCCTCCACGGATGCCCCCGTGCGCAGGGCACGAATACAGCCAAGATGTTGAGATCAGGATCATCTTGGGTTCAGAGGGGGCTCGCTGTTCCTGAGATCATTCCGTGCTTGTTCCTTCAGTCCCCCTCGTGCACCCTGGCGCTACTGGTGCCAGCAATGGGCTTCGTTCCTTGTTTAGCATCCTTCAGTTCAGCAGCGGAGTCCACGAGGAGAGTTCTGGCCGTGGCAGTCACATCTGTCAGGCAGTAGCAGTGCTCTCAGCAGGCGTGTTTCACGATGGGACTTTGGCACGGTGGTCTTCGCTCCTTCTCCTCCCAATGCAACGAGCAGTCGCGTCCGTCCGACCAGCATGCCGATTGAGGTCCAGCCACTCGGTGCGGCAATGCAAAGGCCGCCATGGCGTCCCGAGAGCAGGCAGGAGCAGGCTCGGGGCCAAGCGGGCACGAAGCTCCCTGCTCTGGTGCTGGCGAGGAACGCAGGGGGAGGGGGGAGGAGGAGGGGTCCCCGCACGCCGCCCACAGGTCTCGTATGGGCAAGTGCCAGAATAGGCTGACATGGGTGGAGGCGGTGTTCACGGTGGTGGGAAGAGAGGTGTTTACATGGGCGTCGATGTTCCGCCCCCGAAGAGGATGCGAACACTAAGTACACGTATGTTCATGCAACTGTGCAACTGATAGTCGCGACCGTCAGCGTGCTGTTCGCATGGCTCGGGCATCGGCCCCTGGGCCAGACGGCCGACCCTACGAGGCATGGAGCTGCTGCGGCTCCTCGAAGGCTCTCGAGGACCTGGCCTTGGTGGCTGTCGAGATCGCCCAAGGCTTTCTACCGCCGCCCGACTTCAATGACCACCTGATGGCCTTCATCCCCAAGGGCGTGGAGAGCGACGACTGGGCCTCGGGACCGATACGCTCGCCCTCGACCACAAGGCCAGTGGGCCTCAAGAACACCGACGTGAAGCTGCTCGCGGCCAGCGTCAACTACCGCATCAAGTTTAACATCGAGAAGCACTTCCCTCTGTCCCAAAGGGGGCGTCTTCCTGGACGGAACTTCCTGGATAGCATCACCCTTCTCGACAGCGTTGCTCGTCGAGTGGGATGCTCCTCCTCCAGGGATCAGCGCATGCCGCTGCTGGTCCTTTTCGACTTCGGCAACGCCTTCCCGTCGTTGGCGGTATCCTTCCTGCGGGCTGTCCTCGAGCGCTCTGGTTTCCAGGGCGGCCTCTTCCAACTGATCATGGGCACGTACTGGATGCCCCTGGCGTCCGTCTCCTTGGAGGGCGCGCTGCGCCGCTTCATGCTGATCACGGCGGGCGCCGCGCAAGGATGCCCATTATCGGGCCGCTTGTGGGCCGTGGCCATGAACCCGTTCGTGGCCACATGGAGGCGCTCCTGGCGGCCTGGGCCTCGTCGGCGATCGGCGCGTGCTGAAGCTTGCCAAGTGCAGGGTGATTCCCCTGCATGCTGCCTTCTCCCCAGAGATCGCTGCCAACGCCAAGACCTGATTCGCGTCGGCCCTTCATGGCTGGGAGCTGATGGATGTGATCCCGTTCGCGAAGTACTTGGGCGTCGTCCTCGGCCCTGGCGCCACCTGGCGACGCTGCTTTGCGGCTCCAGAGTGCTGACGGTCTTGAGCTACCTGATGCAGCTCGTGCCGCTGCCGAGGTCCCTCCTCCGACGTGAGGCGCGGGCGTGGCACAAGCTCTGGCACCTGCCGCCGCAGGCCATGTCCACAGCGGGTTCGCTTGGCCTTGGCAGCTGGTCCGTGCTCTGGCCTGCCAGCATGATTCTGACGAGTATGGCGACCAGAATGCGAGCGGCGCGCACGACCATCACCAACTGGGCGGAGCAGCTCTCGCTGCCGAAGGAAGCCACCGTCTCGCCGGGCAGCCCCCAGGCGATTGACAACGGCTGGTGGACCCCGAGCTTCTGGAAGTCCAACCACTGGCCCTGCAGATCGCTGAAGCCCACGAGGCCGCCTTCCCCGTGAAGGAGCATGCGGCTGCCGCGCGCTCGGCCCTCGCCGCCCTCGCAGGCGATTCAAGCAGAGGTCGGATGACTAACCTACGCCGTGGTGTCTTGACCTCTGCCTGAAATGCCCCCCAAGAGCGGGTGCGCGCGCGCAGAGGATCCTCTCCTCCTCCCTCCGCCTCTCCCTCTACCCTGTCGTCCTCCACCTCACCCTTCGAAAGCGCATGGGGTCCTGGGGCTTCCCATTTTCGGAGATTGCCCGGGAGACCCTCAGAGACCTGGCGCGAGATGGGGGGCCCCCACCTGGCAGGGTGCCGTGGTCAAGACAGTAGTAGGAGGCTGGCTCACCAGCCGCAGATTGCACTCCTCGGTGTTGCGTCCATGTCTTTTTGGTTGTGCAGGATGCGAGGACGACATGACTCACTATGTTGACTGCCCAGCACTGTGGAGGCTTGTATACCACCGTGACCCACCTCCCCTCCGTCCCTCTACGCGTCTCGGGCTCGATTGCTTCCCGACGCCTATGATCGCCGAGAAGATAGCGCTGGCATTCCATATCTACAATGTCCTGCGATCCGCCCCCGATCCAGGCGACCGCCACAGTGAGGAAGCTCTCGGGCGGCACCATTACAATATACGGAAAGCCGCCATGGCCCTTGTAGAGCACTCTAGAGTGCCCTTCTAGGCTTGTTGCGAGAGCTTCGTGGACCCCTCCTGGGTACGAGTGACAAGTTGGTATGCGCACATCATCATACCTCGAGCGATTGGTTCGAACATATCCCGATGGGCCCCGAGACGGCCCTACCTGCGACAGGTCTGGACGAACGACGTGTTCCTCTCCAACACGCACCGGGTGCTCAACCCCCCGCCGGACGACCGCCCAGGCCTCGGAGGACCGGCGGGCTGGACGGCGAGGGCGCCCCAGGGCCGCAGCGGCGCGGGCCGGCCGTTCGCCCCAGGCCTACGGTGAAGTCGGGCATGTTTTCCTACAGGAGGAAAACATTAAAAGATAGTCAAAGAATAGTTTGGGGACGAGATTCCTAATCGTTCTGCCTGTTTACGATACTCTTGCGCGTTTTTTCCTTAAGCGCTTCGCTCACTCCGCCGGCTCGTACTGTGCCATCGCATGCGTTTGCCTGCGCGTCCGTGGCCTCTCGGAGGCCGTTTGGGGGCCTCTTGGAGGCTATTTTGGGGCCTTTTTGGCGGTATTTCTGGGACTTCCTGGGGTGTCACGGGGGCTTCTTGGGAGTCTCTTGGGTGGGGCCTCTCGGGGGCCTATAGGGGCATTTGGGGGACCTCTTGGGGCCTCCGGGCCTCTCTGCGCCTAGAGCTCGAAATTTCCGTTCGGGTCCCCCGTCTGGGCCCTCTCTTGGAGCCGTCTTGGGAGCTTCTTCGGCCATCATGGAGGCCTCTGGGGCTGCTTTCCTTCCGAGGCCGTTTTGAGCGCTCTTGGAAGCCTCTTGGGCCGTGTTGGGGCGATCCTGGAAGCCTCGAGGGCCGCCTTGGAGCGCTGGTAAGCCGAAAAGGCGAGAACGCCCAAAACCTTCGCAAACTTATAGGAAAACGCCAGTTCCTGCCTCTGTGGGCCCTCTTGGGAGGTCTCTTGGAGGCCTCTTGGGGCGTCTTGAAGGCGCTTTGGGTTGTCTGGAGGCCATCTCTGGCGTCTTGGATCGCTCTTGGACCGTCTCGGACCATGTTGAGCTCTCTTGGAGGCCACTTGAAGAGCTTTTGGAGCGCTCTTGGGAGCCTGCTTGGACCTGGCCAGGACCTTGCCGGGAACTGCCTGGGACCTTCCCGGGACCTTGCTGGGGTACTTGTCGTCCGGGGACCCCCAGGCACGGCCCCGCGCGCGCGAACTAGAAATACAGTCAATCAGTTACTGGAGATCTTAGCACGCCCTTGGCCCGTTGGGCCAGCGAATTTGACTTCCAAAATCCGCGTGTAGGAGGACATGCCCGACCTAAGCATACAGAGGCAGGGCTAATCTCGACTCCTCCGATTCGGCTTGATTCGATTTCGATGGCTTCCGATCCCGATTCGGCTCGACTTCGGATTCCGATGTCGACTCCGATTTTTCTCAGTGGAAGTCTTACTGGCCTGTTGACTTCGCCGATGCGACGTCGCACGACTGGGTTGTCGATTTCCGCCGATCCGAGTCGTGCCGATCGCCGGTCCGACTCATCGACTGGATTCGGGGCTCTCCTGGAGAGAGGTGGCCGCTTGCGCCCGAGGAACGAAGCATGCCATGAACATGCACACTCGGGGGTTCGAGCGGATTTCTTGGATCCACGCTGGAGCCCCCTGGCGGCGCCTCTGGCGCCACTTCTGGCGTGCTCAGCGCGCCAGGGAGGGGGGCCTAGCGCCGATCCAAGAAATCCGCGCGGACCTTCGAAAGATATGCCTATGCCATTATATGTTCCCCGATGCACAGTGCCCAGCCACCCGGGGACGGTCCACCCCTGAAGGACGCATGATGCATGACAGCATCCCTGCGCCTCCTGCTCAGGGGGAACGCTCTTGGAGGGCGGATCGGAGGTTCAAGGTTTCCTGCCTCCCTCGCTCGCTCGCTCAGGGAAGGGATCGGAGGTTCGAGGTTCGAGGTTTTTGGATATTTTCGCTGGTTTTTGGCGGCCGTCCAGCCTCAGGATGCTTTCCAGCGGCTGCACCTCGCCGAGAACCTTGCGGGGATGCTGGGATCGTCTCGATCGGCCGCTGGAGGCCCGAGTTATGACCCGAAAGTCATTCAGGGACAACGTTCGGGGGGAGTCATCGCCTCTGGGGGCCCAATGGCCCACCCCGCCCAGGAGCGTGTGGACTCGCTATCGGGAGCCTCTCGCCGATCTATCCGCGATGTATCGCCGATTCCAGGCGGCGTTTCACCCCCAGAGCTGATCGCCTCCGATCGTTCCCCCCTCGCTCTCGCCCTCGCTGTGAAGGAAATTGGGATGGCTGTTGGCCGTGTTCGGGCTCCTGGGGCTCTCGGCGGGACCCGAAGCGGCCAAGAGATGACACAGGATGCTGAGATGGTCCCCGGGGAAGTGTCCCTCAGGACTCGTCTCCCTCAGGACTGGTCTCCTTCAGGACCACTCCTCCCCTCTCCTGCTCCACCTCCCCCTCTCCCCCATCCCCCCCCCTGACCTCGCAGGCTGCCAGAAAACAAACCTTCAGATTCCTAGACTCGTCAGGGCGCATCAGAATCTTGACACCAATCCCTCAGGACCCGTTTCCCTCAGGATTGGTTTCCTTCAGGACAATTCCTCCCCTCTCTTGCAGTCAACCCGCATTAGAAGGATGGGCAACCTTCCGAAGGGCACCCCTGCATCCTTGACTCGTCGGCCCATCCTTAGCGAATTTCGCTGGCCGCGCCCCGCTCGCAAAGTGTCGACATGGACTTCCAAGGCCCTTGCATCCTTACCGCGCATCCTTCTGATACGGGTTGACTGTACTCCACCTTCCCCTCGCCCCCTCCCCGCCCTGACCTCGCAGGGTGCCGGAAAACAGACCTTCAGACTCCTAGACTCGCCCAGGCGCATCAAAGCCTTAACACCAATTCCAACCCAAATTTCCTAACATCGTTTCCCACCTTCCTGGAAAAGCTCTGGTCGTGTCGTGCCGACGCGGCGGCGACCCAACGCAGGCGCTCGGGGTTGAACGCCGCTGATGGCCAGAATCGGCCGACGTCCAACGATCCGCGCTGCCAAATGGCTGCGATCTCACCATAGATCGAACGACCCGTCGGAAACACGCGCCCGAAGATGTCACGACACGAGTTTGTCGCCAACCCTCCCCTCCAGGGAGGGCAGCTTCGCCTCTGCCTATGCCACGGCGGGGCCCGCGAGCGCGATCGCGGCCACCCCCTCTTCTCCTCCTCCACCTCCCCCCCCTGCTCCCTCCCCTCATCCCCCCTCCTCTTCCCCCCTCCCCATTCTCACCCCTCCTTCTCACCCCTTCTACTCCTCCTCATCCTCCTCCTGTTCCCCTTCCACAGACATCCGACGTCATGTTTTTTCGCAGCTGGACCTGCTCCCCTGGGACTTCTCAGCCTGAGGCGTTGTTTGACAACCACGGGCCCTGGCAAGAGCCCGCGGATGCAACAGATGATCAGAGACTAACCCCCATTTCTGTGTTCCCAGCCATATTGTGGTTGTCATCGTTTTGAAGAAACAGCGCCCCGCGTCTCCTTCCTCCCCCTCCTCCTCCCTCCTCCTCCTCCTCCTCCTCCTTCTCCTCCTCCTCTCCTCTCCGCCTCCCTCCTCCCATGCCTGCCTCTGCTCCCCGCATATGCTCATAGCCATCATCAGTGTCAGCGTCATCAACACCATCACACCATCATCATCCTCCTCCTCCTCCTCATCATCATCATCATCATCACCCTCATCCCCCTCCTCGTCGTCGTTATCGTCATCACGATCACATTCCTAACCCTCCTGCCTCCGACCCCTCACGCGTTTCGTGGCCTCATGGGGAGCTCCACCGAAGGCCCCAGTGGCTCCGTTCGCATAGCGTCCCCGCACCCACACCCCTCACACGCTGCGTGGTCCCATAGGGACCTCCACCGCAGGCCCCAGTGGCTGCGTTCGCACGCCGAACCCACACGCAGTTCGACACTCCTCTCACACGTTGCTTGTCCCCGTTGGAAGCTCTACCGAAGGCCCCAGCGGCAGGGTCCTCATGGCGGACCCGCCCCCGACTCGGCACACCCTTCACACGTTTCTTGGCCCCATGGGGAGTTCCGCCGAAGGCCTCAGGGGCACAGCCCACGTTGTAAGATGAGCATGCGGGTTCTCGACGAAGTGACTGAAGGCATGTGCTTTTCCAACGATTGCAACACATGCTCGCGGGCAGACAATGTGCAAGACTTGTCATGGAACCCATGGTTGGTGTTTGATGGTCGTCGTCGTCGTCGTCGTCGTTGTCCTCGTCCTCGTCGTCGTCGTCGTCGTCGACGTCTTTGTCGGCGTCCTCGTCGTCGCCGTCGTCCTCGTGGCGGGCGGGCACGCGCGCGAGCGGGCGGGCGGGCAAGCGGGCGAGCGGGCGGGCCGGCAGGCGCGCAGGCAGGCTGTCGCGTGGGCAGGCAGTCGGGCGGGCGGGCGGGTGGGCGCGCGGGCGGGCGGGTCGGCGGGCGGGCGGGCGCGCGCGCGGGAGGGCGGTTGGGCGGGCGGGCGGTTGGGCGACCCGCCGACAAACCAACCAACCAAAGCACCGTACTTGGCCACTGTGGCTCCAGCAATCTTGACCCGAGGTATAATTGGCTCACCCCGCGGCGCCTAGTCTTTCCCGGATGCTGGACATCGGTCGAGGATCTCGAGAAGGCGTTATTTCCATCGAAGCGTCGATCAAAAATTGCGGTCGGACAAAACAATGGAGCGAAGCACTGCGGTTGCTCCGCGAAGGAATTCGAGTCGGTGTTCGACTCGTCCGAAGCCACTACGTTGCGACTATCAGCGCATGCAGAAAAGGCGGGCAATGGCAACACGCGCTGTCAGTGCTCCGTGAGATGTGGGAGGCGAAGCTGGAGCCCAACGTCATCTCTCCTGAAATGGCTGCCCCGGCGCTCGCGGATAGCACAATCGGTGGCAGCGGACCGGCCCCCTTTCGGCGGCCCTTGCGGGCCCCAGCAGGCCTCGGCGCGCTTCCAAGAGGGCCCAAGAAGGTTCCGAGACGCCCCAAAGGGCCCCCCAGAGGACCCCCCGACGACCGAAGACTGTCCGAGAGGGTCTCCGAGACGCGCCCAGATCGCTCGACAACGCCCCTGACAGCCTGCTGACGGCCCAAGAGGCTTTCAGAACGCTCCAAGTGGGCTCCACGACGAGCCCCAAGAGAGCCCGAACACCGCAACATCGCCCCATTCCTCCGGGAAAACGTGTCTTTTGGCACTTCCTGGGCTTGCCCATTTCATAGCGTCCAAGACGGCCATACAGGGTCCCAAGATGGCCCCTGGGCGGCTCCTGAGGCGCCCCTGGCTGCCCACGGAGTAGTAGCCTCAAGAGCGGCTTAGGACAGCCCAAGACGACCCCCAGACGATCCCCGGACTGCTCCAGAGACGCCCAAGACGGCCCCAGACACCCCCAGACGGCCACAGACGGCCTCAACACGGCCCAACAGGCACCCGAGACAGCCCAAAAGGGCCCCAGGAGGCACTCAGGAGGCCGCGAAGAAGCGCTGAGAGGCTTCTAGACAATCCCGAGAGGCCCCAAGACGACGGCCCAAGAAGCACCGAAGACAGCCCCAACAGCAGCCCAAGACGGCCCAAGACGGCCCGAAGACGGTCCCAAACGGCTCCAAGAGCACCGTGGCGCTCCTCGGCCCTCCTGACGCTTGCTTGGCGCTCCCTGCCGGATTTGGCCCAAAATCCCTCGCCTTTTCGGTCTGGAGCCCTCTCTCCGCGGCCCCGCGACGGCCAAGCTCCTGGAGCGCTGCTCGAGCTCGGACACGAAGGCGCGGTCTCGCTGCCACCGCCCCGGCCGCCGCCGTGCTTATGAGTTTTCGGACAAATCTCCGCCGTTCCTCCGAGAACCAAACTAGAGAGATGTCGTGGACGGCGTCCACGGGTCAGCCCTAGTCTCTCCCAGAATGCAGCGTTCACCGCTCAAGTGTCGAGCAGTGGCAGCGGACTGGCCTCCTCCGGCGGCCACTGACGCGTCCCTGGGCCCGGGCGCGCTTCCAAGATGGCTTAAGAGCTCTCCGAGCCGCCCACGGAGGCCGAAGACTGTCCAAGAGGGCCTCCGAGACGGGCACCCAGCACTCGAAGACGCCCAAGACAGCCGCCCGACGGCCCAAGAGGCCCCCAAACTGCTCAAGCGGGCTCCAGAGAGAGCCCCAGGAGACTCAAGATCGTCCAAAGACGCCTCAGGAGGCTACCAGGAGGGCCCCTAGACGGCTCAAGACTGCGCCAGGACGGCTCCTCAGGCACCCATGGCGGCGCCAGGAGGGGGCCATGACAGGGTTGGAGCGCTCCCGAGGGGCCCCAAGAGGGGGCCAGGAGGGCCCCAAGAGGGCCCCGACAAGGCCCCATATCAAGTACATGCGGTTTGGGGCCCTCTTTGGGCACCCTGGGGCGTTCTTGCGGCCCTCTTGAGGCCTTCGGGCCTCTCCAAGACAGGGCCAGGTGCATTCTGCCACAGAAGGGCCTTTCGTGGCAGAGTGGTGGGCACGCGCCCGGCGGCGTCCTGGTCGTCGTCGTCGTCGTCGTCGTCGTCGTCGTCGACGTCGTCGTCGTCGTCGTCGTCGTCGTCGTCGTCCTCTCTCTGTCCCCCCCTCGGCCCGACTTCGGCCGTGCACCCGACGTCTGTGCGGCTCCCCCGTGGGACTCTCCCGAGGTCCAAGCGCACCAGGTTTGTGGACCATACCCGTGCTGTTGCGACAAGGAGGCCCCTCGGCAAGGGCCAAAGAAGGCCTCGAGCCCCCACCCTCGAGACTGGAGATATCGAATTGGTCTACGGACCCCTCTTGGGGTCCACGCGCACCGGTCTTTCGAGCCGCGTCCGGCCGTGGCGCCGGGGGGCCCCCGCGAGAACCACACAGTGCCTCGGGCCTCGATCCCCGAGGCTCGAGGCGCGAGCCTTGGAGAGCGTCCCCCCCCGTGTGCCCCGCTCGCTGTTCCCGTGTTCATCGGACAACGACGGCGATGACGTCGACGACGACGATGACGAACGACGAGGGCGACAGCGGCGGCGGCAAAGGCGACGACGACGGGCAACGACGACGACGACGGCGAACACGGCGACGGCGTAGGCGTAGGCGGCACCAGGCTTCCGAGTTCCGTCCAGCCGCGAGCCCGACGGGACATCAGAGGCCGAACCGACTGGACACGTTAACGACGAACTACGTGCATCGGAGCTTGTCTGAGTAGTCCAGGCCGCACACCGACCGGATACCTCTTTTCCCTGCCCTTCGAGCCCCCCTGCCACGAGCTCCTCAGGATCAACGGTTCCCACGACATGTGCGAGTACAAAGTCGCCCTCCATCTGGCATGTGGCTGTCGCCCGCAGACCCACCCATGGTTCGGCAACCCCCGCCGCCAGCGGCAGCAAGCACAGGTACAAACCAGTCTCTCCTACAATGCTGGGATCAGCGCGTGCGAGAAGGGCCGGCAGTGGCAGCGGGCGCTGGCGCTGCTGAGCGCGATGCGGACGTTGAAGGTGGAGCCCGACGTCATCGATCCTACACTGCAGCGCTTTTTGCGTGCCAGACGGTCATGTGTCTTGATGGGTTTTTTCCGTCCGAAAGGCCCCCTGAGGAAGAAACGCGCCCCCCGACAGACCTCCGGGCCTTGGGCCACGCCCGCTACGCGGCTCAGCGGAGCCCAAGGAACGCCGACGAGGCGCCCAAGACTGCCCCAACGGCCGAAGGCGCCTCCAAGACGCGCCAAGACTGATCTACAACTGCCCCCAGGACAGCGGGCAAAATCGAAATAAATCCGCAGGAACTTCTTGCAGGTTTGCCTCATTCGTTCTTTTGTTTTCGCAGCGTTCCGGCAGGCCCTAGAGGCCCCGCGACTTCCCCCGGACGCCCAAATCAGGCCCCAAGAGGTCTCAGAGGGCAGAGGGCCGCGAGAGGCCCCCAGACCCCAGACACCCCCAAAACCGCTGCGAAGAGGCTGACCACGCCGGCCACCCAAAAGAGTCCTGTGAGCGAAGGAGACCGGATGTTTGGCCACACGCGCGCCGAGGCCGTGGAGACATGCGTGCGATGGTTTCTTCTCATGCTTCCCGTCTCGCCACTAGCTCCTCGCTCCACGCGCCTCGCCCGGCCCCGCTCTCTCATCGGCCCATCGCCCCCCAGTCTCTTCGCTTCCGGCTCCTCTGTGATCACTCCTCCCCGCTCCTTCCCCCTCTCTCATGGCCTCATCGCTGCTCCTTCCTGGCTACTGGCGCCTGCCTCCCCTCTCCTCCTCGGCTCTCCCTTACCCCTCCTCGCCCCCCTCTCTCTTGTTGTTGTTTTTCTCTCTCTCTCTCTCTTTTTTGATTGTTTTCTCTCTCTCTCTTTCTCTCTCTCTCTCTCTCTCTCTCTCTTTTTCTCTCTCTCTCTCTCTCTCTCTCTCCCTCTCTCTCTCTCTCTCTCTCTCCGTATTTATATCGTTGTTTTCTCTCTCTCTTTCTCTCTTTCTTGTTCTCTCTCTCTCTCTTTCTTCTTTTCTCTCTCTCTCTCTCTTTCCTTGGCCGTCGCTCCTCCCCTTCCCGCCCCGTGCTCCTTGCCGATCGCACCGCGCTCACCCGTCCCCGACCTCCCGCATTGACCCTTGATTAGTTGCCCCTTGTCTGCGCTGCTCGCACTCCACTCACGAGCTGCAGGTTGCGTCTCCTGACAAGGGCACCAAGAAACAACACTCTGCAGCAATACGCAACAGCGAAACGCAGCAGTCCGCAGCAGGCAACGGCAGCGCAGCCAAAGTAAGCAGCAACAACAGCAGCAGCAACAACAGCATGCCGCAGGCAGCAGCACCCTGCAGGCGCAGACAGCGCAACAACAGAGGCGAAGTTCGTGCCCAACGCCATCACGAAAACCTTTTCGGCGACAGCTCTGCCCTGGTCCAACGTGTCATTTCGGATTTGTTTCGTGGCGGGTAGGCAACGGTTCAGCCCTAGTCAGCTACAGCGCTGGGACCAGCGCTGTCGAGAAGGGCGGGCAGTGGCAGCGGGCGCTGGCGCTGCTAAGCGAGATGCTGGAGGCGCAGTTGGAGCCCGACGTTGTCAGCTACAACGCTGGGATCAGCGCGTGCCAGAAGGGCGAGCAGTGGCAATATGCGCTCACGTTGCTGAGCGAGATGCGGGAGGCGAAGCTGGAGCCCGACGTCATTAGCTACAACGCTGGGGCCAGTGCGTGCGGAAAGGGCGAACAGTGGCAGCGGGCACTGGCGCTGCTGAGCGAGATGCGGGAGGCGAAGCTGGAGCCCAACGCCATCCCTATTACAATGCAGGGGCAAGTGCGTGTGTGACGGCCGGGGGTCCGACAGATTTTTTCTGGGCCCCGGCGGCCCCTGCGAGACCCAGCAGGCCCCGGTGCGCTTCGAGGATGGCCAAAGAGCGTTCCGAGACGCCCCCGAAGGCCCCCAACAAGGCCCCAAGGGGGCCCAAGGCCGTTTAAAAGAGATCCCAATGCGCCCAAGATTCCTTCTACACGGCTTCCGACGCCTCCGGGAACGTCCCGACGAGGCACCGAGAAGGGCCCCGAGAGGGCCCGAACAAGAACAAATCGTCACAATCCCTTGCGTATCGTATCGTCTCAATCACAAGCTCTCGGGAACATTGACATGTTTGTAATTCCCGTGCGGTTCGATTCCGAGGTTTCCACGACGGCCGTACAGGTTTCCAAGAGTGTAAAATTATCCCGGCAAAGCAACCTAACATCGATGTGTAGGAGCATATCTGGAAGCATTCCCCTTGGCACCGGCAGTGGCAACGGCAGTCGCAGTCACAGCCTCAGCCTCAGCCTGCCTCAGCCTCAGCCTCAGCCTGCCTCAGCCTCAGCCTGCCTCAGCCTCAGCCTCAGCCTGCTTCAGCCTCAGCATCAGTCTGCCTTCAGCCTCGGCCTCAGCCTCAGCCTGCCTCAGCCTCAGCCTGCATCAGCCTCAGCCTCAGCCTCAGCCTGCCTCAGCATCAGCCTGCCTCAGCCTCAGCCTCAGCCTGCCTCAGCCTCAGCCTCAGCCTGCCTCAGCCTCAGCCTCAGCCTCAGCAGCCTCAGCCTCAGCCTCAGCCTCAGCCTCAGCCTCAGCCTGCCTCAGCCTCAGCCTCAGCCTCAGCCTCAGCCTCAGCCTCAGCCTGCTTCAGCCTCAGCCTCAGTCTGCCTTCAGCCTCAGCCTCAGCCTGCCTCAGCCTCAGCCTGCATCAGCCTCAGCCTCAGCCTCAGCCTGCCTCAGCATCAGCCTGCCTCAGCCTCAGCCTCAGCCTGCCTCAGCCTCAGCCTCAGCCTGCTTCAGCCTCAGCCTCAGTCTGCCTTCAGCCTCGGCCTCAGCCTCAGCCTGCCTCAGCCTCAGCCTGCATCAGCCTCAGCCTCAGCCTCAGCCTGCCTCAGCATCAGCCTGCCTCAGCCTCAGCCTCAGCCTGCCTCAGCCTCAGCCTCAGCCTGCTTCAGCCTCAGCCTCAGTCTGCCTTCAGCCTCGCCTCAGCCTCAGCCTGCAGCCTCAGCCTGCATCAGCCTCAGCCTCAGCCTCAGCCTGCCTCAGCCTCAGCCTGCCTCAGCCTCAGCCTCAGCCTGCCTCAGCCTCAGCCTCAGCCTGCTTCAGCCTCAGCCTCAGTCTGCCTTCAGCCTCGGCCTCAGCCTCAGCCTGCCTCAGCCTCAGCCTCAGCCTCAGCCTCAGCCTCAGCCTGCAGCCTCAGCCTGCAGCCTCAGCCTCAGCCTCAGCCTCAGCCTCAGCCTCCTCAGCCAGCCTGCCTCCTCAGCCTCAGCCTCAGCCTGCCTCAGCCTCAGCCTCAGCCTCAGCCTCAGCCTGCAGCCAAAGCCTCAGTCTGCCTTGAGCCTTGGCCTCAGCCTCAGCCTCAGCCTGCCTCAGCCTCAGCCTGCATCAGCCTCAGCCTCAGCCTCAGCCTGCCTCAGCATCAGCCTGCCTCAGCCTCAGCCTCAGCCTGCCTCAGCCTCAGCCTCAGCCTGCTTCAGCCTCAGCCTCAGTCTGCCTTCAGCCTCGGCCTCAGCCTCAGCCTGCCTCAGCCTCAGCCTGCCTCAGCCTCAGCATCAGCCTGCCTCAGCATTCAAAATGTGGCCCGGGAATGGAGTTCTGGGAACTCGAAGAACACGAAGTGGCCTACAGTTGGCTCCGGGCATTCAAAATCATGCCCAGGAATGGAGTTCTGGGAACTCGAAGACCACGAAGTGGCCTACAGTTGGCTCCGGGCATCAAAATGTGGCCCGGGAATGGAGTTCTGGGAACTCGAAGAGCACGAAGTGGCCTACAGTTGGCTCCGGGCATCCAAAATGTGGCCCGGGAATGGAGTTCTGGGAAGTCGAAGAGCACGAAGTGGCCTACAGTTGGCTCCGGGCATCCAAAATGTGGCCCGGGAATGGAGTTCTGGGAAATCGAAGAGCACGAAGTGGCCTACAGTTGGCTCCGGGCATCCAAAATGTGGCCCGGGAATGGAGTTCTGGCGAAGAGCACGAAGTGGCCTACAGTTGCATCCGGCCCTCCAGAATGTGGCCTGGGAATGGAGTTCTGGGAAGTCGAAGAGCACGAAGTGTGTGACTGTTGGTGAAAAACGAGCCCGGCACCCTGCCGCCCGGCAACTCCCAACACCTGCCCGGACCCCCCTGTGGAGTGATCTGTGAGCTCTTTTTACCCCACTAGAAACCTATCAGTCTTCGCTGTTAGGTAAAAAACCTTCAACACAGCATACGAACGGATCCCGCGGCGATCATGACAGCCCACAAGGCATCCAAGACAGCCGCAAGAGCTGCCCAAGTTGGCGCCAAGACGATCTTTAGACGGCCGCAGAGGCGCCCAAGACGGCCCCGGGCGGCCCCAAGACGGCCCCAGCGGCACCCAAGACGGCCCAAGAGAGCCCCAAGAGGCCCCCAGAAGGCCAAAAGACGCCCCAGGGGCGCCGCAGGAGGCGTCCAGGAGGCCGAAAGAAGCCCCGAGAAGCTCCCAAACTATTCCTAGGAGAAGGCAGCGCCCGCCTTCAGGTTTCTGCAAGAAAAACAAAAAAGTATCCAGAGCCTGCGAGCCGTACCCCGGACACGCTTCGTGGCCGCATCTGGACAGTTGCCCTTCTCCGTGGGTGCGGGCGCCCGCCGTCACACGCTTCACCCAGGCAGCTGGGAAGAACTCACTACAGCTTTCCAGGCTTACCCCGCCCACGGATCCTCGCCGCACTCAGAGCAGTGCTCTTCTCCATGGGTGCGGGCGCGAGAACGCGAAGGTAAGCGCGGATGGCACGGGGCCGCGCCGTGGAGGCGCACCAGGGGGACCTGAAGGTCGTGGGCAAAATCCACGGGTTCGCCCTGCCCTAGTCTACACTACAATGCAGGGACACGTGCGTGCGGGAAGTGCGGGCGCTGGCGGGGCGTAACCAGCCCCCTTGGTCGCCCCACGACGGCCCGAGAAGCACTAGAGGGCCTTCGACTAGGTCCCACAGCGCTCCGAGATGCCCAAGCTAGGCACCAGACGGCCCAAAAGTCCTTCCGAGACGCTCCAAGTCGGCCCCAGGACGAGCCCCAAAAAAGCCAGACCAATGGAAAATCTTTCAAATTCCGATGGAAAACTAGCCTTTTTCCAGGTTCACTGCTTTTCGTCCACTGCGATGTCCACACGGCCCTACTGGTCCTCCAGATCACCCCAACACGCCTCTGGAAGCCCCCTGGACGGCCCCAAGACGGCCCCACGATGGCTCTTGAGGCGCCGATGGCAGCCCAAGAGGCTGCCACGACAGCGCCGCGACGGTCCCAAAACGCGTCAAGACGGCTCCGAGACGGCTACAAGACGGCCCCAGAGGCGCTAAAGACGGCCCCCCACTGCCCCGAGACGGCCCCAGAGGCACCCAAGAGGGCCCCAGACGGCTCCAAGACAGCCCAAGAGGCACCCGAGACAGCGCCAGAGGGCCCCGGGAGGCCCTAATGCGGCACCCAGGGAGGGGAAAAGAAGCGCCGAACGGTCCCGAATAGGTCCACAGCGCCTCTCCGAGCCACCATGGGTCCATCAGGAGGCCCTGAGTGCCCCAGACGCGCCCACATCAGCTTTACACATCCATGTCGGCGGTCGGATGCCCCAAGAGGCCCCAGAAAGTCCCAGGAGAGTCCGAGGAAACGCCCAGGAAGGCCCCAAGACGGGCCAAGACGGCCCCAGCACAACCCAAGGCGCGCTGCGACGGCTCAAGACGGCTCCAAGACAGCCCCAAGAGGGTGCCAACGCGGCCCCTGGTGGGTCAAAGACGGCCCAAGGAGGCGCACAGGAGGGGCCCAAGACGATTCCAAGGCGGCCCTAACATAGTGCCAAGAAGGACCCCGATGGGCCCAGGACGGCCTACGGACGCGCCCATGAGGGGCCCACGGCGAACCAAGACGGCCCCATCACGGCACACGGCGCCCTCAAGACGGGCCTAGACGGCTCCAACACGGCCCTTTGAGGAAGCCAACACGGCCCCACACTCTTCGGGCGAACACTTGGGGGGACTGGGAGCTTGCGACAAGTCTCCCACATTCATTGTCCTGCCCCATTATGTTCGCCTGGAGGCCTCCTCCAACCCTGTAGGCGAACAAGAGGAAACCCAGCGGGCCACCAACCCTGGGGCCCGTGGGCCCCGCGCCGCTTGGGCAGAAGACGAACGCCGGGTCTGACAGGCCAGCTACCGCCCCCCTTTGCCCGATATGCTGTGCCACTCTGTTCCCCCAGGGGCCTTGGCAAACTCTTCGGGCCAACCAGACTGGACCCCTGGGACAGCAGCCAATTGATATGACCCAGGCACCTCTCCGCACTCTTCGGACCACAGACCCTCTGGGCGAACAGAATGGGACTTGGCGAACAAACCCTCCCGTTGGCGGCGATGCGACCTGATCGCACCATCAAGGCGTGCCCGGAGGTGATGGTCAACCCAACAGCGGTTTCTGTTAAGATTTTACTGACTTGCAAATTTTCTTTAAGCTCTCTTGGGCCCTCCCTGCAGATCCTTGCGAGCCTCCCCGACGCTTTCGGCGGTTTTCCCCGATGGCCTCCCGAGCTCTCCCGCAGGCGCTCCTGAGACGCCTCAGATCGGCTTCGACTTCGACGCACATCCCCGAGAGACTTCGAGACTGCCCTCAATAGGAGGGGGGTGAACGAGCAGTGCGCCGGGGCCAAGCTGCTGGAGCGCTGCAAGAGCTCGGACACGAAGGCGCGGTCTCGCTGCCGCCGCCCGAGCCGCCGCCGTGTTTGTAGATTTTCTGTGCAATCTGCGCCGTTCCTCCGAGAACCATTCCAGAAAGATGTCGTGGACGGAGTCCACGGGTCAGCCCTAGTCTGTACTACAATTCCGGGCGAAGCGCGCGCGAGAAGGTCAGGCAGTGGCAGCGCCTCGGGCCGCCCAGAGAGCTCGCGGGCCGCCCGGAGAGCCTCCGGGCCGCTGCCCGACGGGCCCGGGAGGCCCCCGGACCGCTGGCGGACTGATCCAGGATTCCCAGATCGCCCCAAGACGGCCTCAGGAGGTCCCGAAGACGGCCCAAGACGGTCCAAGAGTGGATCCGAGACGCTCAAAATTGCTTCAAGACGCCTTCAAGACGGCCCGGGACGCGTCCACGAGGCCCCCAGAGCGCTCGAAGTGTACCTCCAAGAGGGGCCGCAGAAGCCAAAATCGTTGATTTTCTGTGTTTTTTCATATGTTTCTGGCCTTCTCGCGTTTTCGGTTCCAAGAGGGCCCCAAGACGGCCCAGGAGTCGCCCAAGACAGCCCAAGAGGGCCCCCAGAAGGCCCCAAGAGAGGCCCCAGACAGGGACCTGGAACCGAAAAATTTAGGCCTCCACCCCAAGAGGCCCCCAGGAAGCCCCAAGACGCCCCAAAGAAACGCCGGGACGCTCCCAAGACATCCCCAGGAGGCCCCAGGACGCCCCAAAGAGGCTCCAAGAGGCCCCCCAGAGGCCGCCAAGCGCCCCAAAAGACCCCCAAGAGGCCCCAAAAGAGGGCCCAAGAGGCCCCAAGACGCCCCCAAACTGCTACCAAGAAGCCCCCAAACTGTCTCCCAGAGGCTCCCGAGAGGCCAGCCATGAGATCCCAACCATCATTCACGAGATCTCTTACCCATTACCCAGGCCCGCAGAGACATTGCCCGCAGGCCACTACAGCCAGTTCGGGGGCCCTACGTATACCAGCACCCGCACCCTTGGCTGTATCGGGGGCCTCACCGCTGCTCTCTCGGTTCTGCTGGCTTCGATCTGCCAGAGCTCTCGAGACGGCCATCTCGACGGCCCAAGAACCCCGAGATGGCCCCAGGACCACCCTGCGCGGGCCCGCTAACGTGGCCCCTTCACTCTGACGGTGCCTGAAAACCCTTGAGTTTGCTGATCGCGCCCAGTCCCAGCGCGATTAGCAAAAACCCATTCCTTTTCACGCTTCCAGGTCAGTGCCCCCGGGGCTCCCCGACTGCTTTCTGAGATCGCCCCTGGACGTGGCCCCTTACACGTCGGCCCCACGCGCGGCCTCCAAACGGGACCCCCAAAGGCGGCCCCCACACAAAGCCTCCAAAGGTCGCCCCTACCGCCCCAGTAAGCGTGGCCCCCGAACGTCAACCCCACGCGTAGCCCCCAGGCGCCCCCAAATGTGGCCCCAACACACACAGCCCCCAACCATTGCCCTCAAACGTGACCGTCACATCTGCCCCCGAACCCTCAAACGCGACCGTCACATGTGCCCCCGAACCCCGCACGCGGCCCCCAAACATGGCCCCCGGCAGGGCCGCGAACGTTGGCCCCAATCATGACACCCTGACGAGACCCCCCAACGTGGCCCTCAAACGAGGCCCCCCAACGTAGCTCCCAACTCTGGCCCCCACGCGTCCACCCCCCACATCGAACTTCTCGCGCACAGGGACTCTGTACGATCGTTCGGGCCCCCTTACTTTGATTGCGTGTGAAAACTTATGTGTTTCTGCTAATCGCGCCCAGGCCTCGCGCGATTAGCAAAAACACATTACTTTTGACGCTTCCAGTGCTTCCGACACGTGCGCGTTCGGGACCAATGCCTGGACCTGCGGGCCGTGGATTTTCCACGGGTTCACACTAGTCTCTCCTACATAGCGGGTGGAAGCGCGTGCGAGAAAGTCAGGCACTCAAGTGCACAAAATCGTCCCTTTACGGCCCCAGGCTGGCCCCGGGCCGCCCCGGGCCGCCTCGGGAGGCCCCAAGACACGCCAAAAGGGCCCAGAGAGGCCACCAAGACGGCCCCGGAGGGCCCCGGCACGCCCAAAGATGGGCTTAGACGCTCGAGATTGGCCCAAGACGGCTCCAGAGACCTCCAAGACGGCCCAAGAAGCCTCCCAAGAGGCCTCCTAAGAGGGTCCCGAGTGGCAGAAATCGTGGATTTCCATTGTGTTTTTCGATGTTTTTGGCCTTCTCGCCTTTTCGGCTTCCCGAGGCTCCAAGACGGCCCCAGAGGTCCCCAAGACCGCTCCAAGACAGCCGAAGAGGCCCCCAGGAGAGCGTCAAGACGGGCCAAGAGGGCCCCAAGACGGGCCCCAGCAGGCCCCGGCGCGCTCCGACACGCTCCAAGACGAGCCAAGGAAGGCCCCAAGAGACCTTCAAGATGGCCCCAGAGGGCCCCGGCACGCCCAAAAATGAGCCCAAGACGCTCAAGATTGGCCCAAGACGGCTCCAGAGGTCTCCAAGACGCCCCAAGAGGCTTCCCAAGAGGCTTCCCATCAGGGCCCCGAGTGGCAAAAATATATGATTTCCATTGTGTTTTTCTATGTTTTCGGCCTTCTCGCCTTTTCGGCTTCCCGACGCTCCAAGACGGTCCCAGAGGTCCCCCAGACCGCTCCAAGACGGCCGAAGAGGGCCCCAAGAGAGCCCCAAGACGGGCCAAGAGGGCCCCAAGACGGGCCCCAGCAGGCCCCGGCGCGCTCCGAGACGCTCCAAGACGCGCCAAGGAAGGCCCCAAGAGACCTTCAAGATGGCCCCAGAGGGCCCTGGCACACCCAAAAATGAGCCCAAGACGCTCAAGATTGGCCCAAGACGGCTCCGGAGGTCTCCAAGATGCCCCAAGAGAGGGTCCCGAGTGGCAAAAATCGATGATTTCCATTATGTTTTTCGATGTTTTCGGCCTCCTCGCCTTTTCGGCTTCCCGACGCTCCAAGACGGTCCCAGAGGTCCCCCAGACAGCTCCAAGACGGCCGAAGAGGGCCCCAAGAGAGCCCGAAGACGGGCCAAGAGGGCCCCAAGACGGCCCCACGACTCCCCAAGACGGCCCCAGCACGGCCCAGGAGGCGCCCAAGACGGCTCAAGAGGCACCCAAGACGGCCCCAAGAGCGGCCCGAGACGGCCCAGGACAGCCCAAGAGGCACCCAAGCCGGCCTCAGCTGGCCCCAAGACGGCCCAAGAGGCACCCAAGACGGCCCCAGAGGGCCCTAAGAGCCTCCCCGGGAGGCCCAGAAGACCCCAAGTGGCTCCGAAACGGCCCCCACGAGGCCCTAAGTGGTTTCAGAATTGCCTCCAGGAGGGTGGGAGCGGACGAGAGGCGACAGGCATTTCGCAGACACTACAGAGCCGTGCAGCATCAGCAGCACGCGTTGACAACGCAAGCGTCATTCAGCATCATGCAGCATGCAGCAACATCCAGCACCAGGCAAAAAGCTAGCAGCAGCACCAAGCCGTAGCAAGCAGCAGCCCACACCAGTCAAACCGCAGGCGGCAGCAGAAGAACGACAAAGCAAACAGCAGCGAGTAGCAGCAGGCAGCACTCAGCACAACAAGCGGCGGCCATGAAGTCTCCGAGAGCGTTTCGAGAGGGTCCTCATGACAAGCGTCGTTGGCCAGGCGAACAAGGAGCCCAACGTCATCAGGTGCACCTTCCAGCAGTATTCCCTCCACCCCGCAAGTGGACGTAGTCCACGGGTCAGCCCTAGAGCGCTCCAAGACGGCCTGAGCGGGTCCCGAGACGGCCCACGAGGGCCCCAAGCCTTCGGAAGGTGGCTCCCAAAGACGCCCCAAGAGGGCCCCGAGCGCACGCCAAAGAGGCACAAATCGTCGTATTCCTATCGGAAAACGTACATTTTCAGCATATCCGCCTTGTGTGCTCCTCAGCGGCCCAGGACTCGCCAAGAGGCCTCCCAAATCGCCCCAAGACGACCCCATCGACTCCCAAGAGGCCCCATAGACGTCCCAAGAGGGCCGCAAGACGCCCCTCAAACGGCCTACGTGGCCCCAACACGGCCCCAAGAGAGGCCCAAGAGGCTCGCAAAAGAGCCCCAGGAAGCCCCCACGAGAGCTCCATGACGGTCGGCCCCCAAGACGCCTCGTAACGGCCCAAAAGGGCATCAAGACGTCCCAAAACGGTCCCCGAGCAGCCCGAACGGGCCCTTCAAATGCTCGAAAAAGACCCCCACAAGGACCACTAAGAACGCCCAGGGACGCCCATCAAAGGGGCGATCGGTGACGTAGAACGGGCTCCCTAAGAGCCTGAAAAAGACCCACACCAGGATCCATAAGAACGCCCAGAGACGCAAATCCAATGGGCGATCACTGAGGCACACAGCCCTTTACACCAAGGCTCTAAAGAGCGACCGGTGACATAACAAGCTCTTCAAACGAGGGCTCCCAAGAGCGCCTGGTAAGATAGGACGGGCCCCCTTAGGGCCCGAACAAGACCCCGACAAAGACAACTGAGAACGCCCGGAGACGCCAATGAAAGGTGCCATCAGTGAGGCACAAAGCCCTTCGCACCAACGCTCTCAAGAGCGAGCGGTGACATGACAAGCTCTTCAAACCAGGGCTCCCAGAGCGAGCCGCAACGTAAAGATCTCTGATGGCACAGTCTCTAACACCGAGGCCTTCAAAAGCGAAGGGGGCCGTGACCCATGTCGGCCAAAGTCCCCGGAACCCGAGGAAGGGGAGGACGAGGACGAAAAGGAGGAGGAGGAGGAGGAGGAAGAGCACGGCGACAACATGGAGCGCCTCAGCCTCTTCGGGCCCAGCGACAGGCAAGGCGTGCAGGGGAGCTTCGGGCCGGCCGTCGTGTCCAGCGCCTGCGACGCGCCGGAGACCAGCGTCTCCAGCCTGGAGGCCGTCCGCCCACGCACCCGCTCTCCGCGGGCCCTTTCACGTCGTGGTCGTTGACGTCGTCATCTGTCTCGTCGTCATCGGTGTCGTTGCTAGCGAGGCGTGATAGGGGCCTTTCCGTTCTCAGGCTCAGTTGTTGCGCGGCGCCATGAGGGGCTGCGATGCGGGTTCTTCATGCGGGGGCGAACATGCCTGCACCGAGCACCTGGCAGCGACTCTTACAGCAACATCGTTGGCGTGGTACTTTTCGAAGTGGATGTTGTGCTGTCATCCAGGACTTCATACCTGCACCGCATGGGAAGCCCCCAGACGCGGCCAGCGCTCCCTATCCGCGGGAACAGCGTGCTGGTAGGGACCAGCACTCCCCCCAGTTCTGATCCCTGGCAAAACGCCGACTCTAACGACAACTCAGCCGACGACGACGACGACGACGACGACGACGACGACGACGACGACGGCGGCGGCGGCGGCGGCGGCGACGACGATGCAGACAACGATGACAACCACGCCGCGCCCGACGGCGTCCTCGGGACCTCCTGGGCGGAAACAGCATGCTGGTAGGGATCAGCACTCGCCCGAGCGCTGATCCCCCCCCCAAACGCCGACTCCAAAGACAATTCAGAAAACGACGCCCACGACGTCGACGACGACGACGACGGCGGCGGCGGCGACGACGAAGTCGACAACGATGACGACCGCGCCGCGCCGCACAGCGCCCTCAGGACCTCCTGGGCGGAATCAGCGTGTTGGTACGGATCAGCACTTGCCCAAGTGCTCATCCCTACCAAAACGCCGACTCTGACGACGATTCAGACGACGACGCCCACGACGACGACGATGACGACGACGACAGTGCGGCGACGACGATGTCCACAACGCTGACCGCCGCGCCGCGTCCGACGGCGCCCTCAGGGCCTCCTCGGCGGAAACAGCGCGTCGGTAGGGATCAGCTCTCGCCCGAGGGCTCATCCCTACGAAAACGCAGACTCCACCAACAACTCAGACAACGACGCCCACGACGACGACGGCGGCGGCGGCGGCGACGACGATGTCGACAACGATGACCGCGCCGCGCCAGACGGCTTCCTCAGGGCCTCCTGGGCGACAGCAGCGTGTTGGTAGGGATCAGCACTCGCCCGACTGCTGATCCCTACCAAAACGCCGACTCCAACGGCGATTCAGCCGACGACGCCCACGACGACGACGACGACGACGGCGGCGGCGGCGGCGGCGACGACGACGCCCACAACGATGACGACCGCGCCGCGTCCGACGGCGTCCTCAGGGCCTCCTGAGCGGAAACAGCGTGCTGGTAGGGATCAGCATTCGCCTGACTGCTGATCCCTACCAGCCGTCTAATGCTACAGAAGGCCCCCCTGGCCCCCTCCAATTCGCTCGCAATAACGACCCCCCCCCCCCCCACGTGTTCGGGAGCGCCACTGCGCGTGCACTCAGGCATGCGCACTTACGCCCACATGTATACACACATATGCCAACGCACCTTCATACACACCCGCACGGGCGCAGACGCACATTCACACAGGCCTGCAAGCGTCATTACATTCAACGTACAGACACACCCACAAATAACCACGGCAGCAGCCTGTCGTCTCGCGTGGCCTAGCGCAAGTCCCCCCTGACACCTCCGAGCGCGGGTCCCGGACGCCCTCAAAACCGACACCCTGGTTCATTCGCCCCCTTTCTCAGCCGAAGCCGCCGAGCCCTCTCCACAAAGCTTCCTCCGCCGCATTGCTACAGTAGGCCCCCACTGTCACCACCGCCCCGCTCGCAGCAATGATCCACAGAGGTGTCCGGGGGCGTCAATGTCCCGTCCGTCGGGCGAATGAATAACCATTCCCAATACTTGTGTTTCCACGTTTGGGGGCCCCATCATCAAGCCACTGCGTCTCCGTCACCTCTTCCTCTTCCTCAATACCCTCCTCGTTCTCCTTTCCCTTCTCCTCCCCCTGCTACTCGCGGCCTCCTCGGCGCAATTTCGCTTCGGTTCCCGCAGCCCTGGCGCCGACGCCACGCAGCCCTGGATCACGCCACCCTTCCCAAAGGCTGCGACTCCAGCAGGTCGGCGCCCTGAGCTCCCGACAGGTTCTATGCCACCCCAGACAGGTGCACTGCGGGCTCGCCGCCGACCGAGTGCCCGGGACACCAAAGCAACGCGCCGGTGGCCAGCGCCCTTCCTACAGAGAGCGGAAGCAGTGCATCAGTGGGCGCGCGCCAACGGGAGGTTCCCGCGACGGCGCAGCCGCGGGTTCGAGCGCACGATGGCCACATGGTTCATGCATACGCGCCGACTTCGTGGTTCAGGCGGCCTCGACGAGCACCAGATCGCCTGCCTCGACCGCATTCCCGGGTGGACTTGGAATGCATGCCCGGACGGTTGGGCCACAGCCCTTACCCACTTGCGTGAGTGGCTTGCGACGCACTCTGGGCAATACCCGTCCTGCAAGAGCACCGACGCCACCGAGAAACGACTGGGCAAGTTTGTCAGCAACGCTCGCGCCCGCGCGCGGGCAGGCGCGGGTCGCGACGTTGCCGTGGCAGCTTCCCGCGTGGCTGAACTGCAAGCGCTGCCTGGCTGGACGTGGGCGCCCCGAGACTGGTCGGCTGGCCTCCAGCGTGTCCAAGCGCGGCGCGCTCAGCAGGGCCGGTGGCCAAACCGCAGTAGCAGTTCCCCTGAGGAACGGTACTGCGCAGTTTGGATCAACGAGGCTCGGAGAAAACACCGCAGAGGCGTTCTCGACCCAGACCGAACAGCCAGGCTTCAGGCATGGGATGCGTGGACGTGGACTGAGAAGGACGACTGCTGGCAAGCAAGCTTGGCAGCTCTCCGGGCGTGGATGCAGGCTCATGGCAGCCGTTGCCCCCGCCGCGGGTCTTCGGCGACACCAGAGGAGTTGCGGCTGGCCTCGTTCGTAGAGAATGCTAGAAAGGACGCGCTGCGGATGCGGCTGGAGCGCCGGCAAGCTTTGGAAGCTCTGCCACATTGGGCATGGCACGGCTGGGACAGATGTTGGGACGATCACTTCCAAGCCATGCAGAATTGGCTATCCACCCATTCAGGCTCGTACCCTCGCTCCGACCCAACGGCCTGCGCCGATGCCCAGGAGTGCGACTTAGCTATGTGGGTGCAGCGCCAGCGTCTGGCGCACTCCAGACACACGCCCGGGTGCTGCCCGCCGGCGCGCGCCCGACTCGCCTCCCTCCCTGGCTGGACTTGGGCACTTCGGCACCGACTCATGCGCGCCTTCCTCGTGGACCCTGCAGCCGCCATCCGGTGCTCCAAGCCCGCTGTCATGATTCTGGAGCCCATCGACGGCATGCACTACTGCCAACACCACCGCGCCCTCATCCAGGGCGAGAGCCCCCCCAACGCACGACAACAGACTCCAGACCCCGGTCCACCCGCGACGGCGCATCCGCGCCACCCATTGCCACCGGCACAGAGGCGGCTGCGCCTGAAGACAACGCCTGCCGCGCCCCAGCGACCGCCGCCCACCGCCCCCGCGCGCCCGCCCTCCCCTGGAAGCCGCCGCCCGACCGCGACCCCTGCGACCCAGGCAACGCCGGCTAAGAGGACGCCCCTCACGGACGATGACACAGCCCGGCAGGACCCCCCCTTCCCTGCGCTGAAGAAGCGCCGGCTCCTGCGCAAAGCTCCGGCCGAACAGACATGCCAAGAGGCGGACGTCCCCCCTCCGCCGGCACCAGCCCCAAGCGCCTCGACTCACCCCGCCGTCGACATTCCGTCTGCACGATGCATGTGGACTGGTGGCTGCGGCCTCCCTGCGACGACGACCGCGGGTGACAGCTGCTTCTGCCACCGACGCGCAGCTCGCATTTGAGGCCACCTACTGGCGATGCTCTCCCTGGCAGAATACACAGATAGCGCAATACCTCCTCACGCATCCCGTGGACTCATCGACAAATGCTCTCTTTGTCAGGCCCACAACTTCTCGGAAGAGCGCGTGGCGCAGGGGAGCCATGGACAACGGGGACACTTCAGCTTGTGCTGCCAACGCGGGCTGGTCTCGCCCACGCAGATACGGTCTCTCCCCAGACCGCCAGCAGTACTGGAACGCATCCTCATCGGAGCGACGCCCGCCGATCGAATCGCCCGAGAGTCGATGAAAAGTTACAGCCACGCTTTCTCTTTCGTGTCCTACGGCGGGGACTGCTTCCACGAGATCCGGGGAGGCGGCCCCCCACTGGTGAAGTGTCACGGCGCGGCCTACCACCACGCCGGGGCTCTGTTTCCCCGGGGCGCCGACACGCCGAAGTACGCGCAAATCTACCTCTACGACCACAACGACGCACTTCAGACACGACTTGCAGACGTTCGCAACCAGGCACTCCACCGCGACATCACTAGCCAGATCCAGGACATGCTCAACGACATCAACCCGCACGTCCCCCTGTACCGCGGCATGCGCGACGTGCTCGACGCGAACGGCCGGCCCGAGGTGCGCATGGCCATTCGCAACGACGGGGGCCAGGACATGCGCCGCTACAACGCGCCGACCACGTGCGAGCCGTCCGTCCTGTTCGCTGGCACTGACGGTAGCCTCGCGGGCCACCGCGACGTGGCTGTGCGGCCGCGCGACCCAGCTCACAACGTCTACCGGCTGAACGACTGCTGAGCATCTCGACCCCTTGGCCTACCCGCTGCTCTTCCCCTACGGGGGCCCTGGCTGGCACTCGGACCTGCAGTTCTGTACTCCCGCGGGGGCACCGCCCCGAAAAATGCCATGCGCCTCTTTCTACGCGTGCCGGCTCATGCTCCGGGACTCCTGCACCGACGACGCTCACCCCGGGACGACATGGCGTTTCACCAACGTTGGCCTCCCGCACTCTGCAAAGACCTTGTTTCAGATGTGGGTGTGTGACGCGTGGAGCCGCGCGGAGTCGCGCCGGTTGTGGTGGGTCCGCGACAATCAAGCGGATCTCAGAGCCGAGACATACGCTGGCCTCCAGGATGCAGTCGCAGAGTCTGGGTTCACGCCCGGAACCTCCAAGGCCGGTAAGCGGGTCATCCTCCCAGCGACCTACGCCGGCAGTCCAAGGAACATGCTCGCGCACTACTTGGACGCCATGACCATCGTGAAGCATTGCGGCAAGCCCGACTACTTTATCACGATGACTGCGAACCCTCGTTGGCCCGAGGTCGCCGCAGCTTTGCGAGGCGGCGAAACGGCCGCCGATCGCCCAGACCTCCTCGCGCGAGTCTTCCACCTCAAGATGAAAGCGTTGCTCGCCCTGCTGCTTCAGCAGCACGTCCTGGGACGCGTCGACGCATGCAGCTGGGTCGTCGAATTCCAGAAGCGGGGGCTGCCACGCATCCACATACTTGCCGTCGTGCGCCGCGAGGACAAACTCACCACTCCGGCCGACATTGACACCGTCATCACAGCAGAACTGCCAGACCCCGCCCGTCCAGATCAGGCCGAGCTACTCGCTCTGATTCTGTCCTGCCAGATCCACGGTCCCTGCGTCGCTCGCAACCGCCACTGCCCGTGCATGCAGGACGGTCGCTGCGCGAAGAAGTACCCGAAGGAATTCCAAGAGGAGACACTGCTGCACATCAACGGCTACCCCTGGTACCGGCGTCGCGCCCTCTCCCCAACCGCCGCGAAAAACGGACATTGCATTGGCGCCCGTGACGTTGTGCCGTACAACCCGCACTTGTCGCGCCAGCTCGGCTGCCACCTTAACGTCGAGTACTGCGCCTCAATCCGCTCCGCGAAGTACTTATAAGTACGTGCACAAGGGACACGACCGAGCGTTGGTTTCCATTGGCACGGACGAGGTCCAGCAGTACATCGACGCCCGGTACGTGGGGCCCTCGGAGTCTGTCTGGCGCATCCTCGGCTTCCCATCCAGCACAAATCCCACGCCGTCGTGCACTTGGCAGTCCATCTCCCCGACAAGCACCGCATCCTCTTCCGCGTGGGGCAGGAGGACGCCAGGGAACCACAATTTCTCAGGAACACGAATTCAAATGCGGGGTTCTCTTCCGGAGCCCCAAGCTCGGCGAATAGTCTCGCAAAGATCTCCCCAGGTGGACCCCGCCACCGCACGAATGTCCCGGGGGCCCCGACGTCCACGAAACTCCAATAGCAACATGCTGCCCTACTTCCCCAGGCCCCCGCGCATTGGATGCGACACAGATAAGGCACCCCATCATGCCTGTTAGTGCCCCCCCCCCCCCCCCGCGCCCTCAACGACCACGTCTGCATCCTCCCCCCGCCCCCCCTCCCCCAATCCCACCACTCCGCCGATCCTGACGGCCGCCTCCCCGTTGCTCGGGATTTGCTGTACGCGGACGCGCCGAAGTACTTCGCTTGGGACAAGGCCCGCGGCCGGTGGAAGCGCCGCGCGGCGTCTGGCCCCGCGAAAGGCGTCCTCGGACGCCTCCACAGCGCCACGCCCGCGGAGAACCAGCGCCGGTTCCTGCATCTCCTGCTCGTGAACGTTCCTGGCGCAACCGGCTGGGAGGATCTAGCCGCCGTTCCAGACCAGGCGCTCCCGCTAGACGGGCCAGAGCCTCCTCCGACGACGCCGAGCGCTCCAGCTGCGATCGCCCCCTTGCCCGAGACGCCAGCAGTGGATTTCAGGCGTGCATGTCAAGCTCGCGGCCTCGTTCTCGCCGACGACGAGTACAGGATCGCCATGCGCGACGCGGCCGCCATCCGAGGCGCGCGCTCCTTGAGAACTCTCTTCGCCATCATCCTGCTCTCCTGCGACGTCGCTGCGCCGCAGGAGCTCTACCGCGAGTTCGCTTCCGACCTGTCCGACGATTTCTGCAAAACGCACGCGGACGGCCACGCCCGCAACTTAGCCTTGGTGCACTTGTCAGATCTCCTCGCGCAGGCAGGCCCCGTGAAACCATGCACCTGCCCCCACTGTGATTCTACTCCTCTCGGCTGTTCGGGCTCCTGCCCCCCCTCTTGGCCCCCGCCTCCCCCCGCTCCTGCAAGCTGACATCCCCAGTGCTTCCGACCTCCCGCAGGCCGGCAAATCCCTTTCCGACTTCAGCTTGCCCGGGCCGACGGCCACGGGCGCCGCGGGAAGCCGGGCTGAACTAGCGTTCGACGCCGCCGCTAATGCCGAGGAGGCGTCCCGGAGACGAGCGCCCCTTAACCCAGCACAAGCACAGGTCTTCGATGCGGTGGCCGAGGCGCTCGCCCGCAACACCCCCGCGTGCATTTTCGTCGACGGCCCGGGGGGGGCTGGGAAGACGTTCCTCTACCAGACCATTCTCGCTTACGTTCGGGGCATGGGCCAGATCGCATTGCCGCGCGCCTGGAGCGGCATCGCCGCGCTCCTCCTCGAGGGCGGACGGACGTGCCACAGTCGGTTCGGGCTGCCAGTGCCCATGCCATCCGAAGATGTGGCCAGCACGCTCTCAGCGACTTCCGACCGAGCAGCGCATCTCCGGGACGCCCGGGCCATCCTGTGGGACGAGGCGCCTATGGCACCGCGCGAGGCCCTGGAGTGCGTCAACGCTTTGCTCCAAGATCTCATGTGCACCGAGGCCCCGCTCGGGGGCAAAGTGCTCGTGCTGGGGGGCGATTTTCGACAGGTCCTACCAGTCATGCCGAGGGCGTCGCGCGAGGAGATCTTGGACCATGCGCTATCCAAGCACCCCTTGTGGACGTCCGGGCACATCGCGGCGCGCGAACTCACGCAGAACATTCGCGCGGGCGGGGGCCCGGCGCGGCAGGAATACCTTCTTCGAGTTGGGGACGGCCTCGAGCCAGCGACTTCCGCGGTCGGCCCGCAGTCCGTCCGCCTGCCAGATGCCATCGTGGCCCGCGAGCCGTTCACCATCCAAGACGCGGCCGCCGCCGCTTTCGAGGACGTCGCCGAGCGCGGGGCCCGCGCAGCACGCCCCGGCGCCGCCCGAGAAGATTGGGGATACTTCTGTTATCGCGCCGTGCTCGCCCCCACCAATGCGGCCGCAGACGCAGTGAACGACGCCATCCTCAGCCAGTTCCCGCGCGATTCCATCGTCACGTCTCTCAGCGCGGACTCCATCCAGTGCGACTCCCCCGCGGAGCGCGCACTCTGGCCAGTGGATTTCTTGAACAGCTTGCAACCTGCTGGGGTCCCACCACATGACCTCCGACTCGCCCCGGGCTGCGTCGCCATGCTGCTGCGCAACCTCAGCGCGGCGGACGGCCTCGTCAACGGCGTCCGTGCGATAGTGGTGAAGATAACGGCGCGCGTTCTCGACGTCCTCCTCGTGTCCGGGACCCACGCTGGCACTCGAGCGTTCCTGCCGCGGATCCGCGTCGCCCCGCACAACCCCGACTTGCCCTTCGTCCTCGAGCGGCTTCAATTTCCAGTCAAGCTCGCATGGGCTATGACTATCAGTAAATCTCAGGGCCAAGCTCTGCAATATGTCGCGCTCTACCTTCCCTGCCCGGTGTTCTCCCACGGGCAGCTGTGCGTCGCCCTCAGCCGCGTGGGCGACTCCGACAATATCCGCGTGTACGTGGAGACCACAGAGCAGCAGGGCTACCGAGACCCCGCGCCCGGCATCGAAGCGGGCACTTACACTGACAACGTCGTCTGGGCGGCCGCGCCCCTGTCATCCACGCCCCCCCCTGACCGACCCCGCCCCGCCGAACCTGCCAGCAAGGGCCCTGTAACAGCGCCCCTTCCAGCATGAGCCGGAGGTACTTCCTTCCCTTCACTGCCACCCCCGCCAATGCTGACGGCAACCCAGCAGGGCCACGCACAGGACACGCTCTCCCAATTCATCGACGAGAGCAATGCCGAACCGGATGCACTGCTGCCGCCGCCTGACGCCTCGTGCGAGGATGCAGTGAAGCACGGGCACGAGGCTACAGCAGAACCCGCTGGCAACACCCGCATTCTGCCCCCTCGCCACCGGCCCCACGTCGACACGCAGCGCATCGCACCACTTGCACCGCACGCAGGTCACGGAGACCACGCGCCCTACGAGGCGGACGAATGTGGAACAGCACGTCCCGGAGATCCGAGCGCAACAGCCGCCCGCAGTGGTTTCTTCTTCCTCGACGCAACTCTCTCCGAGAAGGAGCAGGCTTTGCAGTGGTCACGGGGACAGCCGCTCCTTGTTTCAGACAATCTGCGTACTTACCTGGAAGCATTGCCCAACGCCGCCCCTGATGCGACGTGCTCCTTGCGCAGCGTCGAGTTTGGCGGCGGCGGTGACTGCCTTTATTACAGCCTTGCTGGCGTCTTGGCCCAGCTGCGTCCCAGACGAAGTGTTCATTGAAGGGAAAACCTCTGTGATGCGCTATTTGCGATCGCTCTCGGCCGACATCTTCCTGCGGTGGTCCCCCGAGCAAGTGTTGGACTACGCGGTCTCCGCCTGCATGCAGCAGCGAACTGGTATGCACGTGGACGCGTGGGACCCTCACGCGCGGCTGTCGCGCTGCTCGCTCAGCTGCTTGGCTGACGCCGACAGCGTTCTCGCTTTCGAAGCGCATGCTGACGGGAGCGCGCTTGCACGGGTAGCGGCTACTACAGCTCAGCCGGGGGCTGGCCCAAGCAGAGAGCTCATTTTCCATTTACCTGACGGGGCACGGAGCCTACGAGATGTGCGAACGTGTTTATCCCAGTATGTCAGCCACCCTGGAAACATGCATTGGGGGACGCAGACGGACGTCCGCACCTTGAGTGATTCTCTCGACCTGGGCATCCTCCTTTTCCAGGACCACGTCCCCGCGCAAGCGCGGAGCTGTCTATACAACGTCGGTGCTGAACGCTCCGACTACCCCTACTGGGCGGCTCTCTGGTGGGAAGAGCCTGCGCATTTCCGGGCCGCTGAATTCCACCCGGGCGTTCCCTATGACTGGTCTTCTCATTGGGCGTCCTCTGAGCTGCCCGCTGTCCTGCGCCAGCAGAACCTCGACTGCAATCGCCTGGCCAATTTATCTCACACCAAAATCCGCCCCTGACACCTTCCTATGTTACATTGTTCCGGGGATGCTCTTGAAGCCCTCTTGGAGACATTGGAAGCCCTCTGCGCGCATTCTTCCACGCTTCCTGGGCCCTCCTGGGGCTCCGCTGGGGCCGACTTGGGCGGCTCTTGGGGCGCTGTTCGAGCCCTCTTCGATGCCTTCAGGGCCTCTTTGGGTCCCATATCCAACAGAGGGGGGGAAGTGGCCCAGGAAAGCTCTTGGGGCGCGTCGGGGACACCCCCAGGAGGGATCCGATCATAACGAAAACCAGAAATTCCCGCTTTCCTTGTTCTTCACCCTCCGGAGCCCCGCGACGGCCCCATGCCGGCATGCCGCAGAGCGTCACTCGAGAATCCGATGGTTCCGACGAGCTCCCAAGAAACTCCCCAGCCAGAACACTTTGCACCAGCTGTGGCTCCCTGGTCGGGGTGGAGGAGGACCACGAAGAGGGGGAGGAGGAGGAGGAGAAGGAGGAGGAGGAGGACGACGACGACGACGACGATGACGACGACGACGTTGTCCCCAAGTCTTCGGGAGCCCCTGATTGTACTGCGCGGGAGGCCCGAAAGGCGGGCGAGGCTCCCATTGGGTAGGGATCGGGGCTCGAGCGCGTGCTGATCCCTACCCAAACGCGGTTTTCGAGGGATCCTGTCTCTTCGCATTTTGTGTTGCAGATCGTCGGTGCTGAGCGTCTCCCTCTTCCCCTCCCCGGTTCTGCATCGTCGCTCTTCTTGCGCCCCCACCTACCGGCATACCTCAGATGCCCTTTTGGCTCAAGCCTGTCTCTGCCAGGGCCGTTCGTAAAATCGTTCGCGGCGGAAGCTTGGCAATGAAAGTGAAACGGGCACGAAACGAGAGAGTGCAATACAAATGGGAGGGCGCCGTCCGGGAAGTGTCGTGCACAGACCCAAGCAAGCTACGGCTGTGCAGGGTCGAGGCTGCGGCCAAAAAGGCGACCTCCTTGGAAGAATTCTTGACGCTTCGCGACTCCCTCACAGCCCATCCTGGAATGATGCCCAGGAGAGCTGACGGGAGAAGAGGGGAGAGACGCACGTGGTAAACTATGTGGGCAAAAACGGTGATTTGGGAGATCTCTGGCAGCGAAGGGCCCGGGCCTTCCTGCTGGTGCTATTGCTGCCGCTTGTACTGCTTCTGGTGGTGCTGCTGCTGGTGTTGCTCGTGCTCGTGTTGCTGGTGCTCCTGGTGCTGCTGCTGGTGCTGTTGGTGGTGGCGCTGCTGCTGCCAAGCTGCTGCTGCTGCTGCTGCTGCTGGCGATGCTGATGTTGTTGTTGCTGTTGCTGTTGGTGGTGTGGTTGCTGGTGCTGCTGCTGGTGCTCCTGCTGGTGCTGCTGGTGTTCTGCTGATCCTCCTGCTCCTCCTGGTGGTGGTGCCGTTGTCGGGCCGCCTTAAGCCTCATCGATGCATGTCTGAAGACGGTGCGGGGGAAAGAGGAGGTCTTGGCAGAGAGCGAGAGAGAGAGAGAGAGAGAGGACAGAACTCTGTACACCATCTCAGCCCAGAGGCTGGTGGGATTCGACGCTGAGCTGGCCCGTATCCGTAAAAGATACAGCCAGCCCCGAGCGGCGACTCTCACGCGCGCCGTCCGGGCGCGCGCGGGCCACCATCGCGCTCTCAGACTGCGCCAGAAGCGGTACACGACGAGGGTGTCGGCGACGCGAGCTCGGCCGTCCTTCGCGGAGGGCACGGGCGCGACCGACGTCTCGCACTGGCCCGACCTCAACACGAGCTTGCTGTGCGTCTCGGCGCTTGAGAAGCCCGCGCTCTCCATCGGCGAGTGGGCGGCGGAGCGGGACCGGTGTTCAGATCCCGCCTACCGGAGCCCGCATTTCATCATGCGCGAGGGCTTCTGGGAGAACACGGACCGTCTGAAGGATGCCGTGTCTGTTCACCTGGGGCGGCAGGTGCGGCGGCTCTCCAGGCTTCCTGGTGGCCGCCTGCACGCTTTCCGGCTTGTGCTCCTGACCCGGTTCTTGTCGTCCCCGCGGGATGCGATGGGACCGATGGCCCAAGCCTGCGCGGGCGCCATTGGCAACCTGCGTTCCTTCGTCCTGGACGCCCCCACTGGATGCAAACGGCATACATACCACATGGTGTTCAGCAGGGTGGAGGTCGCGGCTGTCTTGGACCCGATCGCGCGGGCGCTCGCCCGACGAAGCTCCGCGAAGGACTGCGGGTGCAGGCCTCTTCCGGTTCCTCCGAAAGGGAACCCGACAGAGACAGCGGCGACGACGACGGAGCGACGAGGAACGCGACGACGAGGGCGGCGAAGACGAGGACGACGACCACGCCGACGACGACGGCGAGGACGACGAGAACGCCGACGACGACGAGAACGACAAGTTCGACGGCGACAACGACGACGACGACGACGACGACGACGGCGACGACGACGACGACGACGAGGACACCGAAGATGGGGCATCGACGACGACGACGACGACGACGACGGCGACGACGACGACGACGACGAGGACACCGAAGATGGGGCATCGACGACGACGCCGACGACGACGACACGAACGACGAGCCGCCCTGGGAGGCGCTTCCCTGTGAAGCCGCGCGGCTGCGCGTGGTGGGGAGAGGCTTGGGTGCGCGAGTTCCCCTGAGGACCTCTTCGAGCTGCTGCAGTTCGTACTCGGCGCTGTGGCCGCCGCGGGCCAGGGCCGGAAGGGGAATTTCCGGCGGCGGCCGGAGTTCCACGCGCTGCAAGTGGCGCTAGACCTGCATGGGTTCGGTCTCGTGCACGTGGAATGCGTCGACGATTCGCACCGCTGACGCGGACGCCGTCGCCTTGTGTCCGGTGCCGCAACGGCGTCGTGCGGTGTCTGTGCCGCGGCGACGTTGTCGCAGCAATGAGCCCCGTGTCTGCGAGCAGGGTGCTCTCACTCCTCACAACCGCGGGTCCTGGCATGGGGCGGCGGATTGTCCTTTCTCCACGGGGTCCCGCGCTGGGCTCGCTCTCGTGCGCCGTTTTGAAGGATTGGGCTCAGTGCGAGCCATCGCCACAGCGACGGGCCGCCAGCCACGCACTGTGCCCACCATCCTGTGCGCGCATGGCAAATACGCTCACGCGCACAATGGGCTAGACCAGGAGCCCGGCGGCAGCTCCCCTTTCTCCCCCCCGCGTCCCCGCCCCGCTGCTCCTCCACCGCCCTGCCCTCCTCCTTCCCCGCCCCCTCCCTCCTGTCCTGCTTCTCTCTCTGTCTTCTTTCTCTTCTTTCTCCGCCGTTCCCGCGACCTCCCCCCCGACTTCGCCCTGCTCGTCAGGGGCCTCGTCGCGGCTGTCTTTGTCGGAGTCGATCGATGAAAGTTTCGTTGGCGCCTCCCTCGCACAGGCGGCGCGACGAAAGCGGCGCTGTCCGCAGCAAGGCAGGGCACTTAGGTGGGTAGACTTCGCTCACCACCACCCTGGCCTCCTCGAGGCGGAAGACCTTTTCGCCGGAGGGGCACAGCGCAGTCCGCGTAGCTAGGGTAGCGATGCAACGCCTGGCGGCGCCCCGCCGAGCCGGATGCCTGCAGGTCCATCCCGCGCAGTCAGGCACCGGAAGTAAGAACGACAGCATCGATGGGAAGCGCGAGGAGCGGAAGACGAGGTCGAGATGACGTAGGAAGAGGAGGAGCGGCAGCTGCCGCTGGAGCGGCAGCGGCCGGAGAATCAGCAGCGTCCCCAGCAACGAGCACCACCAATTGTTTCGCTGCCGGCTTTCCCGGGGCCCGAGAGCCGTTCTGGTAGGGGTCAGCACTCGGGCACGTGCTGATCCCTACCATAACGGCGGCTCCTTGTCGAGCACTCTCTGCTCGGAAGTTCCCCAATCACAGCTTGCCTCTGTAGGGGTCCTAGCGGATCAAGAGGTAAGGTGACGTTGGTGGCCGACTTCGGTGCCCGAGCCCGGGCGCCTGGGTGCCCGGCCCAGGGGTGCCCGGGAATGCCCGGGAGTGCCCAGGTGCCTAGGGGTGCCAAGGGGTACCAAATAGCCCAGTAACCCATTAGCCCTATATCATCATAGCCCTATAGCCCTATAGCCCTCCAGCACTACAGCCCTATGGCCCTATAGCCCCATAGCCCCGTAGCTCCATGGCCCCATAGCCCTATAGCCCTATAGCCTGATAGCCCTGTAGCCCAGAAACCCAGAAGCCCTATAGTCCTAGAGCTCTATAGCCCTACAGCACTATAGCCCTAATAGCCCTGTACCCCTATAGCCCTATAGCCCCAGAGCCCCAAAGCCATCTAACCCCACATCCCCATGGCCATTTAGCCCTACAGCCACATAGCCCTAAAACCCTAAGGCCCCATGGCCCCGCCCAAAAAATCTGATTGGGTTTTTTGTCTGGTACAATTGTTGTGCGTGACGGGCATAGCCAGATTCCTACGGGGCGGCCCTCCTTCATCTTGAACATGCTCGAAGGCTGCTGATGTGTGGAAGGAAGAGGCAGATGGCGAGTTCCATGCGCCGAGTGTGCCCTGAGGGTTCGCCGAATTCTGAATTCTGGGATTCGCTGCGAGGCGGGGCCCGCAGCTGTAGAAAAAAGTAACCGCGCAACGCCGGCCACGGTCACGGCAGTCGCAGCCAAAAGGGGAGGCACCGTCAGCAGCAGCGGCAGAGGTACAGAACAACGAGCGAGGAGGGGGAGGAGAACGAGGAGGAGGAGGAGGGGGAGGACGAGGAGGACACAGAGATGGAACAGATGCCGCGGCCCGAAATGATGAGCAACCTGCTGCTCGGCGGCTTCTCGGTTTTTGCGTTCTCCTCCCTCCCGCCCATCGCGCCTGGGCAGTTCTCGATCGGAGGCGAGCAACGGGCCGCCGCGGGCCGATCCAAGCGAGCCTTCGGGGCCGCCCTGGCGGTCATCGGAATGGCCCCGATGGCGCAAGACACTTTGCAGACGGTCCAAGACGGCCCAGGATGGCCCAAGAGCGCTCCAACGTTGCCCAAGATGGCCTCAACACGGCCTCAAAGGTTCATATGATGCCCCAAGACGGCCCCAAGAGAGTCCCCAGGAGGACCTCAAGAAGCTAAATGTGTCAATGTCGTTAGAATGTTTCAACGATAATCTCCGTTTCGCCCAGACGGCCGAAGGGCCTCCAATATCACCCTAAGACAGCCCAAGGAGCTCCCAAGAGGGCCAGAAGACGGTTCCAATACGGCCCAAGAGGGCGTCCATGAGGATTGAAGACAGCCCAGGAGGCTCCCCAGAGGGTTCCAAGAAGGCGCAGGAGGTCCCCAAGACGGCTCAAGAGGCTCCAAGATTGCTCCAGACGGCTCACGATGCCGCCCAGAAGGAGTGGGAAATAGCGTCTCAACGGCTCGGCTAGCACAGTAACTTCCCTATCTCCCTCCGTCTCCTAAGTTTCCTCCTCCTCCTCATCCCCTCCTCCCTCGCCGCTGGTCCGCCCTGCATTCTCTGCAGAGAAGCGGCCGCATACCGCTTCGCCGGCTCACCCTCGCCGGACACCCAAACCTTCGCATGTCGATGACGATGACGGCCGCGCCGCGCCCGACGGCGCTCTCAAGGCTTCCCGGGCGGAAACAACGTGCCGGCAAGGATCAGCGCTCGCCCGAGTGCTGATCCCTACAAAAACGCCGACTCCAACGACGCCTCAGACGACGACGCACACGACGACGACGGTTGCAGCGGCGACGACGATGTCGACAACGATGACAACCACGCGGCGCCCGACGGCGCCCTCAGGGCCTCCTGCGCGGAAACAGCGAGTTGGTAGGGATCAGCAGACGCCCGAGTGTTGATCCTTACAAAAACGCCGATTCGAACGACGACTCAGACGACGACGCCCACGGCGACGACGACGACGGTGAAGCGACGGCGACGTCGACAACGAGCATCTCTCGGACAGCAATCCTCGGCAGTGCGCGCGGCCCGGGGCCCAAGGGGGGCACGGCCCGGCTCAGACAGCCACCCGCTTGCACCCGAAACACAAACCGAGGTCCCAAGACAGGCCCCAGCAGCTTCAGGAGACCCCCCAGGGCCCCAAGAGGGTCCGAACGGGCCGAAATTCCGTCCGAAGAGGCCCCCGGGGACATTCCAAAGGGCTTCCGAGGTGATCACAAGAGACCTCCAAACTGCCCCCCTCGCCGTCATCGCCATCGGTGTCGACGTCGCCGTCGTCGTCGTCATCAGCCCCCACTGCGCGGCATCACTATCGCCGCCCTGCCCCCACCGAAAACACACATGGCTCAAGCTCATACCGCCGAGCAATTCGCGCTGCCGACACAGCTCCTGACCACGTCTACTCCAAGCAATCCCGGAAGGACACCGACCATGGTCTTCACGCCGCAGCGGAGGACCGCTCCAGCACAGCCCGCTGGGGCGCAGCCCGCTAGGGCGCCGCCCGCGGCACGGCCTCGGACGAGCCTGCGGAGCCTCGCCGCCGCCGCGAGCCAGCAGATCGCGGCGTCGCCACCCGCGCGCCCTCAGCGCCCGGAGCCCAAGCCGGCGAATGCCCCCATCGAGATCAGCGTCTTCAAGTACACGGAGAATGCTTGCCTGCTCCACGAGACGTGGCCCAACTGCCCCTTGTGGGGCCTCCTCGTCAATCACAGCGCGTGGCCGACAGTTACGTACCAGGTTCTCAAGACGCTGCCCGAGTTCCTCCAGGCGTCGCATCAAAACAATGCCGACTTCCCCGGCAGCCTCTCGGAGCTGAAGACCAACCAGCACATCTCGGTCAACATCAGCCTCAAGCCCGACGACGACGAATTCGGCATGCCGATCGAGGCGGCACTGGGCCGACCACTCCTCGCAAACGTCACCGCCTCTCAAACTCTCTCCCAGGGGGTCCGCATTCCTTCCACGCCGCTCACCGGTCCCCCTTCCCCCTGTCCCCCTGTCCCAGTCGAATGGCCCCTCCCCGCGTGGCCGTCGCCCGCCGGGCGCGCCACCGCATCCCAATTCCTTTCCTGCAAGGCGTGGACGGTCGCGTTCTGGACCGCGGTTCCCGACGAAGGTGCGGGCAACGTTCCGGCGTTTCTCGACGACTATACTTCTCCTGGCGGCGGGCGCGCACGTTGCCGAAGGAGGCGCCCCCGGGATGGCCCGCGGCTCAGGCCATGAAGGTGATCACCCATCACCGCGACGACGTGGACCTCACCACCTGCGACGCAGGAGCCATGGCCCTTCCGACGGAGATCCGCGCCGAGCAGGAGAAGCCCCCGGTAAACATCTTCACATACAGCCCTCCATTCGGGAGGAAGATCATCCAGGCCACGATCGAGATCGACAGCGAGACGAAAGCCCTCTTCGGCTGGAGCGGGCGCACATGCCCCTTCCGCGCGGCGTTCGACCAGTCCTCCATCCCATTGATCAATCAGGTCCGGGCCCTCCCAGAGAACATGTGCGACTTCACCGCGCACGCGGCGCGCGACGCCTTGGTGGCAGTGTTCACCCAGGTGCTGCAGAATACCGCTTGCCACATCGTGGTGGACGAGTCCACGGTCCCCGCCGAGGGGCCGTGCACGACTTGCTGGAGACCCTCCGGGCCAAGAAGAACATCTTCTTCAACGAGTTCTAGGAATCGTTGACGCGCGCTGACTCGACGGCTCTAGGGGTCGCGCGAGCTCCCCCCCCCTCCAACCATTCCGCACACCAACGCGCGGAGGGGTAGTGGGGCCGCTTCCGCCGGAGCCACAGATTTTTTCAGACAGTGGCCGCTGAGCTCGCCCTCTCACTTAAGAAAGCCTTACCTCCGCATCCCCACTCCACCGATCCCGCCTTTCCCGTGCCGGTCAGCCACGCACCGCTTGAAAAAAAGCCTCAAAAAGCACCACTCACCATCTTCATATCATTGCTGCCGTCCTCGACCTCCGGGGGCGGCTTTCCATGCGACATCATTCTTCCCGGGACAGACCCCCTGCCCTGAGGTTCCTTGCCTCCTTTTTTTTGGAGGTGTAGCAACGCCTCTAATTTTTGAGGGCGCGTCTTATTTGTTAGATGCAAGTTCAAGCTTCGACGAGCGCGGCGCTCATTCGTAGGAAAAACGCACGTGGTGGTGTTATTCGTGCAAGGTCACGCAATGTAGGGATCGCGTCGAGGTTTCGGACGTGCAGGAGACGATGCCGCGTGGTTTCGCCTAGCGTCCGCTGTGCAAACGCGGAATTGTTTCGCTGTTGTTTCGCAAAAAAAAAAAAAAAAAAAAAAAAAAAAAAATCCCCTTCCTCTTCCTCGCCCTCCTCCTCCTCCTCCCCGTCCTCCTCCTCGTCCGCCTCCTCCTCCTCCTCCTCCTACTCCTCCTCCCCCTCGTCCTCGCCGTTGTCGTCGTCGTCCTCCTCCTCCTTCTCCCCCTCGCCCTCCTTCCCCCCCCGTTCCATCCTCTTCGTCGTTCGCTTCATTCGCTGGCTGGCTGACCGTGACGCCTTGTTCGCGCCTCCTCCTCCTCCTCCTCGCCGTCGTCGTCGCCGCCGCCGTCGTCGTCGTCGTCGTCTTACGCCGTGTACATCTTCACTGCGAAGGCCTGCGGCAGCCGCTGTTGCGCCCGCCAGCTGGATCCTCCTCTTCCTCTTGTTCCTCGTCATCCCCGTCCTCGTCCTCCTCCTCATCCTCCTACTGCTCCTCCTCCTCCTCCTCCTTCCCTTCCGCCCCCTCTTCCCTCTCCACACAGACTCCCCCTCCCTCCCTCCCCTCTCCGCTTCCTCCCACAAAAAAAAACACCGCCCTTCCCATTATTCCCATCCTCCCCCTCGTCTCCCTCCTCCTCCCCCCCCGCCCCCCTTCCCCCTGCCCCCCCCCCTTCGCCCCCTCGTCGTCGTCATCGGCAAACAGCTGTTCAGACATCACGTAATGGCCATTCTGCTGTTCATTTAGGCCCAGGGGCCACAATAGATTCAGAAGCGTGAACATTTGCAAAAATCTTCGGAAACCTTGTGCTTTCACAAAACGGTGACCCCGAAGCCCCAAGGCAATGTCCAGAAACCCGACGTCCATGAACACCCAGATGGCAACTTCACGTGCTCGTCCTCCGTAGCAACTTTGGCTCAAGCTCAGCGTTGCCCAGCTTTGTCTCTGCCGACTCCTTGGCCAGTGACGCGCCCATGGCGGGTCGCAAGGCTTCCGTGCCGATCGACGATCCAGCGATCGAGTCGATCAGCTCGGCGTTGGCGAAGCTCTGGACGTCGGTCACGTGGATGCCGAGCAAGTTGAATAACAGCCAGGTCATCGTGGCGAAGCGGGAGGCCGTAAAGATCATGAACTCTCACTCAGGTATGCTCAGCTTCAAGAAGCACGACGTACTGAAAGTGATGACGAAGGTGTTGGCCAAATCGAGGGGCTCTCGGGATACTGATCTGGACCCAGCGCATGAGAAGGAGTGGATCGAGAAGATGACCGAGGTCTTGAGGGACATGTGCAGGATGGTGAAGCAAGCCCAGCGCCCAGACAGGGCTCAGCCGATGTGGGTGAGCCAGGTCTTCGGCACCGACGCGCCGTTGGACGATGCAGAGGTTGAGACCTTCGCGGAGGGCGGCGGCGAGGACGAGGACGGCGAGAACGGCCAGAGGACGAGGCTGCGGAGGAGGACGAGGGCGAGGATGGGGCGGACGACGATGATGAGGAGATGGAGCCCCCTGGTGGTTGGGTAGACCCCAACCAGGAGGATTCGCAGCCCCCAGAGTTCCTGGTGCATCCCAAGTACCGCGCCAAGAAGAAGACGGGAGCTGAGATTCCAGCGACTGCGAGCAAGGAGGAGTACATCTACGGCTACGACCCAGAGCATCGGCGAGCGTGGCGCAGCAAGGGGACGAAGGGCAAGCACGAGTACGCCGAGATCTTCGTGGAGGAGGGCTCGAAGAAGACAGACTTCTGCAAGGCGAAGTGGGGCGACACCGTGCGCACTGTTTCCAGCGCCACGGTCGAGGAGTTCGAGACCTGGAAGGAGGCGGAGTCCCTGAAGACGAAGGGCCCCCTTGCCAAGATGACCAGCACCAAGCTCAAGTGCGAGCTCACGCTTTCAAAGAAGAACGACAAAGTGAACGGCATCGCATTCCTTGTGCACCAGCTGGACGAAGGCAACGATAAGTATTGGCAAGTTTTCCAGGTCGTCCTCGGCAATGGCCGCAACCACTCGGAGCGTGAGAACACGATCACGAAAGTCAAAGAGCTCATGGCCTTGCATTCGGACGGCTCCGTCGACTACGGCGACATCGACGACAACAAGAAGATGATCACCGACGCGCTCAGCACCGTCAAGGAGGAGTCGCCGCAGAAGAAGGGCTGCACGAATCCCACCGCTGTCACGCCTGGGATGAAGCGTCCTGCGGCTGCTTCAGCCAGCGACCGCACCCCCGCCAAGTGCTCCAAGACTGCGAGCGCCCCTGCTGGAGAGGCCGCGCCAGCAGCGCCGCCTACGCAGGAGGCCGCCGTGGAGGCCAAGAAGGGCAAGTCTGAGACGGCCGCGCCGAAGGCTCCCGCCAGCGAGGGGGCGCCGAGGCCGAAGGCTAAGGCGAAGCAGAGGCCGTCGCCCATCGGCTTCGACGCCCCGTTGATGGACGAGGACGACGAGTCTGACTGAGAACGGCCGTTGCGAGCAGCTCGCGGCGCTTTCGGGCTGAGGGTCCCGACGAGGCGCGCTCGAGACCCAACGATTCGAAGCTCCTTCACTTTTACGATTGAGCCAGCGGTTGCTTTCCACGGGTACGCATCCAATATAAAAACACATCATCATCATCATCATCATCATCATCATCATATGAGTCATCGTCATCATCATCATCACACAACACGGAACATCAACACATCATCATATGAGTCATCGTCATCGCATTAGTACCCTCTCCCGTGACCCCTCCTCCTCATTATCCTCCTCCTGCCCCCCAGAGTAAAATGATACATGATGTAAAATGCCTCCTGGAGTAAACTGCTACAGGGTTCGCGTCGCCCGAGGCTTCCCTGGCCACGGGCGCTTTATCTCCTGGGGCTCCTGGCTCTAGTGTTAAACTCGTTTAAACTTCCCCAGTCCTTGGGCAAAATAGTTTGCTCCAGGAGTTCGAGACGGTCGGGAGGCAGGCAGAGACACGCCCATTGGAGAACCCCCCTCTTATAAGGCTCCTTAGGGGGGAGGGGGGGTCGCATTTGCGAGGGCAAGTTAACAGTCTGTGAGTTCGACCTGCTGCACACGGTCTGGGGGAAATCATCAATACGATTACAACGCCGAAGGCGCCGTGTCAAACTCAGAATGTCCGTTGTCATTTTGGCTCAAACTCGTTATTGTCAAGATCTGCATGCGTGACGTTCGCAACTCGATCTGCTCCGCAGCACGCTGGGACGATGGACTCTGTCGTTTCCGCGGCTCTCGCCGAAGTCAAGGGGGGGCCATCCCCAACGTCGCCGACCCCGACCGCATCCGAGGCTCCAGATTGGCAAAAGGCGTTTGAACTCTTGGTCAGCAAGTGCGGGACTCCGCAGTCGCCGGACATGATCGACAGCTCGAAGAAGGCCACCGAGGAGGAGCTCTGCGAGCAGATCAACAAGCACGCCCCGTTCAGCTCCAAGGACGGATCCGTACCTGAGTCAGACCACATGGACGTGGCAGATTACACTGAGAAGATGAAGCTCCTGAAGCAATGCATCGACAACGGAGACGTGCAGCTGCGCTCCTCTGTCGGCCAAGACTTTCAGCGTGAGAAGGCGGTCAACTCCACTCTGAAGCGTAAGTACGAGGCAGTTGGCAAAAATCGTGATGCCCAGAACGCCTTCAGGGTTAAGTGGGCAAAGCTGGAGCTGAACAAAAAGGTCCAAGTGATGAAGTCCGAGACCGAGGAGGTCACGGATTTGTCTGAAATCAATGGCTATTACAGGCCGTTCGGCAAGATCGTGAAGCTCCAGGGTGACGACCCGCCTGCGTTCAAAGCAGGCATCGAAATCGTCAAGAGCTGCATTGCAGACTGGCAGGCTGGCCGCCTCTTTCGGGGCTTCCCGTATGTGAAGTACAACAGCAGGAGCAAGCGCCTTGTGTTCCTGGACATCGAGGAGAACGTCTCCGCGAAGCACAAGAAGACGATCGGGATCAGCAAGACCTCGAAGCTGAACGCCGTCTCCGACCCCGAGGCACTTGGTGACGACTCAGGCGATGACGCCGCTACTGGGAGCGCCCCCCGCCAGCCTGCCGCCCAGGCCAAGGCCGCGGCCAAGGGCAAAGCAAAGGCCAAGGCCAAGGCTGCTGCAGCAGCAGCCGCGGGCGCAGGCAGGGACGACGACGACCCCGACAGGAGGGGCGATGATCGCGAGACTGCTCGCAAGAAGGAGTTGACGAAGGCCATCTCGAACGCCATGGCGGCCAAGAAGGACGCGATGCTCGCCCTGCAGACGTTGTCCGACATCCTTGGCTTGATCGCGAGTGACAGTGCGTGGAAGTGGGCAAACAACGAGCACCAGCTGAAGAGGCTTCGCGCTGGTCGGGACAAGATCCAGGACTTCAAGAAGGGCTCGGAGTTCTGGGAGCAGTGCTTTCTCCTGGGCAACGCGTTCGCCAATCACGCGAAGAAGACCTGGGACGAGCACTACATCATGACCGAGGCTGCCCGCACGGATGAGCTCAAGAAGTTCACGGCGTCTGTGACGAAGCAGAACGAGGCAGCGCACCGCATCCACCAGGAGAACTTGAACGCAGACGCTTCCGATGAGTGATCGGCACGCGGGGTAGGTCAGTTGCACCACTGCACCTAGTTAGTGATGCGCCTTTCTCTCGTATTCGCATGACTGCTCCTTGTTAGGGGGCAGCGGCTGCGATTAGCGTTCGCTGTGGGGTGGTGGCGCTACCAGAGAGGTACCGTGCCAGCGTGCTGGCAACAATCTTGGGCTTTTTTTCGCGCTCGGTGCTGTCGGTGGATGCTGGGGCCAGTGATACCCGAAGCGTCAGAGATCCCAAGGCGAGGCCGATGCCGATGACATCAGATGTCATCAGATGTCATCAGGCCGTGATGTCATCACCGTTGTCGTTGCGTTTTGCGAGGGTGTCTCAAGCCAATCATACATTTCCTTGATGACATCAGGGTTGAGTTTCATCAAGCCCGCGTTTGATGACATTTGATGATTTTCGATGAAACTTGATGTTCGATTGCGTCGGCGTTTTACTTCTAGCGCGGACACCTGATCTATGAAATGTTTGGTCATCGATGCCACGCGCTGCCAACAGAAAGTGATTCCTCTTCTTTCCTCTCCTCCTCCCCCTTCCTCCCCCCTCCCACTTCCTCATTCCTCCACCTCCCCTCCTCCGCGGTTCCCCCCTCCTCCCCCGCCCCTCCTTCCAACTCCCCCTTCACCTCCTCATCCACCTTGGCCCAGCGAGCGCGGTGTCAGGTAGGCCCGACGATCGCATTGCGCCTGCGAGGCTTAAGCGAATCACCGCTCGAGTTTCGATGCCACGCGCTGCCAACATAAAGCGATGCCTCTTCTTTCCTCTCCTCCTCCCCCTTCCTCCCCCTCCCACTCCCTCATTCCTCGCCCCTCTGAGCACGGGGGAAGGCGAGGTAGATTTGTTTGCCGTTGGGGCCCCCTCGCCTCAGAGCGTGAGGTAGATTTGTTTGCCGCCACCCTCTCTGGTCTCCCTCCCCCCCGCGGATGCTGAGGCAAGGGGGGCGGGGACGGGGGCTGAAACCCATGAGGGGGATTGGGGGGCTCCTGGGGGGGTCCGAAAAGAGGGGGGGGGGGGGGGGGGGGGGGGAGGGGGGGGGGGGGGGGGGCATATAGCGTGTAAAAAATACAATTCGGGCCCAATTTTAGACCCCCCCCCCCCCCCTTGTTTATTGAAATAGGGGGGTCTAAAAATGTGCTAGAACGTTAATTTCTTAGGGGGGAGGGGGAGAGGGAGAGGGAGAGAGGGGAGAGAGTTCACGCGGATGCGGAACCTGTTTCAAAGAGAGGGAGAGAGAGAAGAGAGGGGGAGAGGAGAGATAGAGAGAGATCGAACCAATAGAGCGGACAATCCGTTCATGGGAAGATGGAGCGAGAGAGAGACAAGGTTGCCTACTTTCTGCAGGCAGCCGCGCGAGGGGCCGCGTCCCAGGAGGCGCCTGCCGCCTCTGTGCCAGAGCGGGTGCCAGACGAGCCACCTGGCCCCTCGGCCAAGAACTCCCGACTTTGGGCCCCTCGCCCCAACGGCCCAAATTTCCAGATTTGGGGGCCCTCGCCCCCCCCCCCCAAGGAGCCCAGGGGGTCTGCCAGGCTAGTGGAGTGTGGAGGCATCATATTGTGCCAGGCTGCGGGCGTGCCAGGCTAGTCGAGCCAATTGCGGTGAGAACTTGCAAATTGCAGGAATCCGAGCGTTGCGCCATGTTGGTCCCAGATCTTCTAGGCATACATGGGCACCTCAAGGTGTGAGCCCCCCTTTTCTGCTAAACTTCCTGCTGCTCCTCCGTAGCTATTTTGGCTCAAGGGGATCGCACAGGCCGCGCTCGCGTCTCCCAGTCTAGATGGCTGCTTGGGAAGTTGCTGCGCCGTGGGAGGATCAGCGCGTGCATGATTCTCGCGAAGAGGGTGCTGAGATCTTCGCGGACTATATCGTCCAATTGAAAAATGAGAAGGTGCTGTCTGCCAAGCAGGCCTGCCTGCTGGCCCACTGGGCAACCAAGGCGGGCGTTGTCGGCTTCGTCAATGAGCTCGCCATGGAGCCGACCGAGAATCGGCAATCGGGACACTGGACCCGCCATTGGGACACAGTGATGCGATCGCGGGCTTCTGATGAACACTACTTGGATATGAACGTGCCCATGTCAAATCGTTCTGACCTTTCGAGGGTGATGGTCGACATGCCGACAACGCCTCCCCACGTGGCAGTCCACGAGGAGGCCGAGAACGCGCCCGACATCAAACAGCGCCTCCAAGATGCAATCGACCTTGGTATCTTGCCTCCCGTCTACGCAGAGCACCCTGTGGTTACAGGAGCCCCAAACGGCGTACCTGTTTTCCCTTTGGCGGTCTACACGGACGGCGTGGCTTTCACCAGGACCGATTCTGTCATCGGCTTTTACGTCTATAACATCGTAACACGGGTCCGCCATCTGTGCGCAACAATCCGCAAGAGCGATGCTTGCAAATGCGGGTGTCGCATGTGGTGCACAATATACGGCGTGTTGTCGATGCTTAAGTGGTCGTTTTTATCAATGCAGAATGGAAGGTGGCCAGATGCGCGCCCAGATGGTTCCGCGTGGGGGCCCTCTGACGAGGGCGAGGCTTCTTGCGCTGGCACACAGTTTGGGTGGCGAGCCGTCCTGTTGTTCTTGAAAGCAGACTGGAGCGAAAACGTTGGGACGATGGCTTTTGCTTCGTGGCAATCTACGGACTGCCCTTGCCCGAAGTGCGACTGCACTCGCGACACTTGGGACAATTTCCTCGGCGTCAGCCCGATGGGCGCGCCATGGTCCACTCTGACCGTTGATGACTACGACGCAGAATGTCGGGCGTGTGAATATGACAGAGTTGTTACTGATGCTGATTTTCCAAGGTTGCGCGGCAATCTATTCTTCGACAAGCGCGAGCAAGGCAACCGAGGCAGATGCTTAGAACGTGATTTCGACACCTTAGGCTTGAAGAAGGGTGATCGCATGGAACCTTGGCCCGAACTACCGACCACGAATGACTTTGACATTCGCCCGAAGCCCCTACATGTTCGTTTTTGGAGGCGGAGTAATGAGCGCCACGCAAGGCATCGCAACCCCCTGATATGCAATGAATTGTATACGAGCCCATCGCATTTAGTTGAAGACTGGCTCCATTGCTTTTCGCTCGGTGTGTTCCAATTCTACAACATAGGTTGGCTGATCCATACCATCATAGAAGAGAATTGCTTCAGGATGCCTGGGACTACTCAGCCTGAGATCGCGCATGGCACCGTGCAGCTTACCAAATCTAGAACCATGGCCTGGTATGGGCAGGAGGATAGAGCAGGCAGGCAGAGGAACAGAATTCAGGACCTGACAGTCGGCATGCTGAACACGAAATCCGAGGGCATATCTTTGCACGGTGGTGAAACGAATGATTTCCTCGTCTTCTGCGCCGAAGTATTGGTGCATGAGGTTCGGGATCCGTTGCCAGATTTTGAGACAGCCAAAGATTGTGGGAACGCATTGTGCAATATGTTGTCATTGTTCCGCCGCTCCGACAAGAAGTGGGGCATTCCAGAGGCGCAGGACCGATGGGCGCAGTGAAGTTTGCAGGCAAGGCCGAAAGCACGTTCAGCCCGTCAAATCCTGTCAGAGCCACTTAAGCAGGGAAGAGGAGGCGGAGGAGGAGGAGGAGGAGGAGGAGGAGGAGGGGGAGGAGGAGGACGAGGAGGAGGCGGGAGGAGGAGGAGAAGGAGGAGGAGGAGGAGGAGGAACGGATCGGCGAGGACGGAAACGATAACATGCGCAGCAACAATAGCTTTCGGCCAGTACCCGCTTGGACCCTTGTTTTTCCTCCTCCTCCTCCTCCTCCTCCTCCTCTTCTCCTCCTCCTCCTCCCGCTCCGGACCCGGCCATTTCTTCTCAGTCTATCCCTTCTCCTCAACCTCCTTTTCCTGCCTCCACCCCCTTCTACCTCCTGTGTCCCCGCCTCCACTTCCGTCCCCCGTCCTCTCGGTCCTACTAAATTCTTCTCCTCCTACACCGCCTTCTCAATATGCTTTTCCACCTGCTCCACTCTCTCCCCCATTACTCTTCCTCCTCGCCTTCCTCTTGCTCCCCCGTGCGGTCTCCCAAATTCGTCATCATTATCCTTTCCCCCTTCCTTCCCCTCCCCTCTCTCTTGTTATCATGTTCGTCCTCTCCCCGTTCTGTTCTTCCCGTCGCCTCCTCCCTCCTCCTCCTCCTCCTCCTCCTCCTCCTTTTTTTTTTTCTGGCCCATCGGTCTTGCAACAGGAATTGTGCGACCAATACATAATTGCACTCCGTTCAATGAGAACGCTCGGCTTTGTCTGGAAGCCCAAAATGCACCAGGGATGCCATTTGGTTTCAAGTACGCTTCAATTCGGGAGCCCTTCCTGGTGGGGAAATTGGGAAGACGAGACGCTGAATAAATCATTGAAGTTCAGTGCTGGCAATGCACATCGCTTGGTTTGGTACAGGCGCGTGCTGTCTGATTTCAGGATCGCCTTCGGTATTGGACGTTGCCTCCGACGTCGGAGGCGCCTATAAAAACGGGGGCGGGGTTGGGGGCAGGCAGCGGATGGCGGGGCAGGAGCAAGAGGAGCAAGAAACAAAAAGGGGAACGCGTTTTGACATCACCAGGGTTTCGCCCGTGTCCCGCCGCCCCGCCGCCGCGGGCCATGTGGGCACGAACCACGAGCAACCGAGATCCGCAGGGCTTCGCCCACCCCGCCGCCCAGTTGCAAAGTTGCCGCAGATGACGAAAGGTTGAGACCGCCAGGGCTTCGCCCACTCCGCCCCCCCGCCGTCGCGGGCCACGATGGGGGGAACGACCCACGAGCAACCGAGATCCTCAGGGCTTCGCCCACCCCGCCCTCTCGATGCAAAGGCCGAGACCGCCAGGGTTTCGCCCACCCCGCCGCGCCGCCGCCGTGGGCCACCATGGGGACGCGAGCCTCGAGCAACCGAGCTCTTCAGGGCTTCGCCCACCCCGCCGCCTCGATGCAAAGTTCCTGTGGGTCACGAACGGCCGAGACCGCCAGGGCTTCGCCCACCCCGCCGCGCCGCCGCCGCGGGCCCCGATGGGGGGCACGAGCCACGAGCAACCGAGATCCTCAGGGTTTTGCCTCCCCCCACTCGCCGCCTCGATGCAAAGTTTCGCGGACCACGAACGGCTGAGACCGCGCTTCCCTTTGATACCTTCGTCCCCGTCGCGCATTGGCTCGAAGTCGCCACGGGTCGAAATCGCTGCTCTTAAGTTCGTGTCGCGCTGATCGAGCTTGGTTCAAAGTACAATGAGCCTTTGCGCGGTTGGACCTTGGGTCCTGCTGTGGAGTTGCCGATAAATTTGCAAGAGCGCTCCTAAAACGCATAAATGGTGCCTCTTAAAATTTAGAGGTTTTGTTGCGCCTCCAAGAAAAAAGAGGCAAGGAACCTCAGGGTGGAAGTCAATGGGGTGTCAGGGCTCAGCTAATGGACTCCATCCGTGACCCCTTGGCGACTCTAGGCCTCCGGGCCAACTCAATACCTCCCGGGCCCCCCAGGCAAGGGCTACATTTTTCCCAGCCGGCCAGCCCCAGCGGTCGAGGGTTAGGGGGGGCAAGCGCTGTGTGACTTGCTCTGAGTCACCAAGTCGTTCTGGCGGCGGATTGGGAGGGCCTCCGGGCGCGCCGCCCACCGGGGCCTCCTCCCTCCTTCCAGCCGCAGGAGGACGCCGTCGTTGCGCCCCCGCCTGCACGCCGAGCGGGCCCTCTGGGCGCCAACCCTCCGTCGGACCCCCGATTCCGGGCTGGGTGACTCCCACGCAGGCAATCTTTGAGTGGTGGGACTTGCTTTCGACACGGCACCGTCGCCACCAAAGTCTTTCAGCCTTTCAGCCTCTAAGCAATCAGATCCCACGGCGTGAGACCAGCAGCAGAGGAAGAAGGGCGGGGGGTTCAGAAACCCAAGAAGAGGCCCAAAAAGCGCCCCCAGAAAAATCCGGATAAATCTGGGGACGCTTGTGGGGCTTATTTTTGGGGTCGGGGATGAAACACCCACATCACCTCTTTATGGGGATGCTCCGACCGAAGAAACGCTTGGTGCTGGGATCGGCTCCTCTCTTAAGGAGGCTGAGGGCGACTCCTGCGTCTTTGTTCTGTCGCGCCTGCTCAGCTGCCACCCTGTCTTGCTCCCGCAGCAATCCGTCGTCGTCGTCGTTGCCGCCGCTGCCGCCGCCGCCGCCGCCGCCGTCGTCGTCGTCGTCGTCGTCGTCTTCGTCGTCGTCGTCGTCGTCCTCGTCGTCGTCGTCGTCTCCGTTGTCGTCGTCGTCGTCTCCGCTGTCGTCGTCGTCGTCGTCTCCGCCGTCGTCCTCGTCGTCGCCGTCGTTGTCTCAAGGCTCGTGGCCGCCCTGCCGCTTGCCTCGCCCGCTCCCGCGCGCCCGCCGGCCAGGCGCTCGTCGACGCCAGTTATCTTCTCGGAGGCCTGCGGGAGGCCTCCGCCGTCGTCGTCGTCGTCGTCGTCGTCGTCGTCTTCGTCGTCCTCGGTCGCCGCCGCCATCGTCGTCATCGTCGTCGTCCTCGGTCGTCGTCATCGTCGTCGACGGCGTCCGACGACGACGACGACGACCGACCGACCGACCGACCGACCGACGACGACGACAGACGACGAACGACGGACGACGGACGACGGACAACGGAGGACGACGACCGAGGACAACAACGACGACGACGACGATGGCGGCGACGACTGAGGACGACGGCGACCGACGACGACAGATGACGACGACGACGACGACGACGACGACGACGACGACGACGATGGCGATGGCGACGGCGACGGCGACGGCGACGGCGACGGTGACGACGACGACGACGACGACGACGACGACGACGACAAGCGTCATCGGCCAGGCGAACAGGGAGCCCGACGTCATCAAGTGCGCCTTCCAGCAGTACTCCCTCCACCACGCAAGTGGACGGAGTCCACGGGTCAGCCCTAGTCAGCTACAACGCTGGGATCAGCGCGTGCGAGAAGTGCGAGCAGTGGCAGCGGGCCCTGGCGTTGCTGAGCGAGATACGGGAGGCGCAGCTGGAGCCCAACGTCATCTGTACTACAATACTGGTCGCAGCGCGTGCGAGATCAGACAAAGTGGCTCGGGCCGGCTTCCCGTGCCCAGGAGGCGGGCCTCGACGGGCGCCGGCGCTCAAAGACGGCCCTCCACCGCTCAAGACGGCCCGTGGACGCTCAAGAGAGCGCCAGAAAGCCTTACGAGGAGCCCCACCAAGGCCCAAGCTGCATCCGAGACTTCTGTAGGGCCCCAGGACCAAAAGAGACTTCCAAGACGGCCGCAGAGCACCCCCATGACGGCCCGATTGGCCAAGCATCGTGTATTTTCGCAGTGTTTTTAAGGATCTCCAGGTTCTCTCCATTTCGGGCTTGGAGACGCTCCAGCCAGCCCGGAGCATCTCCAGACGGCTCCTGGGAGCTCCGAAATGGTTCGGTCTCGCCCGAGACGCTTCTGGCACAGCTCTTTGGACGGCTCAAACGACCCACAGACGCCCCAAGAGATCCACAAGACCGGCCCATAGAGCTTCACGGGCCTCCCGACGCATCCCCAGGACGGTCCCAAGCGGGCTCCCGCACGGCTTCCCTGCAGCCGACCCCAGCAGCCCCATTACAGCCCCCTAGGGACCCATGAGGTCCCCAAACCGAGACAGGAGGCTCCAAAGGGGGCCCAAGACGGGCCCATAGAGCCTCACGAGCCCCCCGAGTCAGACCCTGGACGGTCCCAAGCGGGCCCCCGCACGGCTTCGGACCCCCTACAGCCGACCGCAGGAGCCCCATTCCAGTTCCCCAGAGCCCCAGACCGAGGCCCAGCGGAGACTCCACGAGCGTTCCAGGACAGCCCCGCAGAGCCCAATACAACACGGATGTCAAATGTGTCCGGCCGCGCCTGCGGCCCACGATGGGGGCTTTGCCGAGGCTACCCCGGCGGCGTCAGCGGCGCCCGATGGGGCCCAGCGGGGAGGTTCCACGAGCGTTCCAGGACAGCCCCGCAGAGCCTCCCGACAAAGCCAACACGGATGTCAACTGTGTCCGGCCGCGCCTGCGGCCTACGATGGGGGCTCTGCCGAGGCTACCCCGGCGGCGTCAGCGGCGCCCGATGGGGCCCAGCGGGGAGGTTCCACGAGCGTCAGGACAGCCCCGCAGAGCCTCCGGATAAAACCAGCAAGGATGTCAGATGTGTCCGGCCGCGCCTGGGGCCCCCCATGGGGCCTCGCCGAGGCTACACCGGCGGCGTCAGCGGCGCTCGATGGGGCCCAGCGGAGGCTCCACGAGCGTCAGGACCGCCGCGCAGAGCCTCCGGATAAAACCAGCAAGGATGTCAGACTTGTCCGTCCGCGCTCGCGGCCCCCCATGGGGCCTTGCCGAGGCTACACCAGCGGCGTCAGCGGCGCCCGGATGGAGCCCTTCAGAGGCCCCTCGAGCGTTCTATGACAGCCCCGCAGAGCCTCCGGACAACCACGAACATGGATCCCCACGACGGCGCTGACGAGGACGACGACGACGACGACGACGACGACGACGACGACGACGACGACGCGACGACGACGACGACGACGACGACGACGCTTCTCATGCTCAACCAGACGTTGTCTCACGCGCTCGCTGGATAACTCGGCGTTCCGCCGTTCTTTTCCGGTTGGGTTTCCTCGCGACGATTGGTTTCATGTTGCAATTCGGAGCGCCCTTAGGCGAGCAAAGACATCCAAAGATAAGCTTGCGAGCCTCCATCTCTACTACTGGTTCATGTTTTACGTAATGAGCCCAGAAACCAGCTACTTTAGAGTGCCTTTTACCAGATGGTTGCAATTTCTTTTGCACGATGGTGTTGGGCCCCAAACAACAAGCCCCAGACCCCTACGCCAGGCCGTATAGATCATTCCGACCTGCCCCAGACCCACTCAAGAACCGTTGGATCGTGGACCCCCCTCCAGCCCTGGATCAGGAAACCCTCCGACCATCACCCCTGTTGTAGCATCCGTCGGGTGCCCCTTTGAGGGCCGTACGGAGCCCCTGTTGGCCCCTGCGTGGGGCTTTTTCGGGCCGCACCAGAGCCTTTCGGGCTCTTTTGAGGCTGGCGCCCAAAAGCCGCAAGAGGCCTTCAAGACGCTCCAGACAGGCTCGCAGGAGGGCCCAACATGCCCCCGACACGGCCCCAGGGACGCCCGACCTGTTCAACTTCGACGAGTTGTTCACCCATGGCGTGCGAACCCCAGGCTCAGCACACCGTGGATGTAATCCACGGGTCCGCACTTGTCTCTACTACATTGCAGGAGCACGTGCGTGCCAGAAGGGCGCAGGCTCAAATGTCTCAAAACCGCCCCGGGCTGGCCCCGGGCCGCCCCGGGCCGCCCAGGCAGGCCCCAGGACATGTCGAGAGGGCCCCCAGAAGCCCCCAAGACGGCCCCGGAGAGCCCCGGCACGCTTAAAGATGGGCCCAAGACGCCCGAGATTCGCCCCAGGCGGCCCAAGAGGCGTCCAAGACGCCCGAAGAGGCCTCCCAAGAGGCCTCCCAAGAGGGCCCCGAGCGACAGAAATCGTCGATTTCTACTGTGTTTTTCTATGTTTTCGGCCTCCTCGCCTCGTCGGCTTCCCGACGCTCCAAGACGGCCCAAGAAGCCCCCCCGACCGCTCCAAGACGGCCGAAGAGGACCCCAAGAGAGCCCCAAGACGGGCCAGGAGGGCCCCCAGACGGTCCCAAGACGCCCCAGGACGGCCCCAGGACGGCCCAGGAGGCGCCCAAGACGGCCCAAGAGGCACCCAAGACGACCCCAGGAGCGGCCCAAGACGGCCCACGACAGCCCAAGAGGCGCCGAGGCGGGTCTTAGACGGCCCCAAGACGGCCCAAGAGGCACCCAAGACGGCCCGAGAGGGCCCTAAGAGCCCCCCTGGGAGGCCCAAACGAAGGCCGAAGAGGCTCCGAAACGGCCCCCACGAAGCCTTCAGTGCCTTCAGAATTCCCTCCAGGAGCGGGGGAGCGGACGAGAGGCGACAGGCATATCGCAGGCAAAAACGCCCCAAGAGATCCCCAAACGGCCCCCACGAAGCCCTAAGTGGCTTCAGAATTGCTTCCAGGAGGGGGGGAGCGGACGAGAGGCGACCGGCATATCGAAGGCACAAAAGAACAATGTTGGACGCTCCGAGGGCCTTCGATGTTTCTCCGTTGGGGAGAGTCGTCGTAGGATCGACGATTGCCGACCGAGGGCAGCGAATCCAGTGGAGGCCCAAGAGGCCCCCAGGAGCCCAAAAGAGATCCCCAAGAGGTGCCACGGGGCTTAAAAACTGCTTCGAAGCGAGGGGGGCGGACGAGGGGACCGCCTCAGGAGGTTTTGGACGGTTTTGGGCCTCAAAATCGTCCGCTTTACGACGGTTTTGGAAGGATTTTGGCCTTCTCGCCTTTTCCGCTTTCCGACGCTCGAAGACGGCCCAAGAGGCCTCCAAGAGCGCCCCAGAACGGCCCAAGAGGCTTCCAAGAGCGCCCCAAGACAGCCCAAGAGGGCCCCAAGACGACCCAAGAGACGCTCAAGACGGCCCACGAGGGCCCGAAGACAGGCCCAAGAGGGGGCCAAGAGGGGGACCACGGACCGAAAATCCGAGCCTTCCGCCCCAAGAGGGCGCCAGGAGGCCCAAACAGGCCCCCAAGAGGCCCCAAGGGGCCGCCAAGAATCCCCCGAAGAGGCCCCAGGAGGCTCCCAAGGAGCCCAAACGAGGCCCCAACAGAGGCCCCAACAGCTTCCAAAATGGCCCCGAAGAGGCCTCGAGCCCGCCTCCGAGCTTCCTCGCCGCGAGGGTGCCAACACGGCCCCAGACCGGCCCAGGACGGCCCAAGGCGCGCTCAAGACGGCCCAAGACGATTCCAAGACGGTCCCAGGAGGGTGCGCCCAGGACGGCCCAAGGACGCGCCCGTTCGGGGCCTCAAGACGGGCCAAGATGGCAAGAGAGTCCCAGCTGGCAAAAATCGTTAATTTTCCATTGTTTACTGTTACACCCTTTGCGTTTCCCGCCGTTTCGGCGGTCCGATGCACCAAGAGGCCCCAGAAAGTCCCAGGAGGGTCCGAGGAACCGCCCAGGAAGGCCCCAAGACGGGCCAAGACGGACCCAGCACAACCCAAGGCGCGCTGCGACGGCTCAAGACGGCTCCAAGACAGCCCCAAGAGGGTGCCAACACGGCCCCTGCTGGGCCCAGGACGGCCCAAGGAGGCGCACAGGAGGGGCCCAAGACGACTCCAAGGCGGCCTCCTCACGGTCCCAGACGGCTCCAAGACAGCCCCACGAGGACCCCGATGGGCCCAGGACGGCCTACGGACGCGCCCATGAGGGGCCCACGACGAACCAAGACGGCCCCATCAGGGCAAACGGCGCCCTCAAGACGGGCCTAGACGGCTCCAAGACGGCCCTTTGAGGGAGCCAACGCGGCCCCACACCCTTCGGGCGCACACTTGGGGGGGCTGGGAGCTTGCGACAAGTCTCCCACATTCATTGTCCTGCCCCATTCTGTTCGCCTGGAGGCCTCCTCCAACCCTGTGGGCGAACAAGAGGAAACCCAGCGGGCCGCCAACCCTGGGGCCCGTGGGCCCCGCGCCGCTTGGGCAGAAGACGAACGCCGGGTCTGACAGGCCAGCTACCGCCCCCCTTTGCCCGATATGCTGTGCCATTCTGTTCCCCCAGGGGCCTTGGCAAACTCTTCGGGCCAAGCAGACCGGACCCCTGGGACAGCAGCCAATTGATATGACCCTGGGACCTCTCCGCATTCTTCGGACGAGCATCTGGGGGGCCCAGGAGATTCGGACATGTCTTCCCCATTCCTTGCCCTGTCCCGTTCTGTTCGCCCGAAGGCCTCCACAGACCCTCTGGGCGAACAGAATGGGACATGGCGAACAAACCCTCCCGTTGGCGGTGATGCGACTGGATCGCACCATCAAGGCGCGCCCGGAGGTGATGGCCGACCCAACAGCGGTTTCTCTTAAGAGTTCACTGGATTTCAAATTTTCTTGAAGCTCTCTTGGGCCCTCCCTGTAGATCCTTGCGAGCCTCCCCGGCGCTTTCGGTGGCTTTCCCCGATGGCCTCCCGAGCCCTTCCCCGAGCGCTCCTGAGACACCTCAGATGGGCTTCGACTTCGACGCACATCCCCGAGAGACTTCGAAACTGTCCTCAATAGGAGGGGGGTGAACGAGCAGTGCGCTGGGCCAAGCTGCTGCAGCGCTGCAAGAGCTCGGACACGAAGGCGCGGTCTCGCTGCCGCCGCCCGAGCCGCCGCCGTGTTTGTAGATTTTCGGTACAATCTGCGCCGTTCCTCCGAGAACCATTCCAGAAAGATGTCGTGGACGGAGTCCACGGGTCAGCCCTAGTCTCTACTACATTGCAGGAGCACGTGCGTGCCAGAAGGGCGCAGGCTCAAATGTCTCAAAACCGCCCCGGGCTGGCCCCGGGCCGCCCCGGGCCGCCCAGGCAGGCCCCAGGACATGTCCAGAGGGCCCCAGAAGCCCCCAAGACGGCCCCGGAGAGCCCCGGCACGCTTAAAAATGGGCCCAAGACGCCCGAGATTCGCCCCAGGCGGCCCAAGAGGCCTCCAAGACGCCCGAAGAGGCCTCCCAAGAGGCCTCCCAAGAGGGCCCCGAGCGACAGAAATCGTCGATTTCTAATTACTGTTTTTCGATGTTTTCGGCCTCCTCGCCTCGTCGGCTTCCCGACGCTCCAAGACGGCCCGAGAAGCCCCCCCGACCGCTCCAAGACGGCCGAAGAGGACCCCAAGAGAGCCCCAAGACGGGCCAGGAGGGCCCCCAGACGGTCCCAAGACGCCCCAGGACGGCCCCAGGACGGCCCAGGAGGCGCCCAAGACGGCCCAAGAGGCACCCAAGACGACCCCAGGAGCGGCCCAAGACGGCCCACGACAGCCCAAGAGGCGCCGAGGCGGGTCTCAGACGGCCCCAAGACGGCCCAAGAGGCACCCAAGACGGCCCGAGAGGGCCCTAAGAGCCCCCCCGGGAGGCCCAAACGAAGGCCGAAGAGGCTCCGAAACGGCCCCCACGAAGCCTTCAGTGCCTTCAGAATTCCCTCCAGGAGCGGGGGAGCGGACGAGAGGCGACAGGCATATCGCAGGCAAAAACGCCCCAAGAGATCCCCAAACGGCCCCCACGAAGCCCTAAGTGGCCTCAGAATTGCTTCCAGGAGGGGGGGAGCGGACGAGAGGCGACCGGCATATCGAAGACACATTATCCCGGCAAAGCAACCTAACATCGATGTGTAGGAGCATATCTGGAAGCATTCCCCTTAAGATTCGGATGAGAATCCAGTTGTAGAATTCTGCTGTTCTCGCAGTCGTAGTCGCATTCGCGATGACAGTCGCAGTGGCAACGGCAGTCGCAGTCACAGCCTCAGCCTCAGCCTGCCTCAGCCTCAGCCTCAGCCTGCCTCAGCCTCAGCCTGCCTCAGCCTCAGCCTCAGCCTCAGCCTTCAGCCTGCCTCAGCCTCAGCCTGCATCAGCCTCAGCCTCAGCCTCAAGCCTCAGCCTCAGCCTGCCTCAGCCTCAGCCTCAGCCTCAGCCTGCCTCAGCCTCAGCCTCAGCCTCTTCAGCCTCAGCCTCAGCTGCCTTCAGCCTCGGCCTCAGCCTCAGCCTGCCTCAGCCTCAGCCTGCATCAGCCTCAGCCTCAGCCTCAGCCTGCCTCAGCATCAGCCTGCCTCAGCCTCAGCCTCAGCCTGCCTCAGCCTCAGCCTCAGCCTGCTTCAGCCTCAGCCTCAGTCTGCCTTCAGCCTCGGCCTCAGCCTCAGCCTGCCTCAGCCTCAGCCTGCCTCAGCCTCAGCCTCAGCCTCAGCCTCAGCCTCAGTCTGCCTCAGCCTCAGCCTCAGCCTCAGCCTCAGCCTGCCTCAGCAGCCTCAGCCTCAGCCTCAGCCTCAGCCTGCAGCATCAAGCCTCAGCCTCAGCCTCAGCCTGCAGCCTCAGCCTCAGCCTCAGCCTGCCTCAGCATCAGCCTGCCTCAGCCTCAGCCTCAGCCTGCCTCAGCCTCAGCCTCAGCCTGCCTTCAGCCTCAGCCTCAGCTGCCTTCAGCCTCTCAGCCTGCCTCAGCCTCAGCCTCAGCCTCAGCCTCAGCCTCAGCCTCAGCCTCAGCCTCAGCCTCAGCCTCAGCCTGCCTCAGCCTCAGCCTCAGCCTCAGCCTCTCAGCCTTCAGCCTCGGCCTCAGCCTCAGCCTGCCTCAGCCTCAGCCTGCATCAGCCTCAGCCTCAGCCTCAGCCTGCAGCATCAGCCTGCCTCAGCCTCAGCCTCAGCCTCAGCCTGCCTCAGCCTCAGCCTCAGCCTGCTTCAGCCTCAGCCTCAGTCTGCCTTCAGCCTCGGCCTCAGCCTCAGCCTGCCTCAGCCTCAGCCTCAGCCTCAGCCTCAGCCTCAGCCTCAGCCTCAGCCTCAGCCTCAGCCTCAGCCTTGCCTCAGCCAGCCTCCTCAGCCTCAGCCTGCCTCAGCCTCAGCTTCAGCCTCAGCCTCAGCCTCAGCCTCAGCCTTCAGCCTCCTCAGCCTCAGCCTCAGCCTCAGCCTCAGCCTCAGCCTCAGCCTCAGCCTCAGCATCAGCCTCAGCCTCAGCCTGCAGCCTCAGCCTCAGCCTCAGCCTCAGCCCTTCAGCCTCGGCCTCAGCCTCAGCCCTCAGCCTCAGCCTGCCTCAGCCTCAGCCTCAGCCTGCCTCAGCATTCAAAATGTGGCCCGGGAATGGAATTCTGGGAACTCGAAGAACACGAAGTGGCCTACAGTTGGCTCCGGGCATTCAAAATCATGCCCAGGAATGGAATTCTGGGAACTCGAAGATCACGAAGTGGCCTACAGTTGGCTCCGGGCATTCAAAATGTGGCCCGGGAATGGAGTTCTGGGAAGTCGAAGAGCACGAAGTGGCCTACAGTTGGCTCCGGGCATCCAAAATGTGGCCCGGGAATGGAGTTCTGGGAAATCGAAGAGCACGAAGTGGCCTACAGTTGGCTCCGGGCATCCAAAATGTGGCCCGGGAATGGAGTTCTGGGAAATCGAAGAGCACGAAGTGGCCTACAGTTGCATCCGGCCCTCCAGAATGTGGCCTGGGAATGGAGTTCTGGGAAGTCGAAGAGCACGAAGTGTGTGACTGTTTGTGAAAAACGAGCCCGGCACCCTGCCGCCCGGCAACCCCCAACACCTGCCCGGACCCCCCTGTGGAGTGATCTGTGAGCTCTTTTTACCCCACTAGAAACCTATCAGTCTTCGCTGTTAGGTAAAAAGAACAATGTTGGACGCTCCGAGGGCCTTCGATGTTTCTCCGTTGGGGAGAGTCGTCGTAGGATCGACGATTGCCGACCGAGGGCAGCGAATCCAGTGGAGGCCCAAGAGGCCCCCAGGAGCCCAAAAGAGATCCCCAAGAGGTGCCACGGGGCTTAAAAACTGCTTCGAAGCGAGGGGGGCGGACGAGGGGACCGCCTCAGGAGGTTTTGGACGGTTTTGGGCCTCAAAATCGTCCGCTTTACGACGGTTTTGGAAGGATTTTGGCCTTCTCGCCTTTTCCGCTTTCCGACGCTCGAAGACGGCCCAAGAGGCCTCCAAGAGCGCCCCAGAACGGCCCAAGAGGTTTCCAAGAGCGCCCCAAGACAGCCCAAGAGGGCCCCAAGACGACCCAAGAGACGCTCAAGACGGCCCACGAGGGCCCGAAGACAGGCCCAAGAGGGGGCCAAGAGGGGGACCACGGACCGAAAATCCGAGCCTTCCGCCCCAAGAGGGCGCCAGGAGGCCCAAACAGGCCCCCAAGAGGCCCCAAGGGGCCGCCAAGAATCCCCCGAAGAGGCCCCAGGAGGCTCCCAAGGAGCCCAAACGAGGCCCCTACAGAGGCCCCAACAGCTTCCAAAATGGCCCCGAAGAGGCCTCGAGCCCACCTCCGAGCTTCCTCGCCGCGAGGGTGCCAACACGGCCCCAAACCGGCCCAGGACGGCCCAAGGCGCGCTCAAGACGGCCCAAGACGATTCCAAGACGGTCCCAGGAGGGTGCGCCCAGGACGGCCCAAGGACGCGCCCGTTCGGGGCCTCAAGACGGGCCAAGATGGCAAGAGAGTCCCAGCTGGCAAAAATCGTTAATTTTCCATTGTTTACTGTTACACCCTTTGCGTTTCCCGCCGTTTCGGCGGTCCGATGCACCAAGAGGCCCCAGAAAGTCCCAGGAGGGTCCGAGGAACCGCCCAGGAAGGCCCCAAGACGGGCCAAGACGGACCCAGCACAACCCAAGGCGCGCTGCGACGGCTCAAGACGGCTCCAAGACAGCCCCAAGAGGGTGCCAACACGGCCCCTGCTGGGCCCAGGACGGCCCAAGGAGGCGCACAGGAGGGGCCCAAGACGACTCCAAGGCGGCCTCCTCACGGTCCCAGACGGCTCCAAGACAGCCCCACGAGGACCCCGATGGGCCCAGGACGGCCTACGGACGCGCCCATGAGGGGCCCACGACGAACCAAGACGGCCCCATCAGGGCAAACGGCGCCCTCAAGACGGGCCTAGACGGCTCCAAGACGGCCCTTTGAGGGAGCCAACGCGGCCCCACACCCTTCGGGCGCACACTTGGGGGGGCTGGGAGCTTGCGACAAGTCTCCCACATTCATTGTCCTGCCCCATTCTGTTCGCCTGGAGGCCTCCTCCAACCCTGTGGGCGAACAAGAGGAATCCCAGCGGGACGCCAACCCTGGGGCCCGTGGGCCCCGCGCCGCTTGGGCAGAAGACGAACGCCGGGTCTGACAGGCCAGCTACCGCCCCCCTTTGCCCGATATGCTGTGCCATTCTGTTCCCCCAGGGGCCTTGGCAAACTCTTCGGGCCAAGCAGACCGGACCCCTGGGACAGCAGCCAATTGATATGACCCTGGGACCTCTCCGCATTCTTCGGACGAGCATCTGGGGGGCCCAGGAGATTCGGACATGTCTTCCCCATTCCTTGCCCTGTCCCGTTCTGTTCGCCCGAAGGCCTCCACAGACCCTCTGGGCGAACAGAATGGGACATGGCGAACAAACCCTCCCGTTGGCGGTGATGCGACTGGATCGCACCATCAAGGCGCGCCCGGAGGTGATGGCCGACCCAACAGCGGTTTCTCTTAAGAGTTCACTGGATTTCAAATTTTCTTGAAGCTCTCTTGGGCCCTCCCTGTAGATCCTTGCGAGCCTCCCCGGCGCTTTCGGTGGCTTTCCCCGATGGCCTCCCGAGCCCTTCCCCGAGCGCTCCTGAGACGCCTCAGATGGGCTTCGACTTCGACGCACATCCCCGAGAGACTTCGAAACTGTCCTCAATAGGAGGGGGGTGAACGAGCAGTGCGCTGGGCCAAGCTGCTGCAGCGCTGCAAGAGCTCGGACACGAAGGCGCGGTCTCGCTGCCGCCGCCCGAGCCGCCGCCGTGTTTGTAGATTTTCGGTACAATCTGCGCCGTTCCTCCGAGAACCATTCCAGAAAGATGTCGTGGACGGAGTCCACGGGTCAGCCCTAGTCAGCTACAACGCTGGGATCAGTGCGTGCGAGAAGGGCGAGCAGTGGCAGCGGGCGCTAGCGCTGCTGAGCGAGATGCGGGAAGCGAAGCTGGAGCCCGACGTCATCAGCTACAGCGCTGGGATCAGCGCGTGCGAGAAGGGCGAGCAGTGGCTGCCTGCGCTGACTCTGCTGAGCGAGATGCGGGAGGCGAAGCTGGAGCCCGACGCCATCTGACCTACAATACCGGGCATTGCGCGTGCGAGAGGGGCCATTGGGGCCACCCTCGCCAGGCCCTGGGGGGCGGCACCTCGGCGGCTCTGCTCGTGGGGACGGTCCACGCGGGCCCCCAGAGAGCCCACGATGGCTTCCAAGGAGCCCCAAAAGAGCCCAAGACGGCCCAAGAGGCTTCCACGACGGCCCAAGAGACGCCCAAGTGGCGTCCCAGGAGGGCCCCAACAGGCCAAAATCATAGATTTCCCGGAGGAAAACGTACATTTTGAGCATGTACGGCTTCTCGGCTTTCATGGCGCTGAAGACTGTCCAAGAGGCCCCCAAGACGCCCAAGAGGCTCCCAAGAGGCCCCCAAAACGGCCCAAGAGGGCGCCAAGATGGCCCAAGACGCGCCCAAGACGGCCCAGGGGGGCCCTAAGACGGCCCCGAGAGGGGGACCTCCAACCGAAAATCCGAGCTTTCCGCCCCAAATGGCCCCCGAGAGGCCCCCGAGAGGCCCAAAAGAGGCCCAAATGAGGCCCCAAGCTGCCCCCAGACGGTCCAGACGGCCCCCAAAAAACTTCGAAACTGCCTCCGAGATGCCCGCGAGAAGCCTCCCCAGAAAGCCAACTGTGGAACAACCCCCCCATCTGGCACAGCACGGCACCCAAGGTTTCCAAAATCGGCCCACCGTGGCCCGGGCGGACTCCCCGGAAGCCCCCGCAGACGGCCCAAGACGAGCTCCAACGATATCCGGAGGCCTCCCAGACGCCTTCGAAAAGCTTCCAGGGAGCCCCAAGATACCGTGCCTGGGGCCACGGGCCCCCCAGAAAACCCTAGAGACGCTCACGACAAGCCCCCAGAAGCTGCCCCAGACGCCTGCGCTGGCGCCTTCAAGAACCCCTCCCCGCAGGGTGCACTGGAGATAGTTACTCCGTGGACGTGCCGCCTGATTGACAAATCCCACGCGCTACACACACCTCTTGGGGCACCTTCCGCGCGGCAGGGGCTCGCAAAAGTGCTTCCGGATCCAGCTGCAAACCGGCTAAGGATGATTTTGCGGGGGCCCCTCTCACACGACACGTGTCCCAAGAGGTGTGGTGTATGGTTTTTTCGATCCGATTCCATCCCCCTCTCCAGCCTTACTCTGGAGAGCAACACGCAAAATATAACCACGGAGGAGGAGTGGGGGGTGATGGACGACGCATTCGCTTAAGAAACTCCCAAAGTGCCAACGAGGCTCCTCCCCAAGGGTGCTCTGAAATTGCCTATTACACTAAAGCCCCGTCGGATTGGAACACACACACACACACACCGGTCACCACACCTCTTGGGACAACTCTCCAATTGTAACTCACGCCTCCCTGGGACACTCGGCGTGCGAGAGAGGCCTCAGAAAACAGCGCTCCTGGGTGCCGCGGGGGGGCCTGGACGAAGTTTTGGCAAGCCCTCCTGAGGAAGAGGTGTCCCATGAGATGCGGGGTATTGCTTTTTACTCACAGGTGGACTCCGCCCTCTCTTGGAACCGTCTTGGGTCTTGGGGCTCCTTTGGAGCTTTCTTGTGGCCCTCTTGGGGCCCCAAGAGGGGCCTACAACCGAAGACGGCCCCTTTTCGTGACAAGTTCTTCGGCCTTCTTCAAACCCTCTTGGGGCCCTCTTGGGGCAGTCTTGGGTCCTCCTGAGGGGGTCCCATGGGGGCTGAGGGCCCCCTGAGAGCTCTAGACGAATTGCCCCCTCGTCTGGAGCTCTTGGGGGCTCACGTGGGACCCTCTTGGGGCCCTCTGGAACAGTCTTGGGGCCCTTTTGGAGCTTTCTTGGGGCCCTCTTGGGGCCATCTTGGGCTGGAAGGGGATAGCCGAAAAACCTTGTTCAGACCAAGCCGCCAACGCCCCGGAACGCTTTTTCTGGGACTACTCCCGCACGGCGCGTGTTCCAGGAGGCGCGGGGTATGGTTTTCCATACAGGTTACACTCCCTTCCTCGACCTTCTCCTCCTCGTTGCCCACGGCTCCCTCTGCACAGTGGCTGCCGTCGTTGGCCACGTCGCTCCACCCTCGTCTCGGGTTACTGCCGATGCTGCCATATCCAATGCTGCTGCAAACGATGCTCTCGGCGCCGACAGGATCATCGAGCACCCAGCTCGCCCTGAAGCGCTACGCAGCAGCATGCGCCCTCCCAATACATTAGCAATCGTGGACGGTAGCTTTCATGGCGCTGAAGACGGTCCAAGAGGCCCCAAAGATCGCCCCAAGTCGGCCCAAGAGGCTCCCAAGAGGCCCCCAAAACGGCCCAAAAGGGCGCCAAGACGGCCAAGACGCGCCCAAGACGGCCAAGAGGGGGACCTCGAACCCAAGATCCCAGCCTTCCACCCCAAGACGCCCCCAAGAGGCACCAAGAGGCCCCCGAGGGGCCCAAAAGAGGCCCAAATGAGGCCCCAAGATGCCCCCAAACGGCCCCCCAAAAGGCTTCGAAACTGCCTCCGAGATGCCCGCGAGAAGCATCCCCAGAAGGCCAACTCTGGAACAACCCCCCCATTTCCGAAATCGGCCCACCGTGGCCCGGGTGAACTCCCAAGAAGCCTTGGAATTTCCTATTTCACTGAAGCCCCATCGGATTGGAAAAACACACACCGCAACTCTTGGTACACCTCTCGCATCGTACCTCATTCCTCCTGGGACACGCGGCGTGCGAGAGAGGCCTCAGAAAACGGCGTCCCTGGGGGCATGGACGAATTTTTGGCAAGCCCTCCTGAGGAAGAGGTGTCCCATGAGGTGCGGGGTATTGCTTTTTACTCACAGGTGGACTCCGCCCTCTCTTGGAACCGTCTTGGGGCTCCTTTGGAGCTTTCTTGGGGCCCTCTTGGGGCCATCTTGGGGCCCCAAGAAGGGCCTACAACCTGTCACGAAGACGGCTCCTTTTCGTGACAAGTTGTTGGGCCTTTCTAACCCTCTAGGGGCCCATTTGGAGCAGTCTTGGGTCCTCCTGGGGGGGTCCTATGGGGGCTGAGGGCCCCCTGAGAGCTCTAGACGAATTGCCCCCGCGTCTGGAGCGCTTGGGGCTCACGTGGGACCCTCTTGGGGCCCTCTGGAACAGTCTTGGGGCCCTTTTGGAGCTTTCTTGGGGCCCTCTTGGGGCCATCTTGGGCTGGAAGGGGATAGCCGAAAAACCTTTTTCAGACCAAGCCGCTAACGCCCCGGAACGCTTTTTCTGGGACTATTCCCGCACGGCGCGTGTTCCAGGAGGCGCGGGGTATGGTTTTTCCATACAGGTTACACTCCCTTCCTCGACCTTCTCCTCTTCGTTGCCCACGGATCCCTCCAGTGGCTGCCGTCGTTTGCCAGTCACGTCGCTCCACCCACCTCTCGGGTTACTGCCGATGCTGCCATATCCAATGCTGCTGCAAACGATGCTCTCGGCGCCGACAGGATCATCGAGCACCCAGCTCGCCCTGAAGCAGTACGCAGCAGCATGCGCCCTCCCAATACATTAGCAATCGTGGACGGTAGTCCACAGGTCAGCCCTAGTCTCTACTACAATGCAGCGTTCACCGCTCGCCAAATGGTTAAGCAGTGGCCGCGGGCCGGCCCCTCCGAAGCCCTCCCCGGGCGCCCCAGCAAGCTCTGGTCGACTCCAGCGCGGCTCCGAGGCTGCCCCAGGCCGCTCCGAGACGGTCCGAGATGCCTCCCCGGAGGCGCCCTGGAAGCTCAGCAGCCTCCCCCTTGCGCCCACGATGGCCCAAGACACTCCAACACGCGCCGTCAGGAGCGTCTGAGGAGGGAAAAAAGAGGCATTTGAGCCACTCAGGAGACGGCCTTGAAACCGCGAGGAGCCCCCCAACGGAGCCCAAGAAGATCTCAGGAACTTTGAAGAAAGCCCAGACAGAGGCCTAGGAAGACCCCGGAGAGGCCGCGCTCTGTTCGTTTTGAGCGCCCCTCAAAACGAACACCACGAAGCTCTCTTTGGTTATGTCCTGGCGCCCTCGAGGCCCCTACCAAGACGGCCTTGAAGCCGCGGGGAGCCCCCCAAAGGAGCACAAGAAGATCTCAGGAACTTCGAAGAGAGCCCCGAGAGAGGCCTAGGAAGACCCCGCGAGAGGCCGCGCTCTGTTCGTTTTGAGCGCCCCTCAAAACGAACACCACGAAGCTCTTTTTGGTTCCGTGGTGGCGCCCTCGAGGCCCCTACCAAGACGGCCTTCAAGCCGGGAGGACCCCCCCAAAGGAGCCCAAGAAGAGTTCAGACGCTTCGAAGAGAGCCCCGAGAGAGGCCTAGGAAGGCCCCACCAGGGGCTGGGCACTGTTCGTTTTGAGCGCCCCTCAAAACGAACACCAGGAAGCTCTTTTTGGTTCCGTCCTGGCGCCCTCGAGGCCCCTCCCGGGACGGCCTTCAAACCGCGAGGGGCTTCCCAAAGGATCCCAACAACATCTCAGGAACTTCGACGAGAGCCCCGAGAGACGCCTAGGAAGACCCCGCGAGAGGCCGCGCTCTGTTCGTTTTGAGCGCCCCTAAACACGAATACCACGAAGCTCTTCTTGGTTATGTCCTGGCGCCCCGGAGGCCCCTACCGAGACGGCCTTGAAGCCGCGAGAAGCCACCCAAAGGAGCCCAAGAAGATCTCAGGAACTTCGAAGAGAGCCCCGAGAGAGGCCTAGGAAGACCCCGCGAGAGGCCGCGCTCTGTTCGTTCTGAGCGCCCCTCAAAACGAACACCACGAAGCTCTTTTTGGTTCCCTCCTGGCGCCCTCGAGGCCCCTACCGAGACGGCCTTGAAGCCGAGAGGACCTTCCCACAGGAGCCCAAGAAGATCTCAGACTCTTCGAAGAGAGCCCGAGAGAGGCCTGGGAAGGCCCCACCAGGGGCTGGGCACTGTTCGTTCTGAGCGCCCCTCAAAACGAACACCTCGAAGCTCTGTTTGTTTCCGTCCTGGCGCCCTCGAGGCCCCTACCAAGAGGGCCTTGAAGCCGCGAGGAGCCACCCAAAGGAGCCCAAGAAGAGCTCAGACGCTTCGAAGAGAGCCCCGAGAGAGGCCTGGGAAAACCCCACCAGGGGCTGGGCACTGTTCGTGTTGAGCGCTCCTCAAAACGAACACCTCGAAGCTCATGTTGGTTCCGTCCTGGCGCCATCGCGGCCCCTGCCGAGACGGCCTTCAAACCGCGAGGAGCTTCCCAATGGAGCCCAAGAAGATCTCAGGAGCCTCGAAGAGAGCCCCTCTCAGAGGCGTAGGGAGGCCCCGCGAGAGGCCGCGCTCTGTTCGTTTTGAGCGCCCCTAAACACGAATACCACGAAGCTTTTCTTGGTTATGTCCTGGCGCCCCGGAGGACCCTACCAAGAGGGCCTTGAAGCCGCGAGGACCAAAGGAGCCCAAGAAGATCTCAGGAACTTCGAAGGGAGCTCCGAGAGAGGCCTAGGAAGACCCCGCGAGAGGCCACGCACTGTTCGTTTTGAGCGCCCCTCAAAACGAACACCTCGAAGCTCTGTTTGTTTCCGTCCTGGCGCCCTCGAGGTCGCTACCAAGACGGCCTTGAAGCCGGGAGGACCTTCCCAAAGGAGCCCAAGAAGATCTCAGACTCTTCGAAGGGAACCCCGAGAGAGGCCTGGGAAGGCCCCACCACGGGCTGGGCACTGTTTGTTTTGAGCGCCCCTCAAAACGAACACCTGGAAGCTCTGTTTTGTTCCGTCCCGGCGCCCTCGAGGTCCCTCCCGAGACGGCCTTGACACCGCGAGGAGCCCCCGAAAGGAGCCCAAGAAGATCTCAGGAACTTCGAAGAGAGCCCCGAGAGAGGCCTAGGAAGACCCCGCGAGAGGCCGCGCTCTGTTCGTTTTGAGCGCCCCTCAAAACGAACACCACGAAGATCTTTTTGGTTCCGTCCTGGCGCCTTCTTCAAACCGCGAGGAGCATCCCAAAGGATCCCAACAACATCTCAGGAACTTCGACGAGAGCCCCGAGAGACGCCTAGGAAGACCCCGCGAGACTGGGCCCTGCCGACGCCTTCGACGCAACCGCATTTTTTGACGCCTTGCCGAAGGGTGTTGTCGCGCTGCGCTCCATCCAACGCTGCAGAGGGACAGGCGGGAGAACCCGAAGGAGAGGAGAATAAAGATGAAGATGAGGGACAGGATGAGGGGGACGAGGATGATCAGGAGGGCACTGAAAAGAATGAGGGAGTCAGGAGGAGGAGGAGGAGGAGGAGGAGGAGGACGAGGAGCAGGAGGAGGAGGAATAGGAGGAGGAGACGGAAACGGAGGAGGAGGAGGAGGAGGAGGAGGAGGAACAGGAGCAACAGAAGGAGAATGAGGTGGATGGGAAGACATCCATGTTCTTCTTCCCTGGCTGCTCCATCGCGCCTCCGTTCCAAATGCGTTTTGCACATGGCCCGATCGAGCCTCCTCATCTCCCATGCTCCCCAATCAGGCGGCGCTCAAGCTGCTCGGCGGCATGTGGAAGGCGAACCTGACGCCATCCATCGTGATCGCCTGACGGCAGCGCCCCATCACTTCGCAAGTGGACGTAGTCCACGGGTACACCCTAGTTAGCTACAACGCTGGGATCAGCGCGTGCGAAAAGGGCGAGCAGTGGCAGCGGGCGCTGACGCTTCTGAGCGAGATGCGGGAGGCGAAGCTGGAACCCGACGCCATCTCTCCTACATGGCCGGGAGAAGCGCGTGCGGGAAGGGAAAACGATTCAAGTATCTACGATCCGCCTCTGCGGGCTTCTGGCGTACCTTCAGCAGGCCCCTGGCGCCCCTGGCGCGGCCCAGCGTGCCTTCGGGCGGCTCGAGCCGAACACTCTTTCAGGGAGCGCCGAGATCGGGCCAAGAGCCTCAACATGCCCCTGAGACGGCTCCAGAGGCCGTTCAGACGGCTCGTGGCGGCCAGAAACCATGGGTTGTTATGAGTTTTGTTGATTTTCCTCTTCTCGCGATCCCGAGCCACAGGTGACCCAAGACGGCTCTTGGGGCCCCCCGAACGCTCCAGGGCCGCCCACGAGCTCCGGCAAGGGCCCCCAGACGGTTCAGGAGGATTCAGAAGAGCTCAGACGGCTCCCGGAAGAGTCCACAATGGCCCAAGCGAGCCCACAGACGGCGCGAGAGAGCCCCCAGGAGCCCCAGAACGGGCCCCAAGAGCCGCCCAAGAGGGCTCACAGAGAGCTCCACGACAGCCAACGAGCCCCAGCATGGCCCTAAGACGGCCCCCCAGGCCGTCCAGACGGCAAACGAAACCATTGATTCGTCAGTTCGACACAAGACGGCTCCTGGGCCCCCCACGAATGCTCCAAGGCTCAAGATGCTCCGGCAAGGGCCTCCCAGACGGCTCAGGAGGGCTCCGAGACGGCTCCCGGAGGAACCCAAAACGGCCCAAGAGAGACCCAAGACGGCGCGAGAGAGCCCCCAGGAACCCCCAGACGGGCCCCAAGAGCCGCCCAAGAGGGCCCACAGAGAGTTTCGAGACGGTCCAACGCCCCCAATTTGGCCCTTAGACGGCCCCAGAGGCCGTTCAGACGGGCGCGGCAAACGAAATCATTCCCTAAACAAGTGCTTTCACCTAGGCGTCCTTAGTTGGTCTAACCATCTGGCCATGCCTGCCGGCTTACCATCTGGCCATGCCTGCCGGCTTTTCGCCACCGTGCCGCCCCGTGCCGCCCACGTGCCGCCCCCGTGCCGCCCCCGTGCCGCCCCCGCGCCGCCCCCGTGCCGCCCCAGTGCCGCCCCCGCGCCGCCCCGTGCCGTTTTGTACCGCCCCGTGCCGCCCCGTCGCCGCCCGTGCCGCCCCGCGCCACACCGCACACATTTTCTTTTCTCAGAAGAGTCGGGGGTGGACAGATCTCCTACCCTGACACGTCGATTAAGGAATTGGCCGTTTTCGGTTCGCGAGAGGGCGTCGCGGCCGTCATTTTTGCGGGTCCAGGTCCGTCGGTTTCGGTCCCGGGCCGTTTTCACGAAGGGGAGGTTGACTAAACGGAGGGTTGTCCACCGCCGAAAGAGAATAGAGTTTACCACCACCCTGGAATTATCCGCTTTTTTATGCAATGCAATCTACACACGATGCTTCCCCATCCGAAAAAAGTAACTTCATACCATCTCCCGGGGGCCAGTATCCACCCTTCCCCCCCGTCATCCTCTTCAACAGTAGTATTATCGCGCACTCGTTTTTTTTTTGCAACAAGTATCACGAACTGCACACGCGCGCGTCGTCGCGCGCGCACGCCGAATTCCATCAAAAACCAGCGGCGTATGTTCAACGCAAGCTTGTGAGCGCGCTCTGTCTAGTAGCTCTCTTATAAAAAGTTTGTAACCTTGTCATAAGATATTACTATACAAGCTTCGCGCGCACGCATGTCGAAATCGTTCGAACGCCCTTGCGCGCGTGGCGTCGCGAGAGTCCTTGTGCGAAAAATGAAACGAAGTGCGCGCGCGCGTCGTCGCGCGCGCGCGTGCCACAATCCGTCAAAAACCTTCGGTGTCGCAGCGGTTTCGAAACCGACTGTCCAAAAACACGCACAACAACACATGGTTTCGCAACATGAGTTTTCCTTTGTTGTAAAAACATAGTGTGTGTGTATATAAGAGGAAAAAAGAAGAAGAACACACACACACACAAAAAAAAAAAAACGTGCGCTCGCGCTCTTACGAACTCTAAAGAAAGTAGTAAAAGTTGTTTTTCCAACCTTGTCATGGAATTCTGCCAACCGGGCCTCTCGCGCCGCATGCCGACATCGTTCGCGCGCCCCTGCGCGCGTGCTGGGGGGGCACGACCTGTGTCAAATAGAATCATGCGGGCCACTCACGCGTCGGCCGCGCGCGCATGTCGAGTTCTGTCCAAAACCTTCATCGCCGACGCGAGGACGCCGTCATCGTCGCCAGCGCGATCAGCATCGGCGCCCGCACTGGCCGCGCCTTCGTCGGTGTCAACCTCGGCGCCTGCGCCTACTATCGTCATCGCGTCTACCGTTGTCGACGTTACCGTGATACCGCGCCCGCCCAAGTCGCCGACTCGCAGTTAAGTTCCCGGTGGGATGCGCCTTGCGGTCAGCGCCACCGCGGCCGCGTCTGTCGCGCAAAAGGAGCTGGCCGCTGCGCGCGAGCGCATGCGCGGGCCAACGCGGACGCAGAGACGCACCAGTCAACGCCGAGCACTCATCGCAATCGCCGCCGCATGGAGTTAGAAAACCGAGGTGCGGGTGGGTCGGTGGGGTGTTTGTGCGAGCAGCGAACTGGGCAACTTCAAGTTGAGCGTTTTCTTGTCTTTTCTGTGAAAGGGAAAACTAGACCCCCCGGATGGTCGGCCGCCCCCTTCGCACTGCAATTCACATATGATTGAAGCCCAAAGCAAGCCCCACGAGGCCCCAAGACGGCCCCCAAGTGGCCCCATAAGAGGCTCCACGGAGCGTCCCAGAGACCCCCAGAAGCCCCCAACAAGGCCCAAGATGCCGCCAAGAGCCTCCAACAGTACTCCGAAGCATGCCCCCAGAGGCCAAAATCTGTTATTTTTCGTTGTCTTTGAAGGAGTGTTGCCTTCTCGCCTTCTCGGCTACCCGACGCTCCACGACTGCCGAAGAGACGCACAAGACAGCCCCAGGACGGCCCAACAGGCCTCCAAACGCGCGCCCCCAGACGGCCCAGGGAACCCCAAGATGGCCCAAGAGGCGCACAAGACGGCCCAGAGGACCCCAAGCCAACAAGGCCCCAGAGGCCTCCAAGAGCCTCCAGCAGTCCTCCGAAGCATGCCCCCAGAGGCCAAAATCCCTAATTGTTCGATGGTTTTTGAGAGTGTTTGGCCTTCTCGCCTTCTCGGCCAGCCGACGCTCCACGACTGCCGAAGAGACGCACAAGACAGCCCCAGGACGGCCCAACAGGCCTCCAAGCGCGCGCCCCCAGACGGCCCAGGGAACCCCAAGATGGCCCAAGAGGCGCCCAAGACGGCCCCAGGGGACCCCAAGCCAGGCCCAAGAGGGGGCCACGGGGAAAAACCCTGACACTCCGAGCCCTGGGCCCCTATACGCCCTCACAAGGCTCCCCCCAAGATGCCTCCAAGAGCCTCCAAAAATACTCCGAAGCATGCCCCCAGAGGCCACCCTGACACTGGCCCCCATACGCCCACACAAGGCCCCAAGACCCCCCCAAGATGCCTCCAAGAGCCTCCAACAGTACTCCGAAGCATGCCCCCAGAGGCCAAAACCCCTAATTGTTCAATGGTTTCTGGCGGAGTTTTGCCTTCTCGCCTCCTTGTCTAGCCAACGCTCCAAGACGGCCGAAGAGACCCACAAGACCGCCCCAGGACGGCCCACCAGGCTTCCAAGCGCGCCCCCAGACGGCCCAGGGAGCCCCAAGATGGCCCAAGAGGCACCCAAGCCGGCCCCAGAGGACCCCAAGCCAGGACCCCCAGGAGGGACCCAAGAGGCAAGAAGTGCCCCATTCGCTTCGGAAAGCGTGCATTTATGATATGTTCGCTCTTTTCGTCTTCACCGCGTCCAAGACGGCTATACAGGCCTTCCCGATCGCCCCAAAACGCCCCCAGAGCACCCCAGGAGGGCCCCCAAGCGGCTATACAGGCCCTCCACCTCCCCCCAAGATGCGCCCAGAGGCCCCCAAAGGGCCTCACACGGCCCCGACGGTCCAGGGCGCACCCAAGACAGCCCCAAGAGCAGCCAAGATGGCCAACGGGACGGCTCCGAGAGGCTCCAGGTGGCTCCAAGACGGCCTCAGAGCACACTTGGGAGCCCCAAGGCAGCCCCAGAGGCCCCCAGGGCAGGCCAGGAGGCTCCCAACGCGGCCCAGGAGGGCCTCCAGGAGAGCCCCAAGAGGCCCAAATCATCCCATCCCCGACGGGAAACGCACAGATTCACTATGTTCAGTTTTTTCGTCCTCGCAGAGTCCAAGACGGCTATAGAGGCACTCCACCTCGCCCCAAGACGCGCCCAGACGCCCCCAAAGGGCCCCACACGGCCCTGGGACGGCTGCCAGAGGCGCCCGAGACGGCCCAGGACGCACCCAAGACAGCCCCAAGAGCAGCCAAGAATGGCCAACGGGACGGCTCCGAGAGGCCCCAGGGGGCACCAAGACGGCCTGAGAGCACCCTTGGGAGCCCCACGACAGCCCCAGAGGCCCCCAAGGCAGGCCAGGAGGCTCCCAATCCCATTCCCGACGGGAAACGCACATGTTCATATATATATATATATATATATATATATATATATATATATATATATATGTATACTGGTCCCCTGTATGCGTATACCCGTCTTCCCCCCTTTGGCCAGGACACGCCGCCCCAACACGTCCGTAGCCTGTTTGGGCTCTAAGATCCAAGCATTTCTTCGGGGTTACGGCCACGGGCTGTCTCGTGGCCGCGAGGCCTGCTGCGAGGGCCGCCATCCGCCCTCCTCGCGCTCCTGGCGGCTGCACTGGGAGGCGAGGGTCGCTGGCCTGACTCGTGGCAGGCGCGGGGCTGGATGGCCCAGGCGGCTGTCGAGGACCTCGACGGTGGAGACGAGGACCTCTGGGAGGCGCCGGAGGCCGTCGTGCCCGCGCCCGTGGAGGACGGGCCCGTGCCGATCGTCCCACTGGCGGTGGCCCAGGGCAGATGCTACTGCAGCACGGGCTACACTGCGGGCGGCCTCGAGCAGTGCCGGTTCGCGTGGCGGGCGCTGCGCGTCTCCAGCGCAGAGCCGCCGCTGCGCTTCGTGAAGGCCGAGTTCCTCTTCAGCGACGACGGCTACTGGGACTGGTGGGCCAGCCACCCTGGCCAGCCGAGCGCGGTGACGGTGCGCCCGCTCATCCACGTGTGCTCGGAGAACCCGTGCTCAGTCTTGGAGGGGCCGGGGACGTGCACCGAGCTGATCCACGTGTCGGACGGGGCGGAGCTCGGCCTCGGGGACCTGCGGGCGCTGTTCGTCGAGTGCCAGGAGACGAACCCCGAGGCGGCTTGGCCAGCAGCAAGCCTCGGGCCGCTGGTCGCCGCCGCCGCCCCCGCGAGGCCCGCTGCGGTGGCCAAAGCGGCGGGCCGCCCACCAGCCGCAGCAGGTCCTCCCAGGGCCCCGCCTGGCGCTGCCCCTTTCGACGACTTCCTGAGCGCGAGAGGCTCATCGCGCGGGCCTGGCTCAGAGCTGGCCGCAGGCGAGGAGGCAGCTGCCGCGGGCGGCCTGGGAGGCAAGCTCGAGGGTGCTCGCGTGCGCTTCGAGGAGGGGAAGCGGGCTGCTGGCGACGTCAACCTGGACGGCTTCCCCCTCGGCGCAGAGGCGGCTGGCGAGGGGCCTGTGAAGAAGCGGTCGCTCGGAGACCTGCTGGTCGTGCGCGCCGCGAAGCTCAAGAGGGCCGCCTCGGACGTGGCCCCCCGAGGGTCAGGAGGCCCCGTGCCCGATCGGGCGCTGCCAGGAGCTGGTCCGAGTGGCGGCATGGCGGAGCTGGCGCAGGCGCTCGCGATGGCCATCCGCGAGGGCAAGGAGGCCCCCCCTGGCGACGGCGGCGGGGGCGGCCTCGGCCCCTCGGACCCCGCGGCGGTGCCGCGCGACCTGGCCACGAAGAGGGCCTTCTGTCGTCGGATGGCCGCCGCCTCCCCTGGCCGCCTCACGGAGCTGAGCCTGCAGCAGATGGCGGACTTCCTGGGCTCGCAGGAGGGGGAGGCGGCCGTCGACGCGACGGGCCCGATCGCGCTGCGGTACCTCCTCACGATCTACCTGCCGCAGCATCCGGTGAAGGAGATCGGCGCGCAGACGTACCGCGAGCTCCGCACCCTCGCGGAGGCGGTGGACCTGCTGATGCAGGGGAAGGCGGCACACGCCTGCGACCTGATCGTCCAGCGCCTGAAGGCGCTGCAGGTGGCAACGACGGATGGCTCGTGGGCGGCGGCGAAGTGGTTGGAGCTGATCCCGCCGCGCGACGAGCCCACGGCCATCCGCAGCGAGGAGGAGGAGCTCATCCGCAGCATCCAGCCCGGGGAGATGAAGCTGGACGAGCTCTCCGCGCGGCTGGCCTCCGGCAAGACGCCGGGATAGGGCGGAGGCCCGACGGGGGCGCGCCCGCCGCTGGCGCCTCCGTCTGTTGGCCAGGCAGGGGGGGGACCCCCTGCGACAGCGCAGGCGAAGGGACCTGGGGGGCAGGCCCCCCGCCAGCCGCGGGCTCGACCGCCCCGCAGGAAGGCTTCCGCGGCGGCTCCACCAGCCCCCCTGGCGGCGGCCGCGGGCGGGCCTCCCCCGCGGGCCGAGGGGTCGGCAGCCCCACCGCCGTGGAAGATGTCCTTCGCGGAGATGCAGAAGAAGTTTCCGAAGCAGCCGGGGGAGACGAACACCCAGCACCGCCTGCGAGCCTTCAAAGCTCGTGCGGCGGCGCGCCCCCGTCGGACCTGAGCGGCGGCAGCCTGCCGCCTGCCCCGCGCAATGGTGGAGCCTCCTCAGGGAGGGTGGCCGATGCCTCCATCAAAGGGGCGAGCCCTGCGAAGGGCGCTGGTGGGGGAGTCCGCGGCGTGGGCCAAACTCGGTTTACCGAGGGCGGAGATCGTGCCACCCTAGGCGGGGGGGGTGAGGGCGTCGCGGAGCCCCCGCTGGCCACCGCGCTGCAGTGCTGGTCCGACGAGCTCTCCTTCGGCTTCGGCAAGAGCATCGTCGCGGTCGACCTGGCGGCGCGGCTGGTGGCGGCAGTGCGACGCCACCCAGGCAGCCTTGGCCACTTCGCTCGGTCGTTCAGCATGCGTGCGGACACATTTTGTGGGAGCGGAGGGTCTTCGAACAGGAGGGTTCGGGACGCCCTGCCGCTTCCCCTTCCGTCGACCGAGGAGGTGGACCGCTGGCTGGCCCACAGTGCCTTGCCCAAGGCACGCAGGTGCCGCCGCCGCGCCGTGGCGCGGGAGGTCAGCGAGCAGGCGTGGCTGTACCTCAGCGTGGTGGCGCTCAACTACGCGTTCTGCGGCCGCGCGCAGGAAGGCTGGCGCCACAGGCCGACCCTGTCGAAGGCGCAGACGCAGGTCTACGTGCATCTGAAGAGCCGAGCGGCGGCCCTGGCGGAGGGCCCGCTGGCCATGGTCGTGGTCCCCGCGATCGACGAGCTGGCGGGCGGCTGCGGGTCAGTGTACGAGGGCGAGACGGGCGTGAAGGCCCTCCCCTGCCGGCTCTGCGAGCTGGCCCCTGGGCTGCCCGCGCGGGAGTGCGCTGCCACGCTCGACGCGATCGACTTCGTTGACGACGAGGTCGGCGCCTGGCTGCGCCGCCCCGAGCTGGCGCCCCTCGACCAGTCCGACTGGCCCGACCCGCTGCCGCGGGCCCGCGTGAACGTGGAGACGGATGCGGACTGGGAGGAGCTGGCGCTGCACCTCGCGTCGCTCGGCATCTTCACCACGCTCGCGGAGAGCGAGCTGGTCCGCGTGAGGGGCGAGCCCGTGCTGAACGGCCTGTTCGCGGTGGAGAAGAAGGGCACTCCAGCGCCTGGCGCCACGCGGGTCACCAGGCTCATTCTCAACATGGTGCCAGGCAACTCGCTCCTGAAGGCCCACGTGGGCGAGGCGGCGCTGCTCGCGGCCTCGACGTCCTGGACGTCGGTCGTGATCCCCGAGGGGAAGCTGCTGCTGCGGTCGGGCGACGACCAGAAGGGGGCCTTCTTCGTGTGGCGGGTCCCGCCCGCTTGGCACCCCTACATGGCCGTGGGGCGGCCGCTCGCGGGCGAGCTGTTTGGTCGCTCGGAGCCCGTCGTCTACGTGACCTCGGCTGTCATCGCCATGGGCTGGTCGCTCGCGGTGCCCGTTTTCCAGCACATCCACCGACGACTGTGCCGCCTGGCGCCGCCCCTCGGGGCGGGGCTCCCCTCAGACGGGGAGTGGCGCAAGGATTGCGCGCGGCCCCTGGCTGAGGCAGGCAGCGGCCAGGACGCTGGCTGGTGGCAGGTCTACATCGACGACTTCGATGCGCCGGAGATCGTCGAGGAGGCATTGGCCCGCAAGCTCGCGGGGACCCCGAGCGACCTCCAACTGCAGGTCCGCGCCAGCTACGAGAGGGCAAGCGTCTCCTTCTCGGCCGAGAAGGCGCACTGCAGGCAGCTGAGGGTCGAGCGCATGGGCGCGGACGTCGACGGCGTCAGCGGGCGCCTCGCGGTCCCCGCTGCCAAGGCGCTGGCCACTGCGGGCCTCTGCTTGGCCGCGGTGCAGCGGCGCCTGGTCCCGTGGCGCGTGGCCATGGCGGCCCTCGGCAAGCTCTTGAGGGCCTTCGAGTTCAGGCGGCCGCTTTTCGGGGTCCTGAACTCCGTCTGGACGCTGGCTGCGTCCTCAGCGCAGGGGGCTTACCTGGACGCAGAGATGGTGGAAGAGCTCCTCATGGGCGTGATGGTCCCGCCGCTGGCCGCCTCCTCGCTGCGGGCGCGCATCGACGGCATGGTCGCGTCCTCGGACGCGTCGGAGATGGGCGGCGGCGTGTGCACGTCAGCTGGCCTGCGCGAGGACGTCGCCGCCGCCTTGCAGGTGCCGAGGACGGTGCCCGACCAGCTGGGGATAGGGGCCAGGCTCCTCAACATGCCTGAGGACCCCGCCCGACCGTGGGCGGCAGCCAACCCACGCGTCCCCGCCAGGGCAGTCCGCAGGGTGCTGTCGGCGCTGCTCATCGGCCTGTTCGACGGCATCGGAGGCCTCGCCGTCGCCTTCTCGAGGCTGCCCGTCCGCATCGCGGCCTTCGTCGCGGCCGAGACGGACGCCAAGGCGAGGCGCGTTGTCAGACTCCGCTGGCCAGGTGTCATCGACTGGGGCGACGTCACCCGTGTGGGCAGCGAGACGGCGCGGGATTTGTTCGAGGCGTTCGGCGGCCTCGTCGACCTGGTGGTGGTCGCTGCGGGCAGCCCCTGCCAGGACCTGTCACGCCTCAACGTCGGCGGGCGCGGCCTCAGCGGCAGGAAGTCCTCGCTGTTCCACGAGGTGCCACGCATCCTGGCTCTCCTCGCCGCCGTCTTCAAGGACAGGCTCGTTTGGTTCGTGGAGAACGTGGCCAGCATGTCCGACGCCAACGTGGAGCTGATCTCGGAGGCGCTGCAGGTGAGGCCGACGCTGGTGTGCTCGTCGGTGTTCGCGCCGTGCCGCAGGCCGCGCCTGTTCTGGACGAGCTGGGGCGTCACCGCATCGGCGCCCCTTCGGCTGACCGACCGCGGGGTCTACGACGAGCTGGTGGGCCCTGGCGTCCCGCTCATGGACCTCGCGTGGGAGGACGAGGGCTGCTCTTGGCCAGGGAGACCAAGGTGCTTCCCCACGCTCGTCTGCTGCAGGCCTCAGCCCTCCTTCCCCTCTGCCCCGCGTGGCTTCGCGGCTGCATCGGAGACGGCTCGTCAAAGGTTGGCTGCGGACGGGCACAGGTATCATGTGGCTTTGTACGAGGACAAAAACATGATCCGCATCTCCTCGTTCCCTTTCCTGCGCCTCCCCACCAGCGAGGAGAGGGGGCGGCTCCGTGGCTTTGATGTGGGGCACACCTCCCTAGCCACCAAGGGCTCGAACCCTCAGGGCGCCTCCGACGCCAGGGCCTTCCTCCTCGGCAACAGCTTCAGTATTCACGTCGTGGCATGGTTGTGCCAGCAGCTCCTGCACCGCCGCGGCGCGCTGAACAGGGAGCTGTCGATAGAGGAGGTGCCCCCCGTCCGCGTGCGCCGGGCGACGTGGGACCAGGCGGGGGCCTTCGTCACGGAGCCAGGAGAGCCGGACACCGCGGAGGCGAGGCAGCTGGTCCTGCACTACCTCAGCCGCGCGGAGAAGGGCGGGCCGGACGTCAGGCTGGACTACGGCGTCCCCTACCGCCCGCGAGGTTGGCCGAGGACGAGCCTGGACCCGTTCGTGTGGAAGTGGCGCGCGGTGGTCAGCATGGCGTGGCCTGGCCGGAGCTCCACCCACATAAACGTGAGAGAGTTGCAGGCGGCCACGGCGGCGATCAGGTGGCGCGCCCGCAAGGTCGCGCAGCACGGGAGCAGGTTCTTGCACCTCGTCGACAGCCAGGTGGTCGCGGCCATCGTGACGAAGGGCCGCAGCAGCAGCAGGAAGCTACAGCCCATCCTGAGGCGCTGGATGGCCGTCGTCGTGGCGGCCGACATGTACCCACTGATCGGCTACGTGGTCTCAGAGGACAACCCTGCGGACGAGCCGTCGAGGAGGCTGCTGTGGCGTGGCTCGAAGCCCAGGAGGCGAGGGCGACCCGTGCCGCGCGCGCGGCCGCTCACCGCAGGTCCGCGCCCGTGAGGCGCCGCGGGACGCGCTGCCAGACTCTCTCTTCCCTGAGGGTGTCAGCGGAGACGCGGCGGCGCCACGGGCGGGCCCTGCGCGCGCTGCTGGCCCACTTTGGGGCCGAGCAGGCGGGGGCGGACGCCTTGCGCGGCGACCCCGAGGACGCAGACGCCCTCGTCGCGGAGTACCTCGAAGGCCTGTGGGCCTCTGGTGCGGGCATCGCGGCCGCCAACAACACGCTGGCGGGGGTGTGCTTCGCGGCGCCTCGTCTGAGGCGACACCTTGACCTGAGCTGGGCTCTCCTCAAGGCATGGAGGCATCATGAGCCAGCGTCCAGAGTGCTGCCGCTCACGACCGAGGCCGTCGCGGCCATGGCAGGGTTCGCGTGCGCTGCAGGTGCTTTCGACGTGGCCGCCCTCCTTCTCGTCGGCTTCGAGGGCATGCTCCGAGGCGCGGAGGTGTTTGCCCTGACGGTGGGCGACATCGTCGACCGCGGCGAGCTGTTCATAGTCCGCATCAGCTCGTCCAAGACCACGGCGGGCAAGGACTGCGCGGAGGCAGTCGTCGTCCGCAGCAGGATGGCCGTGGCGCTCCTGCGGATTGCGGTCCGCGGCCTTGGTGCAGGCGCGCGGCTCTCACCACCGCACGCCTGTACATCGAGGGCGCGGTGGCCGACTCAGTGCGCGCCCAGCCCGGGAGCGAGGCAGCCCGCGCCGTTGCGCGAGGACTGCGGCTCCTGCAGCTGGCCACTGTAAAAGGCCACTGCTCGCGCCCAACAGTGCTTGCCGAAAATCGGGCGTTTGTTTTCGCTTCGGCGAAGGCAACCGCCCTCCCGCCGTGGGGCCGCGTGGCCCTCTCTCTCTCTCTCTCTCTCTCTGGGTCTGGTTTCCGGGGTCCCCTGGGTCCGCCCGTTGTGTGGGGCGTTCTCTGTTTGGGGTCCACGCCCGTCTCGCCTTCTCCGTGCTTCGTTTCACCTCCTCCCGTCGCCTCCCCCCGTCACCTCCTCCTCGTGTGGAGTGTAAGGGCTGGAGAAGGGCGTGGAGTAGGGGGGTGTGCTGAGGGGGCCAAACCAAGGGGCTGCGGAGGGATGTCTGGCACGCGTGGGGCCGCCCTGTGCGGTGCCTGCCCCACGTCAGGCCTGTGGCCTGGCGCGGGTTGCGTGTCCAGACCCCCCCTCGTAGCCCTGTGGCTTGCCCCCCCGCACACCCCCGAATTAAGGACCGGCATAAATATGCCATTTGCAGGGGGGGTTGGGAGTTAAACACGGACGGCCTACGTAGCCTTAAGGCCAGTAGGTGGGGGAGTTCGATAGCGTAGGCCCCCTCCCCAGATTGCTGTATGCGAACGGTGGAGGACCACCTCGCACGCCTTAGGTGGCAAGCGCGCGGTGCGGTAGGCGCCGCGTGCTTGCCGCCTAGGTAATGCGTGGCGTAGGGTACCCTTGCATCCCAGCGCGTACAGTAGCTGGGGGGGTTGAGGGGGGCTGGCCTACTCTGACCATTGGCGTGTCCGCACGCAAAAAGGTGGGGCAGGGTATGTCTGTATACTGGTCCCCTGTATGCGTATACCCGTCTTCCCCCCTTTGGCCAGGACACGCCGCCCCAACACGTCCGTAGCCTGTTTGGGCTCCCACCCGCGGTCCACCCCTTCCGTGTTGAGGCACGGTTTCTGCTGGTGCCGTAGCCCAGAAGATAGCGTAGGCCCCCTCCCCAGATTGCTGTATGCGAACGGTGGAGGACCACCTCGCACGCCTTAGGTGGCAAGCGCGCGGTGCGGTAGGCGCCGCGCGCTTGCCGCCTAGGTAATGCGTGGCGTAGGGTACCCTTGCATCCCGGCGCGTACAGTAGCTGGGGGGTTTGAGGGGGGCTGGCCTACTCTGACCATTGGCGTGTCCGCACGCAAAAAGGTGGGGCAGGGTATATATATATATATATATATATATATATATAATATGTATGCACAGAATATATATATATATATATATATATAATATATATGTGTGTGTTTATATTGTTGTTTCGTCCTCGCAGCGTCCAGAAGGCTATACAGGCCCCCCAGCTCGCCCCAAGACGCGCCCAGACGCCCCCTATGATGGCGCCCAAAGGGCCACACACTGCCCCGGGACGGCTCCAGAGGCGTCCGAGACGGCCCAAGACGCACCCAAGACAGCCCCAAGAGCAGTTAATAATGGCCCAAGACGGCTCCACCGCCGCGTCTCCAAGACGGCTGTAGAGGCCCCCGCCGCCCCGTCTCCAAGCCTTTCTGGCCCCAGAGGCGCCCGAGACGGCTCAAGACACACCAAAGACAGCCTTGTCCCAAGATGGTCCGAGAGGCGCCCAAGACGGCCCCACATCGCCCCAAGACGGCCCAAGATGCACTCAAGACTGCCAAAGAGGGCTCCGAGAGACCCACCCCCAGGAGGACGAAAAGAGGCCCCCAAACGGCCCCCGAGAAGCCTTGGATGCTTCTCTCTTGGGGAGCGTCGAACTTCCAGCATCGTTTTGGAGGCTTCTTGGACCCTCTGGGAGCCATCTCTGCTCTATTTGGAGACGTCTTGGGGAGGTGCGCTCGAAAAGTCGATTCGTGTCCTGGCACTGGGGCCCTTCTTAGGGAGTTCCGTCTCGCCGCCCTCTTGCGGGCCTCCTAGGCCGCGCCCGCTGGCCCCATTGTCACCACATTGCCAGATGAAATTATCCGTAAGGGCGTCGCCCCCTGCCGCCGGCCCCCTCTCTCGGAGAATGGGCCATGGAAGAGCTAAGTCATGAGGCTTTGGCGCTGTCGTGCAGCAGTATCGGAACTTCATGCGAGGCCGATTCGCAATCGGCAAAACCAACTGATCACAAGAGGGGTTACCACACAGGGCGATTGGTAAGACGTGTATGGTTTACGAGCTTGGTTACCACACCTTGGGATTAAAGGGCCGAGGGAGTACTCGCAGTTTGGGTTACCACGCCTTGCGATGGATGTGCGTGAGGGGTGGCACCGAATTTCAGAAATGTGGCAAATCCCCTGTGTTTTTGGACCCTGACCCCGCGGATCTGCGTGAGGGGTGGCACCGAATTTCAGAAATGTGGCAAATCCCCTGTGTTTTTGGACCCTGACCCCGCGGATCTGCGTGAGGGGTGGCACCGACTTTCAGAAATGTGGCAAATCCCTGTGTTTTTGGACCCTGACCCCGCGGATCTGCGTGAGGGGTGTCGATTTCGAGCCCCCCCAGCAATTCAGACAACGCGCCCAGGTGAGGCTAAAAGTCTTGTTTGGGCCTCCCCCCCCTCGCGCGGTCAATCAACTAGTTACAGTAACCAGCAAGAAGTCAACTAGTTACAGTAACCAGCAAGAAGCAGAACTGTAACACTGGAAACTACAACCTACGACTGGTACAGGAAACTGCGAATCACGCGCCTCGCAGCCTGGTGGCCCCACAAGGGGGCCGGCGGATCATAGGGCCCCGGCGAAGAGCAAATCAGCTTCTCACGGCTACCTTCCCCGCAGAAGCTATGATGAACACAGATTGCGGCGTCAGAAACAGCTTCTGTCCACACCATGTCATGCCTTCATGGGTGTGCTTCCACTGACACCGCCTCCACCACTGCGTTCCTGCCTTCAGGCCTGCTTGCCTGCATCCCTCGCCCACCTTCCCCTCCAGCGACCACCTCCTCCATCCACGCCGTCCCCTCCAACCTCCCCTGACCCACGAGGCCCCAGAGACGCTCCACTTCCACGTCCACGCCAGGGCGGGCAAATTCCGCGGCCGGAGGCCGCGGGTCAGCCCTAGTCTCTCCTACAATGGCCGACTCCAGGCGGGTCAGCCCTAGTCTCTTCTACAATGGCCGACTCCAGCACGTAGGAAGAGGCCCGGAGTGGCAGCGAACCGGCTCCTCTGGGCCCCCCTCTGGGCCCCTCCAGGGGGACTCTCGGGACCATCTGGGCCGCCTCGGAGTCTTCGGAGTGCCCCGATGGCTCAGCGGACGGTCCCACGCTCCCGAAAATCGGCTTCGCTCGCTTTGGAGACGGCCTCAGGGCGGCCAAAGGCAACCAAAGATCCCCGGAAACCGCCCCAAGAGGCCCCCGATAGAGGCCCCACGAGGCAAAAATCGCCCGATTCCTGTGTGAAAATGTACATTTTCGGCTCACTCGCGTTTTGGGTGTGCACAGCGTCCAGGATGGCCCCGCATCCCTGCAAGTCCGACCCAACACGGACCCAGGCACCCCCAAGACGGCCTCAGGCCGGCTCAAGACAAGACAGCCCGAAGACGGCCCCCGAGAGCGCCAAAGACGCCCCGGAGAGCCCCAAGAGGCTCCTAAGAGAGCCCCGAGAGGGCCGGAAGAGGTCCCCGACAAAGCTTGCGAGGGCTTCCAGAGAGCCCCGAGGCGGCCGGAGTGCTTCAAGACGGCTCCGGAGCCCTCCAGGACGGCTCCGGCGCGCTTCAAGAAAGACCAAAAAGGACTTCCAAAATAGCCTCAGGCGGGCCACACGGGACGCCGTCAAGACAGCCATGGACGCCCCAAGCGGCCCCGATTACGAAAAGCTCCCCGCTGGAGACATTGCCTTCTTCCCTCTGGCAGGCCCCTCTTGCAGGCCCGGGGTCGGTGTGGTCGGGGTCATCGTGGTCGGCGCCTTGTCGCCGGCGTCGTCGTCGCCGCCGTCGTCGTCGTCGACGACGCCGGAGTTAAAGCTCCGGCCCCCGCTGCGGCTGGACGTGTGAGGCATATAAGACGTAGCAGAGAGCTGCTTCGGGGCCACCTCAGCCGACCGCACGAAAAAAAACATTTCTAAGCAAGGTTTGTTTTCCCCCCTGGCGACGGCACAGGATCCTCCTTGCCAAAATCGCCACGCCAGCGATGGTGCTTAAAGACTCGCTGCCCCGGGGTCTGCCTCCGGACTCCTACTTGAAAGACTCGATCCCCAGCAGGCCCCGGGGCGCTTCCAGGAGGCCCACGAGCGCCCCGAGACGACCTTGGGGCCCCCCAAGAGCGGCCCAAGACGGTCCAAGAGGGCCTCCGAGACGGTCCAGGAGCGCTCGCAGATCGCAGACGCCCAAGAGGGCCCCCAGACGGCCCAAGAGGCTCCTAAAGCGCTCCAAGCAGGCTGCAAGAAGAGCCCCGAGAGAGCCCGCACAAGCAGACATCGCCCCAGTCCCTGCGGGAAATTTGCATGTTCGTAATTCCCATCCTTTTCGTGTTCAAAGCATCCAAGACGCCGCAGGAACCCAAGACGGCCCCAGGACGGCCCAAGACGGTCCCAGGACCGCTCCTGAGGCGCTCACGAGTCACCCAAGGCAGCCCCAAAAGCGGCTAAAGACGGCCCCAAGACGTCCCCAAGCTGGCTCCAGAGGCGTCCAAGACGGCCCAAAGACGGTCCCAAGACGGCCCAAGGGGCACCCAAGGCGGCCCAAGATGGCCCCAAGAGGGAGGCCGCAAGACGGTCCAAGCGGGCGCCAAAAGGTTCCCAGGAGGGAGGCCGACAAGAAACCCCGAGAGGCCCGGTTTCCAAGGAGAAGGAAGCGCCCGCCATCAGTGGCCGCGTAGGGCAGGGAGCGTTGCCCTCTTCCGTGGTTGCGGGCGCGAGACCGCGAAACGAATCGGGCTCGCACGGCGCGGCGCCGTGAGATAGGTGGGCGGCCCTGGATTTCGTAGGCGTGTTTCCGAGAGGTCGCCCACCAGGGGATGGACACAGTGAGGATGCCGGACTGCGCCCAGGCTCGGGCATTGGCCGAGTTGAGACACCGACAGTTCGCTTTCGGAGGGCTCCCTGCCGCCACGGCTGGACGCAGCGGAGAGCACTGGTGCGTTTCGACCGTGGGAAGGGGTCCGGGGATTCGTTCTGACCCGATTCTGCATTGTCCGTGTCTCAGCGCTGCCTGCTCTGAAGGCCCCGCCATAGGCCATGGGGATAGCCTTTCGGCAGCATTCCCCCCGCTCCCCCGAGAATGCTCTCAGCCAGACGTCGTGGACGGAGTCCACGGGTCAGCCCTATAGTCAGCTACAGCGCTGGGATCAGCGCGTGCGAGAAGGGCGAACAGTGGCAGCGGGCGCTGTCGCTGCTGAGCGAGATGCGGGAAATAAAGCTGGAGCCCAACGTCATCTATATTCTACCGCCGGCGGCCCAGCGTGCCAGAACGCCGCAGGATCAATGGGGGCCAAATCGCCCCGGGCTGGCCCCCGGCCGCCCCGGGCCGCCCAGAGAGGCTCGAGAGAGCCCTAAGAGGCCCACGCCGGCCCGAGAGGTCTCCAAGGTGTTCCGTGGGACCTCCCGGGAAGCTTCCCCAGAGGGCCCCGAACAGGAAAAAACATCGATTCCCAACCGGCCTGTGGTGTTGGGTCCTCGTTTTGAAGAGACGGTGGCCCGCGTTTCTTCTCCTCTTCTCCTCCTCCTCCTCCTCCTCCTCCTCCTCTCCTCCTCCTCCTCCTCCTCCTCCTCCTCCTCCTCCTCTCCTCCTCTCCTCCTCCTCCTCCTCCTCCTCCTCCTCCTCCTCCTCCCACCATCATCATCGTCATCACCCATTTCGGCACACCCCGTCATAGGGAGCACGTTTCGTGGTAGGGAGCTCCACCGAAGGCCCCATGGCTGTGCCGCATGCGTCCCGCACACCCATTTCGGCACACCCCTCACACGTTTCGTGGCCCCATAGGGAGCTCCACCGAAGGCCCCAGTGCTGCCGCCCGCATGCGTCCCGCACACCCATTTCGGCACACCCCTCACACGTTTCGTGGCCCCATAGGGAGCTCCACCGAAGGCCCCATGGCTGCCGTCCGCATGCGTCCCGCACACCCATTTCGGCACACCCCTCACACGTTTCGTGGCCCCACAGGGAGCTCCACCGAAGGCCCCAGTGCTGCCGTCCGCATGCGTCCCGCACACCCATTTCGGCACACCCCTCACACGTTTCGTGGCCCCATAGGGAGCTCCACCGAAGGTCCCAGTGGGTGTGCCCGCATGCGTCCCGCACACATTTCGGCACACCCCTCACACGTTTCGTGGCCCCATAGGGAGCTCCACCGAAGGTCCCAGTGGGTGTGCCCGCATGCGTCCCGCACACCCATTTCGGCACACCCCTCACACGTTTCGTGGCCCCATAGGGAGCTCCACGAAGGTCCAGTGGGTGTGCCCGCATGCGTCCCGCACACACATGTCGTGCGTGGCCCATGTCCACCGGAAGTCCCAGTGTGCCCGCATGCGTGCCGCGGCACACCACACGCTTCGTGGCACTCCACCGAAGGTCCCGTGGGTGTGCCCGCATGCGTCCCGCACACCCATTTCGGCCCACCCCTCGCACGTTCGTGGCCCCATAGGGAGCTCCACCGAAGGTCTCCAGTGGGTGTGCCCGCATGCGTCCCGCACACCCATTTCGGCACACCCCTCACACGTTTCGTGGCCCCATAGGGAGCTCCACCGAAGGTCCCAGTGGGTGTGCCCGCATGCGTCCCGCACACCCATTTCGGTACACCCTTCGCACGTTTCGTGCCCCCCGCGCGCGTCGCTGGGACCCCTCCAGGGCGACCTGCGCGCGTCGCGGGGGCTCCGTGCTGCGTTCTGCCCAGCGCCTCGCTCGCCCGTCGTCGCTCTGCCCAGCGGCATCAGCCTTGCCCGCTATCAGCCAGCCAGCTAGCTCTCTTTGCTCCGCGCAGTGGACGACCCGCGCGCGTCGCTGAGACCCCTCCGGGGCGACCTGCGTGCGTTGCGGGGACTCCGCGCTGCGCTGCGCCCGCAGCCTTGGACTTTTGAGTGCGCGGGCAAAGAGGGAGTAAAGGAAGGGGAGGAAGCGGGCGCGATCGTCGCGGGGGGGCGCGCCGACATTGGCGTCGCGGCGCGCGGGCGATGCCGTCGGTGAGTCCCGGGGAAGCTCCTTGCGGCGGCCACGCCCAGCGTCACGAGTACTCAAAGGCAGTCATTGTCAAACTATTAACACTCATACACAATTGCACCACGCTTTGTCATATTCGCATTCATGCACGTAGACTCGCTCGCACGCAAATTCATTCACAGTCAGACGCACGCGCGCAGATTCACCCGCGCTCAGTCTCCCTACGTACTCAAATCAATCGTTTTCGTTCGCGTTGTGTACCACGCCACTCATGTCGGCAAACCCCTAGCACGGTTCGTTGCCTCATAGGGATCGCCACCGAAAAAGTGAATCACTATTGCGGCACTCACACCTGCATATGGTTGGGTCCCTCGTCAGGCTAATTATCATTGTTTTTCCCCCGGGTTTTTGCCGTTCTCGCCTTTTCGGCTTCCATATCCACGATGGCCTAAGACGTTCCCCAGACGCCTCCAAGACGGCCGAAGAGGCCCCCAAGAGAGCCCCAAGACGGGCCCAAAGGGCTTCGAAGTCGGCCCAAAGGCCCACAGAGGCTGGCCCCGGGCCGCCCCGGGCCGCCCAGAGAGGCTGGAAGGCACGCCAATAGAGTTCCCAAGAGGCCCAAGCCGGCCCGAGAGGTCTCCAAGGTGTTCCATGAGACCTCCCCAACAGCTTCTCCAGAGGGCCCCAAGCAGGCAACAACATAGATGTTCATTGTTTTTTTGCAAAGTTTGTGCCGTTCTCGCCTTGTCGGCTTCCAAACGATCCACGACCGCCCAAAACATCTCCAAGACGGCTCCAAGACGGCCGAAGAGGCCCCCAAGAGCGCCCCAAGACGGGCCCACAGGGCCCCCAAGTCGGCTCAACAGGCCCCCAGGTGGCTCGAGATTGGCCCAAGACTGGCCCAAGCCAGCCCGAGAGGCCTCGAAGGTGCTCCATAAGACGTCCCCAGAACCTTCCCCAGAGGGCCCTGGGGCCCCGGCGCGCTTCCAAGATGGCTTAAGAGCGCTCCGGGCCGCCCCTGGAGGCCCCCAAGAGGGCCCCAAGAGGGCCCGAAGACGGTCCAAGAGGGCCTCCGAGACGGGCCCCGAGCGCTCGAAGACGTTCAAGACAGCCGCCCGACGGCAAAAGAGGCCCCCCAAAACGACCCAAGTGGGTTCCATAGAGAGCCCAGGAGAGCCCGAACAAGGAACAATCGTCCCAATCCCAAGGGAAAACGCACATTTGGGGAGTTCCCGTGCTTTTCGTCTTCGAAGCGTTGAAGACGGCCAGACGGGCCTTCAAGACCGTCCCAAGACGCCTCAGGAGGCTGCCAGAGGGCCCCAAGGCGGCTCAAGATTGCGCCAGGACGGTTCCTCAGGCGCCCATGGCGGCCCCAAGAGGAGGGCAGGACAGGGTGGGAACGCTCCCGAGGGGCCCCAAGAGGGGGCCAGGAGGGCCCCGACAAGGCCCCAAGACGTATGTATTCGGGTGCCCCTCTCGCAAGCCCAAGAAGCATATCAAGTACATGTGGTTTGGGGCCCTCTTGGGGCCCCCTTGGGGCGCTCTTGCGGCCCTCTTGAGGCCTTCGGGCCCCTCCAAGACAGGGCCGGGGGCATTCTGCAACAGAAAGGCCTCTCGTGGCAGAATGGTGGGCCCGCGCCCGGCTTCGTCCTGGAGCCCTCTTGGAGCTCTCTTGGGCCCAAGACAGCCTCAAAGACGGCCCCAGACGGCCCGAAGACAGTCCAATAGGCGCCCAAGACGGTTCACGACGGCTCCAACACGGCCCCGAAGGCACGCAAAACAGCCCCAAGAGCCACCAAGACGGTCCAAGACGGCTCCTAGACGGCCCAAGAGGCGCTCAAAACGGCCCAGGACGGTTCCGAGACGGCCCAAACGGCACCGACGAGAGCCCACGAGGGCCCCCAGAGGCCCCTCGAAGCCCAAGAGAAGCTCCAAGAGGCCCCCACACGGCCCCTGGGAGACCCTAAGTGGCTAACCGTAGGTTTATCGCGCAGGGGCGCCGCGCGCCCAAACTACCTCCCCGCACGCGTTCTGTGCCTCGCCACCGCCGCCGCCGCCGCTGTCGTCGTCCCCGTCGGGCGGCGCCGGCACGCGCCACGGAGCGTGCCGGTGCAGTTCGGGGCGCTGCTGTGGAAGGGGCGGATAGCCTTTCGGCACCGTTCCCGCCGCTCCCCCCTAGAGTACTCTTGGCCAGATGTCGTGGACGGAGGCCCCGGGTCAGCACTAGTCAGCTACAGCGCTGGGATCAGCGCGTGCGAGAAGAGGGAACAGTGGCAGCGGGCGCTGGCGCTGCTGAGCGAGATGTGGGGGGCGAAGCTCGAGCCCGACGCAACCTGCTACAGTGCTGGGATCAGCGCGTGCGAAAAGGGCGAGCAGTGGCAGCGGGCGCTGGCGCTGCTGAGCGAGATGTGGGAGGCGAAGCTGGAGCTCGACGTCCTACAATGGCTGCCCCAGCGCTCGCGGATGGGCCGATCGGTGGCAGCGGACCGGCCCCCACTGGCGGTTCCTGCGAGCCCCAGCAGGCCTCGCCGCGCTTCCAAGATGGCCCAAGAGCGTTCCGAGACGCCTCAGGAGGCAGGGCCCCCAGACGGCCGAAGACGGTCCAAGAGCGCCCAGAGCGCTCGACAACGCCTCAGACAGCCTCCAGACGGCCCAAGAGGCTTCCAAAACGCTACAAGTGGGCTCCCCGACAAGCCCCAAGAGAGCCCGAACACCGACAAATCCTCCCACTCTGGGGGCATCGTACATGTTGGCAGTTCCTGGGCTTGCCCATTTCATAGCGTCCAAGACGGCCATACAGGGTCCCAAGATGGACCCTGGACGACTCCTGAGGCGCCCCTGGCGGCCCACGGGATACCCAAGACAGCCTCAAGAGCGAAGCAGGACGGCCCAAGACGACTCCCAGACGGCCCCCAGACTGCTCCAGAGACGCCCAAGACGTCCCCAGACAACCCCCAGACGGCCCCAGACGGCCTCAACACGGCCCAAGAGGCACCCGAGACAGCCCCAGGAGGCTTCCAGGAGGCCGCAAAGAAGCGATGAGAGGCTCCTGAACGATCCCCAGAGGCCTCAAGATGACGGCCCAAGAAGCACCGAAGACAGCCCCAACAGCAGCCAAAGACGTGCTAAGACGGCCCGAAGACGGTCCCAAAACGGCTCCAAGCGCACAATGGGGCTCCTGGGCCCTCCTGACGCTTGCTTGGCGCTCCCTGCCAGATTTGCCCCAAAATCCCTCGCCCTCTATGTCGGTCTGGAGCCCTCTCCGCGGCCCCGCGACGGCCAAGCTGCTGGAGCGCTGCTAGAGCTCGGACACGAAGGCGCGGTCTCGCTGCCACCGCCCCGGCCGCCGCCGTGTTCATAGGTTTTCGGCAAAATCTCAGCCGTTCCTCCGAGAACTATTCCAGAAAGATGCCGTGGACGGAATCCAAGGGTCAGCCCTAACCTCTCCTATAATGCAGCGTCCACCGCTCGCCACAGTGTCGAGCATAGCGGACCGGCCCCCTCTGGCGGCCACCGGCGCGGCCCCGGGGCCCCGGCGCGCTTCCAAGATAACTCAAGAGCGCTCCGAGCCGCCCCGGGAGGCCCCCAAGAGGGCCCGAAGACGGCCGAAGACAGTCCAAGAGGGCCTCCGAGAAGGGCCCCGAGCGCTCCAAGACGTCCAAGACAGCCGCCCGACGGCCCAAGAGGCCCCCAAAATGCTCTAAGTGGGCTCCAGAGAGAGCCCAGGAGAGCCCGAACAAGAAACAGTTGTCCCAATCCCAAGGGAAAACGCACATTTCGGGAGTTCCCGTGCTTTTCGTCTTCGAAGCGTTGAAGACGGCCAGACGGGCCTTCAAGACCGTCCCAAGACGCCTCAGGAGGCTGCCAGGAGGGCCCCAAGGCGGCTCAAGATTGCGCCAAGACAGTTCCTCAGGCGCCCATGGCGGCCCCAAGAGGAGGGCAGGACAGGGTGGGAACGCTCCCGAGGGGCCCCAAGAGGGGGCCAGGAGGGCCCCAAGAGGGCCCCGACAAGGCCCCAAGACGCATGTAATTGCCTGGGCGCCCCTCTCGCAAGCTCAAGAAGCATATCAAGTAAATGCGGCTTGGGCCCCTCTTGGGGCCCCCTGGGGGCGCTCTCGCGGCCCTCTTGGGGCCCCCTCCACGACAGGACCAAGTGCATTTTGCCACAGAGGCCTCTCGTGGCAGAGTGGTGGGCCCGCGCCCGGCGGCGTCCTGGGGCCCTTGGGGGCCCTCTTCGTGCCCTCTGGCACGACGGCCCCAAGACGGTCCCGACACTGCCCCAAGGACGCCCGGGCTGTTCAACTTCGATGAGTTGTTCACCTACGGTGTGCGAATCCCAGGTTCAGCACACAGTGGATTTGTTCCATGGGTTCACACTAAGCGTTCACCACGGGGCCGCCGCCAGCTCCGAGCGCGCAGCGGACGGTCCAAGACTGCCCCAGATCGACGCAGCACGCCCCGCGGACGGCTCCAGGACGGCACCAGACGCTCCCAAGCCGCCCTCTGAAGCCCCCCAAAGGGCCCCCACGAGCCCTGAGGCCCCCCAAAGGACCCCCACGAGCCAACAAATCGCCCCAATCCCTTCGGAAAATCTACGTCTTCGGCAGACTCGCTTTCTGGGTCGGCAGAGCGTCCAAGACGGCCAGATGAGCCCCCAACATTGCCCCAGAGGCACCCAAGAGTACCCCAAGACGGGCGGCCGAAGAGGGCCCCAAGACGGCCCCAGGGAGCCCCAGGACAGCCCAAGACGGACCCTGGAGGGCACGAAAAGGCTCAGGAAAGCCCCGAGAGGGCCACAGGAGGCCTCCAAGAGAGCCCAAAACGGCCCCACGAGGGCCCCAAGACAGAACGGCCCAAGCGGGCCCCAGGACGGCTCCAGAGAGCCCTGAGACGGCCCAAAAGAGTCCCAAACGGACCTCCTCAAGAGGCTCCCCAGAGAGCCCCAAGTGAGCCAGGGGAGGCGCCGGCAAGACGGCCCGAGTCACCCTGCCGATTACGGTGAGTTCGACGCTCGAGCCAGACTTGCCTCGTCACCTCCACGCCTGACCTCACGCGCGCCCCGTTCCAGGAGTTCCTGACGGTGGAGCAGTTGGACATGCTGCTGGCAGCAGGTGCAGGCGCACTCCTGCGCCGTCGCATTCGCCGCCCGCCGCCGCCGTCGCCACGGGGTTCCCCTCGAGGTCACGTGGCTGTCCCGATAGCCCATATAGAGTGCCCCCCAGGGTCTCCCGAGGCCTCCAGCAAGCTCCCACGAGAACCGACACGAGCCCAGATAACCACCCAATGGGTCCCCAAAGCTTCCCATGGAGCCCGCAGCGCCGTCGCCTTCCGCCGTCCGCCGCCGCCGTCGCCAAGGGGTTCCCCTCGAGGTCACACGGTTTCCCCGATGGCCTCTACAGTGCCCCCCCGAGTCTCCCGAGGCCTCCGACAGGCCCCCACGAGATCCGACACGAGCCCCGAGAACCACCCAAGAGGCCCCCGGAAGCCCCCCTAGGCCTTAGGGGCCCGCGCGCAATCAGAATCGCAACGGGCGCTTGGCGGCCAGACGACCAGCCAGAAGGAAATCCGAAGAGGCCGCAGCAACTGCTGAAAGGGCATCAATCCGAGGTCGTCGTCGTCGTCGTCGTCGTCGTCACCGTCGCCCGAGAGCCACCCGAGAGGCCCCGATAGCCCCTAGAGCGCCCTCCAAAGTCTTCCGAGGCCCCCGACAAGCTCCCGCGAGATCCGACACGGGCCCGGAGAACCACCCAAGAGGCCCCCGAAAGTCCCCCTAGGGCCTAGGGGCCCGCACGCAATCATAATCGCAACGGGCGCTTGGCGGCCAGACGACCAGCCGGAAGGAAATTCGAAGAGGCAGCGGCAACCGCTGAAGGGCATCAATCCGAGGTCGTCGTCGTCGTAGCCGTCGTCGCCCGAGAGCCACCCGAGAGGCCCCGATAGCCCCTGGAGCGCCCCCCCCGGTCTCCCGAGGCCTCGAGCGCGAGAACGGACGCGAGACCCGATATCCACCCAAGAGATCCCCAAAAAGCTTTCCTGGGGGCCCGCACGCAATCAGAATCGCAACGGGCGTTCGACGGCCAGACGTCCGGCGGGAAGGGGTTTGAAAAGGCCGCGATAACCGCTGAAGGGTCTTCGTCCGAGGTCGTCGTCGTCGCCGTCGCCGTCGTCGTCGCTGTCGACCGAGAGCCACCCAAGAGGTCCCCAAAAGCTCCCCTAGGGGCACGCACACAATCCGAATCATAACAGGCTTTTGAAGGCCAGACGTCCGGCCGGAAGGAAATTCGAAGAGGACACGACATCCGCTGAAGGGTCTTCATCCGAGGTCGTCGTCGCCGTCGTCGTCGTCGTCGTCGTCGTCGTCGCCGTCGTCGTCGTCGTCGTCGTCGTCGTCGCCGTCGTCGTCGTCGTCGTCGTCGTCGTCGTCGCCGTCGTCGTCGCCGTCGCTGTCGCCGTCGCCGTCGTCGCCGTCGTCGTCGCGGTCATCGCCGTCGTCGTCGTCGTCGTCGTCGGGCGTCGCCGCCGTCGTCGTCGTCGCCGTTGTCGTCGTCGTCTCCGCCGTCGCAGTCCCGCTCGCCGTCGCCGTCGTCGCCGTCCTCAGCCACCTCGGACCCCGGAGCCTTCCAAGACACCTCACCGCCCGACGCCAACGCGCGATGCCACCGCCGATGCCGCGGCATCCCCCTCAACGAAACTGTTGGGGACCCCCACTCTAGCCCCCAGAGCCTCCCCGAGACACCCAAGAGGACCAGAAAAACCACAGGGGGAATCTAACAGTCCACCAAACAGGCCCTTCGAGACGTCTCGGAGCTCCCCCTGACGCCCCACAACTCTGCCCGCCAGCGACACGCCGAGGCAGACTTTTCTCGCCGACCTGTTTCATGGCTCCCCGATCGCCCCCGGAGTGTCTCCGACGCCCCCCGAGGCTTCCCGCAAGCTTCCCGCAGCACACCGCGGATTTAACCCACGCGGGTTCACACTAGTCCTCAATACTACAATAGTGGGACCCGTGCGTGCGAGAAGGGTCTGGGCATCAATGGGATTATTCTATACTACAATACTGGGACCCGTGCGTGCGAGAAGGGTCTTGGCATCAATGGGATTACCTGGGCGGCAAAGGAGGCCCGGAGAGCCCCCGGAGAGCCCCAGACGGCCCCAACACGGCTTCAGACGGCCCCCAGTCACCCGAAGATCGCCCCACGCCGCCCAAGATGGCCCCAAGCGGGTCCAAGAAGCTTCCAAGACGTCCCAAGAGCCCTTTTCGCGGATCCCCGGGAGAACCTTCAGAGCCCCAATTCGTCAATTTCCGATTGGAAAAGCATATATTTCAAGCACATGCGGCTGTTCGGCCTTCACGGGATCGACGCTGGCCCACGAGACCCCCAAGACCGCCCCAAGACGGCCCAAGACGCACCCAAAAGACCTTCCAAACGGCCCAAGAAGGCGCCAAGACGGCCCAAGAGGCAATCCAGACGGCCACTGGGGGCCCCAGGACGGCCCCCCAGCTGGCTCCAAGACGGGTGAAGACGGCCCCCAGTCGCCCGAAGATCGCCCCACGCCGCCCAAGATGGCCCCACGACGGTCCACGAAGCCTCGAAGACGTTCCCAAAGGGTGTCCATGGAGCCCAATTCGTTCATTTCCGATGGAGTAACGTACATTTCTGGCATGTGGGGCTGTTCGGCCTTCACGGCGTGGACGACGGTCCACGAGGCTCCCAAGACAGCCCCAGGACGGCCCAAGAAACTCCCAAAAAGTCCCCAAAACGACACAAGAAGGCGCCAAGACGGCCCAAGAGGCCCCCAAGAAGCCTCGAAGACGTTCCCAAAGGGTGTCCATGGAGCCCAAATTAGTTTTTTTTCCCGATGGGGAAGCGCACACTTCTGGCATGTGGGGCTGTTCGGCCTTCACGGCGTAGACGACGGTCCACGAGGCTCCCAAGTCAACCCCAGGACGGCCCAAGAAACTCCCAAAAAGTCACCAAAACGACACAAGAAGGCGCCAAGACGGCCAAAGAGGCGCCCAAGACGGCCCAAGAGAGCCCAAGACGGCCCCCCCCGACACAAGAAGGCGCCAAGACGGCCAAAGAGGCGCCCAAGACGGCCCAAGAGAGCCCAATACGGCCCCCCCCGATGGCTTTAAGACAGCCTCCGACGGCCCCAGTCGCCCGAAGATCGCCCCAAGCCGCCCAAGATGACACCAAGCCGACCCAGGAAACCTTCCAGGCAATAATAGAGGCCTCCAAGCGGACTCCCACGAGGACCCCCAGAGGCCACAGTCGTCAACAAAAATCCTTCTGGGAAAACATACATTTTAAGCATGTACGGCTTTCCGGGTCTTCACGGCAATGACGACGGCCCACGAGGCCCCCAAGACCGCCCCAAGACGGCCCCAGAAGTTCCCAAAAAGGCTCGCAGAACGATCCCAGAGGGCGCCAAGACGGCCCAACAGGCGCCCAAGACGGCCCAAGAGGGCGCCAAGACGGCCCCAGGAGAGGGACCACGGACCGACAATTGTAGCTCTCCGCCCCACGAAGCTCCCAAGAGGCCCCCAAGAGGCCCCAAGAGTCCCCAAAGAGGCCCAAAAGAGGCTCCAAGATGCCCCCAAATGGCCCCTAAGACGTATCGATACTGCCTCCAAGAGGCACGCGAGACGCTTCCCAAAACATCGAAGCGAACGCCGGACCCTGACGCCTCCGTGGCCGCCCAGATGATTCCAGGACGCCGGCGAAGGCTCCACGGGGGCCCCAGACGCCCCAAGACAGGCTCCAACACGGCCCCACGCCGACCTCAAGAGGGCCCTATGCGCAACCCAGTGAGGCCACATCCCCAGGATGGACACTGCGAGGTTGAGGCCCCGCATTCTGATTTCCGCGCTGCGGCAGGACGTCTGCCATTACATGCCTCTGCGCCGCAGGCGCGCAGCTCTGGCCCCAAGGACAGGCGCGCATCTAAGCTCCTCGCCACCTGGGCGCGCACGGCGTGGAGCGGGACCTTCTGCCACGATTTCCACGACCGCCAGCGCGACGAGGGCGAGCCACACAGCAAGAGGAGCGGCTGCCACGAGGCCCTCCCCGCCCTCCTACTCCTGCCCCTGCTCCTGCTCCTACTACTGCCCGCCCTTCCCCTGAGCACGTGCTCACGTTGCTGATGCATACGCGGCCGTCCCAATTATTCGCCCCCTTTTCATCCCCGTCCTTCTCCTCTTCCTCCTCCCCCTTCTCTTCCTCCCCCTCCTTCTCCTCCCCCCCCCCCCTCTTCCTCCTTCTGCTCCCTTACTTATTTAATCGCTTCGCTCATTCCGCCGGCCCAAATTGTCGCACCGTTGTGGGCTAGCCGAGTTTGGGGGCCTCTTGGGGGCCGTTTTGGACCCTCTTGGGGCCTCTTTTGGGCCTCTTGGGCGCTTCTTGGGGCGTCTTGGGGGCCTCTCGGGGGCCTCTCGGTGCCTTTTGGGGGCCTCCTGGGCGCCTTCTGGGGCGGAGGGCTCGATTTTTCACTTCTCGGTTCTCCGCTTGAGCCCCTCTTGGGCCCGTCTTGGGGCCTCTTGGTCCGTCTTGGGAGTTGGGCCGTCTTGGGGGCCCTCCTGGGCCGTTCCGGGGCCGTCTTGGGAGCCTCGTGGGCCGTCATGGAGCGGTTTTGGGGGCCTCTTGGGCCGTCTTGGAGCGTCCGGAAGCAGAAAAAACCAGAACGAAAAGAAAAAATAAAAAAAAAAAAAAATAAAAAAAAATGAGAATCAACGATTTTGGCCTTTTGGGGCCCTCGTCTTGGAGGCCTCTTGGGCTGTCCTGGGGCCCTGTTGGGCGTCTTCGGGCGATCTTTGGCCGTCTCGGGGCCCTCTTGGACCGTCTTGGAGGCTTCTTGGGGACCTCTTGGCCCGTCCTGGGGCCCTGTAACAGGGCTCCGGAATCTCTGGCCCGACCTTGCCGGGGACTTGCCGGGGGCTTGCCGGGACCTTGCCGGGGTACTTTTCGCCCGGGGGCCCCCAGGGGCCGCCCCGCGCGCGCGAAGTAGAAATATTGTTAACCAGGCACCGGAGATCTTAGCACGCCCTGGCCCGTTGGGCCGGCGAATGCCTCCTTCAACCCTCCTTTTCCTCCTCCTTCACCTCTTCCTGGGGCTCTCTTGGGGGCCCCTTGGGGTCCTCTTGGGTCCCTTTTCCGTCTTGAGGCTCGTTCGGGACCTTCTTGGGCCCTCGGCTCAAAAGAGGCGCGGCCGCAATTTAGGGCCCCCCCTCAGGTGCTAAAAGAGCGTATTGGGCCCCTTTGGGGGGCGCTCTTGGGGCGCTCTCGGGTGCTCTTGGGGCCCTCCCGGGCCCCTATGGGGCCCCTCTTGGGGCCCCAATCGGGCCACTTCGGGGCCACCTTGACGCCTCCGCCGCCCGCCGGGGGCGAGAAGGCGAGAACGCGAAAAAATATCCCGACCAAGCAACCTAACAGCGATGTGTAGAAGCATATATGGAAACATCCCCGTTAAGATCCAGATGAGAACCCAGTTGTAGAATTCTCCTGTTCTCGCAGTCGCAGTCGCATTCGCGATGACAGTCGCAGCGGCAACGGCAGTCACAGTCACAGCCTCAGCCTCAGCCTGCCTCAGTATCAGCCTGCCTCAGCTTCAGCCTCAGCCTGCCTCAGCCTCAGCCCCAGCCTGCTTCAGCCTCAGCCTCAGCCTCAGTCTGCCTTCATCCTCAGGCCTCAGCCTCAGCCTGCACAGCCTCCAAGCCTGCCTCAGCCTCACCTCAGCCTCAGCCTGCCTCAGCATCAGCCTGCCTCAGCCTCAGCCTCAGCCTGCCTCAGCCTCAGCCTCAGCCTGCTTCAGCCTCAGCCTCAGCCTCAGTCTGCCTTCAGCCTCGGCCTCAGCCTCAGCCTGCCTCAGCCTCAGCCTGCCTCAGCCTCAGCCTCAGCCTGCCTCGGCGTGCCTCAGCCTCAGCCTCAGCCTCAGCCTGCCTCGGCCTCAGCCTGCCTCAGCCTCACCACAGCCTCAGCCTCAGCCTCAGCCTGCCGCAGCATCACCTGCATCAGCCTCAGCTCAGCCTGCCTCAGCCTCAGCCTCAGCCACAGCCTGCCTCAGCCTCAGCCTCAGCCTCAGCCTGCCTCAGCCTCAGCCTCAGTCTGCCTCAGTATCAGCTTGCCTAAACCTCAGCCTCAGCCTGCTTCAGCCTCAGCCTGAGCCTGCTTCAGCCTCAGCCTCAGTCTGCCTTCAGCCTCAACCTTAGCCTCAGCCAGCCTCAGCCTGCCTCCGCCTCAGCCTCAGCCTCAGCCTGCCTCAGCATCAGCCTGCCTCAGCGTCTGCGTCAGCCTCAGCCTCAACCTCAGCCTCAGCCTCAGCTTTGCCTCAGCCTCAGTCTGCTTCAGCCTCAGCCTCAGCCTGCCTCAGCAGCAGCCTGCCTCAGCCTCAGTTGGCTCCGGGCATTCAAAATGTGGCCCGGGAATGGAGTTCTGGGAACTCGAAGAGCACGAAGTGGCTTACAGTTGGCTCCGGGCATTCAAAATGTGGCCCGGGAATGGAGTTCTGAGAGTTCGAAGAGCACGAAGTGGCCTAGAGTTGGCTCCGGGCATTCAAAATGTGGCCCGGGAATGCAGTTCTGGGAATTCGAAGAGCACGAAGTGGCCTAGAGTTGGCTCCGGGCATTCAAAATGTGGCCCGGGAATGGTGTTCTGGGAAGTCGAAGAGCACGAAGTGGCTTACAGTTGGCTCGGGACATCCAAAATGTACGCCGGGAGTTGTGTTCTGGGAACTCGAAGACCACGAAGTGGCTTACAGTTGGCTCCGGGCATCCAAAATGCACGCCAGGAATGAAGTTCTAGCAGCGCCAAGAGCGATTTTGCGAGGATGTCCCAGGCTATTTGGGCTTCGACGGCAGCCGCCCCGGGTCCCGCCCGGACCCCCCTGTGGAGTCATCTGCTGTTCTCTTTTGACACCACTAGAAACCTATTTGTCTTCGCTGTTAGGGAAAAAATATCCCGGCAAAGCAACCTAACAGCGATGTGTAGAAACATATATGGAAACATTCCCCTTAAGATCCAGATGAGAATCCAGGTGTAGAATTTTCTTGTTCTCGCAGTCGCAGTCGCATTCGCGATGGCAGTCGCAGTGGCGACGGCAGTCACAGTCACAGCCTCAGCCTCAGACTGCCTCAGTATCAGCCTGCCTCAGCCTCAGCCTCAGCCTGCCTCAGCCTCAGCCTCAGCCTGCTTCAGCCTCAGCCTCAGCCTCAGTCTGCCTTCAGCCTCGGCCTCAGCCTCAGCTTGCCTCAGCCTCAGCCTGCATCGGCCTCAGCCTCAGCCTCAGCCTCAGCCTCAGCCTGCCTCCGCATCAGCCTGCCTCAGCCTCAGCCTCAGCCTGCCTCAGCCTCAGCCTCAGCCTGCCTCAGCCTCAGCCTCAGCCTGCCTCAGCATCAGCTTGCCTCAGCCTCAGCATCAGCCTGCCTCGGCCTCAGCCTCAGCCTGCTTCAGCCTCAGCCTCAGTCTGCCTTCAGCCTCGGCCTCAGCCGCAGCCAGCCTCAGCCTCAGCCTGCTTCAGCCTCAGCCTCAGCCTCAGCCTGCCTCAGCATCAGCCTGCCTCAGCGTCTGCCTCAGCCTGCCTCAGCCACAGCTTCAGCCTCAGCCTCAGCCTCAGCCTGCCTCAGCCTCAGCCTGCATCAGCCTCAGCCTCAGCCTGCCTCAGCCTCAGCCTCAGCCACAGCCTCAGCCTCAGCCTCTGCCTCAGCCTGCCTCAGCGTCTGCCTCAGCCTGCCTCATCCTCAGCCTCAGCCTCAGCCTCAGCCTCAGCCTCAGCCTCAGCCTGCCTCAGCATGCCTCAGCCTGCCTCAGCCTCAGCCTGCCTCAGCCTCAGCCTGCCTCAGCCTCAGCCTCAGCCTGCCTCAAGCTCAGCCTCAGCCTGCCTCAGCCTCAGCCTCAGCCTCAGCCGCAGCCTGCTTCAGCCTCAGCCTCAGTCTGCCTTCACCCTCAACCTTAGCCTCAGCCTCAGCCTCAGCCCGTATCAGCCCCAGCCTCAGCCTCAGCCTCAGCCTCAGCCTGCCTCAGCCTCAGCCCGCATCAGCTTCAGCCTCAGCCTGCCTCTGCCTCAGCCTCAGCCACAGCCTGCCTCAGCCTCAGCCTCAGCCTCAGCCTGCCTCAGCGTCTGCCTCATCCTCAGGCTCAGCCGCAGCCTCAGCCTCAGCCTCAGCCTGCCTCAGCCTGCCTCAGCCTCAGCCTGCCTCAGCCTCAGCCTGCTTCAGCTCAGCTTCATTCTGCCTCAGGATCAGCTTGCTTAAGCCTCAGCCTCAGCCTCAGCTTCAGCCTCAGCCTGCTTCAGCCTCAGCCTCAGTCCGCCTTCAGCCTCAGCCTCAGCCCAGCCTCAGCCTGCATCAGCCTCAGCCTCAGCCTCAGCTTCAGCCTGCCTCAGCATCAGCCTGCCTCAGCGTCTGCCTCAGCCTGCCTCAGCCTCAGCCTCAACCTCAGCCTCAGCCTCAGCCTGCCTCAGCCTCAGCCTGCCTCAGCCTCAGCCTCAGCCTGCCTCAGCAGCAGCTGCCTCAGCCTCAGTTGGCTCCGGGCATTCAAAATGTGGCCCGGGAATGGAGTTCTGGGAACTCGAAGAGCACGAAGTGGCGTACAGTTGGCTCCGGGCATCCAAAATGTGGCCCGGGAATGGAGTTCTGGGAAGTCGAAGAGCACGAAGTGGCCTACAGCTGGCTCCGGGCATCCAAAATGTAGGCCCGGGAATGGAGTTCTGGGAAGTCGAAGAGCACGAAGTGGCCTACAGTTGGCTCCGGGCATTCAAAATGTACGCCGGGGATGGAGTTCTGGGAACTCGAAGACCACGAAGTGGCCGACAGTTGGCTCCGGGCATTCAAAATGTACGCCGGGAGTTCTAGCAGCGCCAAGAGCGATTTTGCCAGGATGTTGAAGGCGATTTGAGCTTCGACGGCGGCCGCCCCGGGTCCCGCCCGGACTGTGTGGAGTCATCTGCTGCTTTTCCTAAGTTCTGGAGCTATCTAGGCCGCCGAAGCGCTCTACGCTTGGTTTTTTGCGAACCCCAAAAAATGATCCCGGCAAAGCAACTTAACAGCGATGTGTAGAAGCATATTTGAAAGCATTCCCCTTAAGATTCAGATGAAAATCCAGTTGTAGAATTCTGCTGTTCTCGCAGTCGTAGTCGCATTCGCGATGACAGTCGCAGCGGCAACGGCAGTCGCAGTCACAGCCTCAGCCTCAGCCTGCCTCAGCCTCAGCCTCAGCCTGCCTCAGCCTCAGCCTGCCTCAGCCTCAGCCTCAGCCTGCTTCAGCCTCAGCCTCAGTCTGCCTTCAGCCTCGGCCTCAGCCTCAGCCTGCCTCAGCCTCAGCCTGCATCAGCCTCAGCCTCAGCCTCAGCCTGCCTCAGCATCAGCCTCCTCAGCCTCAGCCTCAGCCTGCCTCAGCCTCAGCCTCAGTCCTGCTTCAGCCTCAGCCTCAGTCTGCCTTCAGCCTCGGCCTCAGCCTCAACCTGCCTCAGCCTCAGCCTGCCTCGGCCGCAGCATCAGCCTGCCTCAGCATTCAAAATGTTGCCCAGGAGTGGAGTTCTGGAAACTAGAAGAACACGAAGTGGCCTACAGTTGGCTCCGGGCATTCAAATCATGCCCAGGAATGGGTTCTAGGGAACTTGAAGAGCACGAAGTGGCTTACAGTTGGCTCCGGGCATCCAAAATGTGGCCCGGGAATGGAGTTCTGGGAAATCGAAGAGCACGAAGTGGCTTACAGTTGGCTCCGGGCATCCAAAATGTGGCCCGGGAATGGAGTTCTGGGAAGTCGAAGAGCACGAAGTGGCGTACAGTTGGCTCCGGGCATCCAAAATGTGGCCCGGGAATGGAGTTCTGGGAGCACCAAGATCGATTTTTGATGATGTCCCAAGCGACTTCGGCTTCGACGGCAGCCTCCCCGGGTCCCGCCCTGACCCCCGTGAGGAGTCATGATGCTCTCTTTTGAGACCAGTAGAAACCTATCAGCAAGAGCTGTTAGGTAACAGCCAAGGGTGAAATTATCCCAGCAAAGCAACTGAACAGCGATGTGTAGAAGCATATTTGAAAGCATTCCCTTTAAGATTCAGATGAAAATCCAGTTGTAGAATTCTGCTGTTCTCGCAGTCCTAGTCGCATTCGCGATGACAGTCGCAGCGGCAACGGCAGTCGCAGTCACAGCCTCAACTTCAGCCTGCCTCAGCCTCAGCCTCAGCCTGCCTCAGCCTCAGCCTGCCTCAGCCTCAGCCTCAGCCTGCTTCAGCCTCAGCCTCAGTCTGCCTTCAGCCTCGGCCTCAGCCTCAGCCTGCCTCAGCCTCAGCCTGCTTCGGCCGCAGCATCAGCCTGCCTCAGCGTTCAAGATGTGGCCCAGGAACGGAGTTCTGGGAATTAGAAAAACACAAAGTGGCCTACAGTTGGCTCCGGGCATCCAAAATCATGCCCAGGAATAGAGTTCTGGGAACTTGAAGAGCACGAAGTGGCCTACAGTTGGCTCCGGGCATCCAAAATGTGGCCCAGGAATGGAGTTCTGGGAAGTCGAAGAGCACGAAGTGGCCTACAGTTGGCTCCGGGCATCCAAAATGTGGCCCAGGAGTGGAGTTCTGGGAACTGGGAAGTCGAAGAGCACGAAGTGGCCTACAGTTGGCTCCGGGCATTCAGAATGTGGCCCGGGAGTGAAGTTCTGGGAGGTCGAAGAGCACGAAGTTTGTGACTGTTTGCGAAAAACGAGTGCGGCGGCAGCCGCGCCGGGTCCCGCCCCGGGTCCCGCCCCGACCCCCCTGAGGAGTCATGATGCTCTCTTTTGAGACCACTTGAAACCTATCAGCAACAGCTGTTAGGTAATTATCCCGGCAAAGCAACCTAACAGCGATGTGTAGAAGCATATCTGAAAGCATTCCCCTTAAGATTCAGATGAAAATCCAGTTGTAGAATTCTGCTGTTCTCGCAGTCGCAGTCGCATCCGCGATGACAGTCGCAGCGGCAACGGCAGTCGCAGTCACAGCCTCAGCCTCGGCCTGCCTCAGCCTCAGCCTCAGCCTGCCTCAGCCTCAGCCTGCCTCAGCCTCAGCCTCAGCTTGCTTCAGCCTCAGCCTCAGTCTGCCTTCAGCTTCGGCCTCAGCCTCAGCCTGCCTCAGCCTCAGCCTGCATCAGCCTCAGCCTCAGCCTCAGCCTGCCTCAGCATCAGCCCGCTTCAGCCTCAGCCTCAGCCTGCCTCAGCCTCAGCCTCAGTCTGCTTCAGCCTCAGGTCCCTTCAGCCTCAGGCCCTCAGCCTCAGCCTGCCTCAGCCTCAGCCTGCCTCGGCCGCAGCATCAGCCTGCCTCATATTCAAAATTGGCCCAGGAATGGAGTTCTGGGAACCAAAGAACACGAAGTGGCCTACAGTTGGCTCCGGGCATCCAAAATCATGTGGAGTTCTGGGAACTTCCGGAAGTGGCCTACAGTTGGCTCCGGGCATCCAAAATGTGGCCCGGGAATGGAGTTCTGGGAAGTCGAAGAGCACGAAGTGGCCTACAGCTGGCTCCGGGCATCCAAAATGTGGCCCGGGAATGGAGTTCTGGGAAGTCGAAGAGCACGAAGTGGCGTACAGTTGGCTCATAGCATCCAAAATGTGGCCCGGGAATGGAGTTCTGGGAGCACTAAGAGCGATTTTGGGATGATGTCCTGAGCGATTTCGGCTTCGGCGGCAGCCGCGGCGGCAGCCTGTCCGGGTCCCGCCCAGACCCCCCTGAGGAGTCATGATGCTTTCTTTTGAGACCATTAGAAACCTATCAGCAAGAGCTGTTAGGTAAAAAGCAACAAAAAAATCCGCGGGGCGCCTGGGCGCCCAGAACGGGCCCACAGCGCACGAAGGCGGCCCCGGGGGCCAATTTTTGACGCTTCGTGTATCCTCACCAGCCCATCCCTGCCCGATGTCACAGCTGCAACATATCCAAAGCCTTCAAAACCGTTTGCCTCGGATGCCCTCCCGACGTTCGCGGGCAACCCTCGGGCCCCTCTTGGGGCCCTGCAGTTTGGGCCTCGGCGGAACTTCCAGGTCGGCCCCAGAGGCCTCCAAGGCAGGCCGGGAAGCTCCCAAGGCGGCCCAGGAGGACCCCCCAGGAGGGACCGAAAAGGCAAACATTACGCTACCGAGGAACCCCACATACTGATTTTTAATCTTATGTGTTTGCTTGTCATTATCATCTATGCGCAATGCTGCGTTCTAAACCCTCGTCGCGAATCGTCGTCGTACTTGTCGTACTCGTTGTCGTACTCGTCGTACTCGTCGTCGTACTCGTTGCCGCTCTATCGTCTCACTCGTCATCGTACTCGTCGTCGTACCTCGCCGTCGTACTCGTCTTCGCATTCGTCGTCGTGCTCGTCGCACTCGTCGTCGCACTCGTCGTCGTCGCACTCGACGTCGTCGTACTCGTTGTGTTGGTAGTGCTCGTTGTATTCGTCGCCGCACTCGTGGTCGTCGTCGTCCTCCTCCTCCTCGTCCTCCTCCTCCTCGCCCCACCCCATCCTGTCAACTCCTCCGCACTCCTCTCAATTCCTCCGCACTTCCCTCAACTCCTCCGCACCCCTCTCAACTCATCCTCTCATATCCTTCTGTACTCCTCCTTCTGCACTCCTCCGCACTCCTCTCAACTCCTCCGCGCTCCTCTGAACACCTCCGCACTCCTCTCAAATCCTCCTCCTCACAACTCCTCCGCACTCCTCTCAACTCCTCCTCCTCGCAACTCCTGCACGGCCGCGCACGGCACGGCACGGCACGGCGCCGACGAAAGGCATGGCACGGCAGTGATTCCCGACGGCCCCGGGGCTTTGAGCGTGCCTCCAGACACCGAAAGAAGCGAAAAACCTCCTCGAACCTCGAAGTGCGTCGCCGTCGTCGTCGTCGTCGCCGCCAGACATGGTCAGACCTCCGGCGGCGCAGTGCTCCCTCGGGCCCCGGATGGGGCGGGCGCGGCAGGGGGCGGGAGCGGGGGCCGGGAGGACCGGCCAGAGCTCCTGCGGACCGACGACAACGACCTTTCTCGCCCTGCCTTCCGCCACCATTTCTTCTCCTCTATTCTTCTTCTCCATTTTCTTCTATACTGCTCCTGGGAGGGCCCATAGGGAAGGGAAGGAGGGGAGGGAGGGAAGGAGTGAGGGACTCCTGCTGCTGCCCCGGCTCCTGCCCCCTTTCCTGCGATGGCAGCTCTCTGGTCTCGCGCCCTTCGATGGAAAATCTCTGGGCGACAGCGCATTCTATAAACCCTAAAGACCTTCGATGGAAAATCTCTGGTCTTTGGATGCGGACGACGCTCTGTGGCGATCAGAGGCAGACGTGCCTAGACGGGCACGATGCCAAATCCATGTGGGAAAGCAGCGCGCGTGGCATGCTGCAGCGAACCGCACTCCGGGAAACCGCACTATCTTGGCAGCCATGCTTTCCACAATATGCTCCAGACGCTGTGCCACAGATCCTGAAAGTTTTGCTGCTTAGTGTATGCCTTTGGAGGAAGCAAATTGCCGCCTCCAAAGCCGAGAGCCAGGGTGCTGACTCTAATTTACTTGATAAAAGCCAGGCCTGACGGCATTTCGCCGGCCAGCGTTTGAGAGGTCTCGGGCAGCCGTGTCAGGAGGCCACGAGCCCCAATCGAGCCACATGTCTCAGCAATATTATCGCAGGGCGCTGGCCTAGGGTCCGCAGCCGAGCAGAGTTGGCTCGTCGGGCTTCGTAAACCACCGAATTCGCTTCGCGACCGTCGTCACTCACTCTCTTCCTTGTCCCTCCCCCCCGCCGAGAGCCAGGGTGCTGACTCCAGCTTACTTGATACAGGCCAGGCATGGCGGCACTCTGGAAAACGCAGCGCCTGCAGCTCCGCCGAAAAAGGGTTGAAGGCAAGCGACATACAGGCGCGGGAGGATGCACGTAGCCCACGTGCAATGCAGCCAGGCGCACGCCAGCCGCGAGCTGGGCATGCATGCGCCAAGTCGTCCGTGCAGGGCGCGGCAGAGGGTGCACGATGCCGCTTGGAGGGTTCAGATCCCTCTCCTCCTCCTCCTCCTCCTCCTCCTCCTCCTCCTCCTCCTCCTCCTCCTCCTCCTCCTCCTCCTGTTCCTCCTCAATGACGTCCCGAACGGTACTTGCGCTGGAGAAAGCTGTTCCCCACCTAGCTACGGCCCCGCTCGGCAGAGGGGGGCCGCCCTGCACTCCCCGTCGGCGGCCGCCCTCCTGCCGGCGTGCACGTGGCCGCTGCGCGCTGCGCGCCGCAGTTTAATCTCTCGGGGAACGGAGAATGGCATAAGCATAAAAACTCGGAGGTCCGCGCGAATTTCTTTTCACGGGCGAAGAACGGTATAACATAAACGTTTTCGCTGTCGGGGGCGCATGGCTCTGGGCGGCTGGAAAGTTCATGCCCTTACGGTGGCACCGTAGGGGCATGAACTTTCCAGCCGCCCAGAGCCAGGCGCCCCCGACCGCGAAAAAGTTTATTTTATAACGTTCTTCGTTCGCTGATTCTTGGACTCGAAAAATCCGCGCGGACCTCCGAGTTTTTATGCTTATGTCATTGCTCGCTCCCCCCTCACCTTCGGAGGCTTCTTCACCTTGGCGCGCTGCTCCTGGCCGCGGCCGTCGCCGATCATGCCGCGCACGAGCTCCAGCAGGGTGCCAGACCCCTGGCCCCGCTCGCCGCTCTTCTGGAACCCGGGGGCCGACGAACAGGAGCCCGACTCCTCGCAGGTGAACAGCTGGCCGTCGATAAATACCCACGGCATGCTCGGCGGCTCGGTGAACTTCGCGTCGGTGAGGCGGTGCATGGCCGCGACGACGCTGTCGGCGTAGTCCGTGCTGTACATAATGTCGAACGCCTCGCGGCCCTCGAAGCACGCCTGCAGCCCGTCCTCGCCAGACCACGGGATGCCGGCCTGCTTGCTGCAGGTCTCGGTGGCATCCTCGTCACGGCCGAGCAACACCATCGCCGTGAGCCCTAGGTCGCACTCCACGAAACCAGCGCCCCTCCGCAGCGCCTCGGAGTCCGCTGGGGCGGGCATCGGGAGCGCCTCCTTCAGGGCGCACAGCGGGGCCAGCGACAGCGAGCATGCGTCCGTGATCCTGCAGCTGTCGGAGCTCGACATGCCCTTCAGCAGCGGCAGCAGAGTTACCACCACCCCGTCCCCGGGCAGCCCGGCGTCGAGGAAGGGAAGCAGGCTGTTGTGGACGAAGTGGTAGCAGTGCGGGCACGTCGCCAGGAAGAACACCTCGACGGAGATCGGCGCGCCCTGCCGCTCCCGCAGCCCCCGCCCACGGGCGCTCGGGGCGGCGGCGGGCGCGTCGGCGCCGCGGGGCCTCGCCGCGACGGCCTCGTACTCGCGGGCCACGGCCTCGAGCTGCCACCCCTCGCCGCAGGCGCCCTCGAGGACGCCGCGCCCGCCTCCGAGCGGAGCGGCGGCGCACAGGCAGAAGAGGCACCCGCGCCGCGTCCGCGGGGGCGGCAGCCGCATGCGTGGACCGCGCGGGCAGCCGCGGCTGCCGCGGTCGCCGCGGCGTGAAAGCGCGGTCCGCGCCGCCCCAAGGCGCAGGCGGCGGCGGGGCCCCCGTGGCTGGAGCCGAGGGGGCTGCGGAGGGCGCTCGGGAGGCATGCTGGGCCGTCTGGAGACCGTCCTGGGCCGCGAGCTCGGCGAGGAGAGGCCTCCCTGGGCCGTGCTGGGTACGTCTGGTGAGGGGCGTGTTCTTTCCACCGCCACAACCATAATTAAGTTGGAGGGGGAGGGGGTCCTCCTCCTCCTCCTCCTCCTCCTCCTCCTCCTCCTCCTCCTCCTCCTCCCCCTCCTCCTCCTCCTCCTCCTCCACCTCCTCCTCTTCCCCCTCCGCCCCTGTGGCGGTGGTGGTGGAAGACAAGCCCATCGTCCGGAAGGCCTCCTTGGACGGCATCGGGGCCCCCCAAGCGCCTGCACGTCCGCGCTTGTGGTCGAGGCCCTGGCCCGGGGGGCCCGGGCCCGATGGCCGCTGCACGTGCGGGCGCAGGGAATCAGCCAGATGAACAACCCAGGAGCCTAGGAGGCCGCCGATGGATGGACGGGCGCCCGCATCGAAGCACGCGCCGCCCTTGTCACCTTTTGAGAGATGCAAGGACGCAAGAGAAGCAAGGACGCAAGTTGCCCGACTCGCTCTTTGACGGAAAGCCTCCAGGCATTGCGAGGGGGTCACCGAGGGCCGTCCCCCGATGGGACAAGAGGCGAGGGGGTCACCGAGGGCCGTTTCGCAGACTGCGACGAGACGACTGAAGTCTGAAATCTCGGCTGACTTCCACTTTAGATCTGCCTCCCCCCACCCAGACAACCAAGGCGACCCTGGCGGCCGATCACACAGAGCGAGATGCTCGCGGAGGGCCGTCTGCAAGCATGGGCATGCAGCGATGGGGGCCCCAGAGAACCGTTCCCCGGAGGCCGAGGGCCGTTCCTGGGAGGGAAAGGGGCGACCACAGGACAAGAGTCGATGGGGGTCACCGAGAACCGAGACTTGGCCTTTGACGGGAAGCCTCTGGGCCTTGTGAATTGCGAAACCTTTCAATGGAAAATCTCCAGGCTCGCACCAGATCGCTCGAGTGGAAGGTTTCTTGGAACGAAGCCCGAGAGGATCGAGATCAGAGATGGTCTGAGGCACAGGCATACGAGAGGACGTAGCGCCTCAGGCACTGACCGAGCTCCATCAGGTCGGCCTCACCGCTGCGAAGAATCTCCAGCCTGGCAGACGAAGACGCAACGAGCTCTCGACGCAACAGAGCCCCATGCATCTGGGGCAGGGGGAGGGGCGGAGGCTGTTCCCAAAACACATCGTCACCAAGCGACATGCGTCACTGGCTTGGTAAACGAACGCTGAATCGGAGAGCTCAGCGATAACCCAGGGCCGTTTCCCCAAACGCAGCGCGCTGTCTCATGGGACTCTCAGCGCCAGAGCAACTGTGCGGAAAGATGCGCTTGTTTATATTGGAATGTCCCGATGCCTCCAAGGCTCGCAGCGGATCAGAGCCTGCACCACGGCGTTGAGGTAACACGTATTCCCGAAGTTGGGCATGCACACGGACGGCAGGTAGAGGGTCGACAAGTCGTCTGTAACGCAGGCAAAGAAATCGAATATTCTTTCCTTGGCGAACGAGAACGAGGCCGCGTGGGCGGGGGGCATGTCTCTGAACTTCGTCCAGGCAGAGAGGACCTGTGTGATAAGCTTGATCCTGACAGGGTCCGGGCGCGGGTCCCCCTGGTCTGCTGGGTAGAGGAACTTCACCGCATCCAGCCGCTCTGCCAGGGCAGCCTGCCGCGAGGGGCGCGCTGGGCCTTCCACGTCTCGCAGAGAGTCGATGCAATGATGATCAGCAGCAGCTCGAAACGTCCAATGCCAGGGGGCGACGTCGCCCACCTCCCCGTGGAACTTGGCGCTAGCTACGCCGAGCATGTCAGGCTGCAATGCGAAAAGACGAAGGGTAGGTACATCCACTCTGTAGGATCCAGCGTTCGTGGAGCACCTGTAAAGCGCCTGCCGCAAATCGGCATCGCCGCCCCTCCTCGACGGCAAGTACTCCGGATCAGAAGCTCGCTTGGCCGCGAAAGCCTTGCACCATTTCATTGCTTTCTTCCCCGCTTTCGTCGACAGATTCTCGAGCTGAACTGATTCTCGCAAGCCTTGCGACCAGGGTACTTCTGCCCAACGGCGGTCCGTCTGGGCCGGCTCAGGGGACAGCTGAATGCGAGGTGTGCCTGTGGAGCGAACAGAGGTGGCAAGCAGAACTGCTGGGGACCGCCGAGGAGTGAATGCCTGCATTGGCGTGCACTTGATAGGCGCGTCCTGCGCGGGCGTGGCAACGCCCCCGTTGCCGGCGTCGCCGACCCGCCGAACTTTCGCCAACGGCGAGCCATCGCCATCCTCCGCACCACCCCCCGGCTGATCAGCTGGGAACCCGCCGGACGAAGGGTTCAGCAAGTACGCAGTCAAGCACTGCCTCCTGGCATCGTCGGCGCCTTTTGTTCGCGGCAACTCACTGTACCTGGTGAGGAGCGCGTCAGGCCACCAGTTTGCCAGCTGTCGGTGGTAAGCATCAAATGCACGGTGTACCAATGCGTTCCCATGCCGGACAACATATATTCGCAAACCATCCAGGCTCACATCAACGCCCATTTCTTGCATTGATTGCTTGAGCTGCTCGCAAGGCGGTGGCGCAGCGGACATTGCGCATTTGGGCGCCATGACGGGGACCGTACCTTTGACGGAGAGTCACCGGCGGCCGTCCGCGTTCACTATGAGCCCGCATGAGCCAGGGTGGCTACAGTTCTTGATGATGATGATGCTACAGCGTCGTCGTCGTCGTCGTCGTCCACTTGAGCTCCGATGGCGAACCCGCGCTCCCCTATCGAGAGAACGCGCTCGAGCGGCCGAAGCCGCTCTACCTTCACCTGGGTCCGCCGAGCGCGAGATGTCAACCTCTCGGTCCCCCGACGGCTAGAGCCTTCTTGGAGCGCCCCGTGCAGGATTTGGGATGGCGTCGTCGTCGTCGTCGCCGCCGCCTCCTCCTCTCCTCCTCCTCCTCATCGCCGTCCTCCTCATCATCGCCCCTCTCCTCCTCGTCCTCCTCGCCCTCCTCCTTTTCCTCCTCCTCCTCGTGCTCCTTCTGCTCCTGCGCATCCGTCCCCATCCTCTTCTCGCTTCTCCTCCTAAACTCCTTCCCTGCTCGTCCCCTTGGTCCTCCTGCTCCTGCTCATCCACCCCTCATCCTCATCATGCTCCTCTCTCAGGCACGAGACACCTAGGGCGGCCGAGCGCGGACAAGTCAGGTCGGCCGAACACGCAACACCTAGGGCGGTCGAACAAGCCAGGTCGGTCGAGCACCGGACTCGTAAGGCGACCGAGCAAAGACAAGTCAGGTCGGTCCAGAACGGAACACCTAGGGCGGTTGAGCACGAGACACGTAAGGCGGCCGAGCACGAGACACCTATGGCGGGCGAGCACGGGACACCCAAAGCGGTCGAGCACGAGAGCGGAGCTGTCCAACGGTCGGACAAGTCAAGTCGGTCCAGCACGAGACACCTACGGCGGTCGAACAAGTCAGATCGATCCAGCACGCCACACCTAAGGCGGTCGAACAAGTCAGGTCGGTCGAGCACGAGACACCTAAGGCGGCCGAGCACGGACAAGCCAGGTCGGCCTCCTGGAGAGGAGGTAGAGGGCAAGGAGGAGGAGGAGGAAGAAGAGGAGAGAAGGGAGGAGGACCATCGTGCATAGCGGCCGAGCTCAGGGACCACCTCCTGCGCCCCCCTCTGGTGTCGAGAAAGTGCCACGCCTGCTGTGCCTGGACGACCGTCGTGCATAGCGGCCGCGCTCAGGGACCACCCCCTGCGCACCCCCTCTGGTGTCGAGAAAGTGCCACGCCTGCTATGCCTGGACGACCGGCGCGTATAGCGCCGCGCTCAGGGACCACCCCCTGCGCCCCCCTCTGGTGTCGAGAAAGTGCCACGCCTGCTGTGCCTGGACGACCGTCGCGCATAGCGGCCGAGCTCAGGGACCACCTCCTGCGCCCCCCTCTGGTGTCGAGAAAGTGCCACGCCTGCTGTGCCTGAACGACCGTCGTGCATAGCGGCCGCGCTCAGGGACCACCCCCTGCGCACCCCCTCTGGTGTCGAGAAAGTGCCACGCCTGCTATGCCTGGACGACCGGCGCGTATAGCAGCCGCGCGCTCAGGGACCACCCCCTGCGCACCCCCTCTGGTGTCGAGAAAGTGCCACGCCTGCTATGCCTGGACGACCGGCGCGTATAGCAGCCGCGCTCAGGGACCACCCCCTGCGCACCCCCTATGGTGTCGAGAAAGTGCCACGCCTGCTATGCCTGGACGACCGGCGCGTATAGAGACCGCAGCGAAGGACCACCCCCTGCGCACCCCCTATGGTGTCGAGAAAGTGCCACGCCTGCTATGCCTGGACGACCGGCGCGTATAGAGACCGCAGCGAGAGACCACCCCCTGCGCACCCCCTATGGTGTCGAGAAAGTGCCACGCCTGCTATGCCAGGACGACCGGCGCGTATAGAGACCGCAGCGAGAGACCACCCCCTGCGCACCCCCTATGGTGTCGAGAAAGTGCCACGCCTGCTATGCCTGGACGACCGGCGCGTATAGAGACCGCAGCGAGAGACCACCCCCTGCGCACCCCCTATGGTGTCGAGAAAGTGCCACGCCTGCTATGCCTGGACGACCGGCGCGTATAGAGACCGCAGCGAGAGACCACCCCCTGCGCACCCCCTATGGTGTCGAGAAAGTGCCACGCCTGCTATGCCTGGACGACCGGGCGCGTATAGAGGCCGCAGCGAGAGACCACCCCCTGCGCACCCCTGGTGTCGAGAAAGTGCGCCTGGACGACCGATAGCGCCGCGCTCAGGGACCACCCCCTGCGCACCCCCTCTGGTGTCGAGAAAGTGCCACGCCTGCTATGCCTGGACGACCGGCGCGTATAGAGACGCGTGCGGGCGTGCGCGACCCGCCTGCGGCCATGGTGCCGCCGCGCAGAGAAAGTGCCACGCCTGCTATGCCTGGACGACCGGCGCGTATAGAGACCGCAGCGAGAGACCACCCCCTGCGCACCCCTTATGGTGTCGAGAAAGTGCCACGCCTGCTATGCCTGGACGACCGGCGCGTATAGAGACCGCAGCGAGAGACCACCCCCTGCGCACCCCCTATGGTGTCGAGAAAGTGCCACGCCTGCTATGCCTGGACGACCGGCGCGTATAGAGACCGCAGCGAGAGACCACCCCCTGCGCACCCCCTATGGTGTCGAGAAAGTGCCACGCCTGCTATGCCTGGACGACCGGCGCGTATAGAGACCGCAGCGAGAGACCACCCCCTGCGCACCCCCTATGGTGTCGAGAAAGTGCCACGCCTGCTATGCCTGGACGACCGGCGCGTATAGAGACCGCAGCGAGAAACCACCCCCTGCGCACCCCCTATGGTGTCGAGAAAGTGCCACGCCTGCTATGCCAGGACGACTGGGGCCACGCCTGCTATAGCAGGACGACTGGGGCGTATAGAGACCGCAGCGAGAGACCACCCCCTGCGCACCCCCTATGGTGTCGAGAAAGTGCCACGCCTGCTATGCCAGGACTGGTGTCGTCTTGTGTGTGCGAGTGTGTGCATGCGTGCGGCTGTATGTAGACGCGTGTCGCCGAGACGTGCTGTGCTGTGCTTTGCTGAGCTGTGCTGTGCTGTCCTATGCTGTGCTGCGGTCTGCTGTGCTGTGCTGCGCTGTGCTGAGGAGGAGGAGGAGGAGGAGGAGGAGGAGGAGGAGGAGGAGGAGGAGGAGCGGGTGTGGGGGAGACGCGGGCGCGGCGCGGCAGGGAAGAAAACCAGAACCCCACGAAGCATGTGGGGAATTGCCACATTTCCTTTCGGAAAACGCGCATTTGTGATATGTTCGCTCTTTCCGTCGTCACCGCGTCCAAGACGGCTATACAGGCCTTCCCGATCGCCCCAAGACGCCCCCAGAGCACGCCAGGAGGGCCCCCAAACGGCCCGAGGCGGCCCCGCAACGGCTCCAGAGACGACCTGGACGGCCCCAGAGGCAACCACGACAGCCCCAAGAGCGGCCAATAACGGCCCAAGACGGCCCCAAGATAGAGCTGCGCCCAAGACGACCCCACACAGCCCAAAGGGCTTCCAAGTCGGCTCGACGGGGGTCGCGCGTGCCAGAATGCCGCAGGATCAATGAAGTCAAAACCGCCCTGGGCTGTCTCTGGGCCGCCCAGGGACGCCCAGGGAGGATCCAAGACACGCCAAGAGGACGCCAAGAGGCCCAAGTCGGCCCGAGAGGTCTCCAAGGTGCTCCATGAGACCTCCCCGGAAGCTGCCCCAGAGGGCCCCGAGCAAGACAACATATAGGTTTCCATTGTTTTTTGTGAGTTTTTCTGCCGTTCTCGCTTTGTCGGCTTCCAGACGATCCAAGACCGCCCAAGACGTCCCCAAAACGGCTTCAAGATGGCCGAAGAGGCCCCCAAGAGAACCCCAAGACGGGCCCAAAGGGCCCCAAAGTCTGCCCAACAGGCCCCCAGGTGTGCCCCAGACGCTCGAAATTGGCCAAAGATTTCCCCAAGCCGGCCCGAAAGGCCTCCAAGGTGCTCCATGAGACGCCCCCAGAACCTTCCCCAGAGGGCCCCGGGGCCCCAGCGCGCTTCCAAAACGGCTCAAGAGCGTTCCGAGCCGCCCCCAGAGGCCCCCAAGAGGGCCCCAAAAAGGGCTCGAAGACGGTCCAAGAGGGCCTCCGAGACGGGCCCCGAGCGCTCGAAGACGCCTAAGGCAGCCGCCCGACGGCCCAATATGCCCCCAAAATACTCCAGGTGGGCTCCATAGAGAACCCAGGAGAGTCCGAAGAAGGAACAATCGTCCCAAGACCCATGGAAAACGCACATTTCGGGAGTTCCCGTGCTTTTCGTTTTCGAAGCGTTCAAGACGACCACACAAGCCCTCCAGATCGTCCCAAGACGCCTCAGGAGGCTGCCAGGAGGGCCCCAAGACGGCTCAAGACTGCGCAAGGACGGTTCGCCAGGTGCCCATGGCGGCCCCAAGAGGATTACAGGACAGGGTGGGGGCGCTCCCGAGGGGCCCCAAGAGGGGGCCAGGAGGGCCCCAAGATGTCCCCGGCATGGTCCCAAGACGCATGTACTCGGGTGCCCATCTAGCAAGCCCAAGAAACATATCAAGTACATGCTGTTTGGGGCCCTCTTGGGGCCCCCTTGGGGCGCTCTTGCGGCCCTCTTGAGGCCTTCGGGCCCCTCCAAGACAGGGCCGGGCGCATTCTGCCACAGAGAGGCCTCTCGTGGCAGAATGACGGGCCCGCGACCGGCGGCGTCTTGGGGCCCTCTTGGAGCCCTCTTGGACCCAAGACAGCCCCAAAGACGGCCCCAGATGGCCCGAAGACGGCCCAATAGGCGCCCAAGACGGCCCGCGACGGCTCCAACACTGCCCCGAAGGCCCGCAAAACAGCCCCAGGAGCCGCCAAGACGGTCCAAGACGGCTCCCAGACGGCCCAAGAGGCGTTCAAAACGGCCCAGGACGGTTCCAAACAGCACCGACGAGAGCCCACGAGGGCCCCCAGAGGCCTCCTCGAAGCACAAAAGAAGCTCCATGAGGCCCCCACACGGCCCCCAGCAGACCCTAAGTGGCTAACCGTGGGATCATCGCGCAAACCGCTCCGCGCCCGATCTACCTCCCCGCAAGCGTTCTGTGTCTCGCTGCTGCCGCCGCCGTCATCGTCCCCGTCGGGCGGTGCCGGCAGGCGCACGGAGCGTGCCAGTGCAGCTCGGGGCGCTGCTTTGGAAGGGGCGGATAGCCTTTCGGCACCATTCCCGCGGGTCCCCCCTAGAATACTCTTGGTCAGATGTCGTGGACGGACTCCACGGGTCAGCAATAGTCAGCTACAACGTTGGGATCAGCGCGTGCGAAAAGGGCGGGCAGTGGCAGCGGGCGCTGGCGCTGATGAGCGAGATGTGGGAGGCGAAGCTGGAGCCCGACGTCATCTCTACTACATTGCAGGGCCCAGTGCATACCAGAAGGGCGCAGGCTCCATTAACCAATAATCACCCCGGGCCGCCTGGGGCCGTCCCGGGAGGCCCCAAGACGCGCCAAGGAGGCCCCAAGAGGCCCCCAAGACGGCTCCGGAGGGCCCCGGCACGCCCCAAGATGGGCCCAAGACGCTCAAGATTGGCCCAAGATGGCCCAAGAAGCCTTCAAGACGCCCCAAGAGGCTTCCCAAGAGGCCTCCCAAGAGGGCCCCGAGCGGCAGAAACCGTCGATTTCCATTGTGTTTTCCGATGGTTTCGGCCTCCTCGCCTTTTCGGCTTCCCGACGCTCCAAGACGGCCCAAGAGGTCCCCCAGACCGCTCCAAGACGGCCGAATAGGACCCCAAGAGAGCCCCAAGACGGGCCAAGAGGGCCCCAAGACGGCCCCAAGGCGGCCCAGGACGGCCCCAGGACGGCCCAGGAGGCGCCCAAGACGGCCCAAGAGGCACCCAAGACGGCCCCAGGAGCGGCCCAAGACGGCCCAAGACAGCCCAAGAGGCGCCGAAGCCGGCTTCAGACGGCCCCAAGACGGCCCAAGAGGCACCCAAGACGGCCCAAGAGGGCCCTGAGAGCCCCCCAGGAGACCCAAAAGAAGCCCCCCGAAAGGACCCCCACGAGGCCCTAAGTGGCTTCAGAAGTGCCTTCACGAGGGGGTGAGCGGACAAGAGGCGACAGGCATATCGCGGGCACAAAAGAGCCGTTTTCGACGCTCCCAGGGATTCAGATGTTTGTCTGATGGGGAGCGCCGTCGGACCTCCGAACTTGGATCCTCCAGGCTCCACGCTCGAGGTCCTCCGTGACGCGCTCTTCAAACGGAGGCTCCCAAGAGCGAGCCGAAACGTCAAGATTTCTGAAATCCACAGCTCCCCAGAGCGAGCGGTGACGTAACCAGCCCTTTACGCCGAGGCCCGGACCACGGGTTCGCCCGAGGAAGAGCTACATGATGATCGGCTAGGTGGACCACTAGCGCAGGCGCGCCTCGCGCCTCTGCTGCTCCGGCCGCTGTTGTTTTTACCCGTGCTTGCCATCGTCGCCGTGGCTGCTCCCGCTGCTCCCGCTCTCCCCGCCGAGAGCCGCCGCGCGAGCCTCCCCCCCCCGGGACCGTCAAACATGACAGATGTTCTTCTGGCTTTCGCCCTCCCGAGGTCGCTCCTGGGCCCCGGGGCCGTCAACACACGACTCAGGACGAGAAGCCAGTCCTTCGGACGTGGTCCAGGCTCACTGCGCATGTGGCCACTCCGAGGCGGAAGTGGTCCGCACGAGGTCGTCGTCGACATCCCTATCGTCGTCGTTCACCTCCTCGTCTTCGTCGTCGTCGTGTTCGGCGTCGCCGTCGTCGTCGATGTCGTCGCCGTCGTTCTCCTTGTCGTTCTCGCCGCCGCCGTCATCGTCGTCGTCGTCGTCGCTGCCGCCGCCGCCAACGTTGTCGTCGGCGTCGTCGCCGTCGTCGTCGGCGTCGTCGTCGTCGTCTGCGTCGTCGTCGCCCCCGCAGTTGGGGCCGCCAAGACGGCAGAAACCAGGAATCCGCAGGGCCGGACTGGGCCAGAATCCAAACCGAAAAAACAAGTATCCCGCAACATTTTCCTTTGAAAAATGTGGCGGGATACCTGTTCCATGGGCGCTCCCCCGGTGCAGCCAAAAAGTGCCCCCGAGGGGCCCTCAAGACCGCTCGTCGTCGTCGTCGTCGTCGTCGTCGTCGTCGTCGTCTTCGTCGTCGTCGTCGTGTTCGGCGTCGCCGTCGTGGTCGATGTCGTCGCCGTCGTTCTCCTTGTCGTTTTCGCCGCCGCCGTCGTCGTCGCCGCCGTCGCCGTCATTGTCCCTTACCTTTTCAACAGGGCTCCGATTGCATTCCCTTAGTGCCTTCCCCTTTTCAGAGGCCCGAGCGCTCAGCCCTGGCCTCCGCCCGTCACAGCGCCTCTGTCGGAACCTCACCTCGCTTGGGATCTCACCTTCGGCCCCCTGTTGCGAAGCTACACGCTATGCCACGCTATGTCATGCAACGATATGTTACGCTTTGCGAAGCTCTTAACTTGGACGGGGCTCCGTTTGGCTCCCCTTCGGGCCCTGGCAGGCGTTATCTCAAACCCGCGTAGCACTCCCCGTCAACTTCCCTCTGTCTCTGATGCCTCTTCTTCGACGTTGCCCGTTTGGCCCGAAGCTTCTTGCGTGGCAGCGTAGCGGGAACGTTCCATTCCCCATGCGCACGCGCCGCCGCCCGAGCGCGCATGCCTCATCCAGTGCGACCCGGCTCAGTTTCCAGCGACAGGCGCAGCAGCTTGCCGCCTGGTCACGCTCGCGGGGGCGCCTTCCCCGACAACTCGCGCGAGGGCGTGAAAGGGCCTTGGTCCGTTGGGTCAACTACGTCCGCTCTCGGCGCCCCTCTCTAACGACCGACCAGGCTGCGGTGGTCGACGCCATCCCTGGCTGGACGTGGAACGCCAATGCAGACGCCTGGGACCAGAGTCTCCGAGACCTCCGCGAGTGGCTCTCTTCCAACGGCGGCAAGTGCCCGCAGCCCGGCAGCCGAAATCGCGCTGAGCTCCGACTTGTGTCGTTCATCAGAAACGTCCGCGCGCGCGCGCGAGCAGGCGCGGGACGTAGCGGCCCTGTGGCCGCCGCCCGCATCACACAGCTCGAGGCGCTTCCCGGACGGACATGGGCGCACACCGACTGGCTGTTCAGCTTATCGCGCGTCCAGGCTTGGCACGCCCACCACGGTCGATGGCCTTCGCGTACGAGCACCTCTGCAGAAGAACGCTTCTGCGCCCTTTGGATCAACACAGCCCGACAGCAGCACCGCCTAGGCGAGTTGGACTCTGACCGGGTCGCTCGTCTGGACTCCTGGACGTCATGGACATGGAACGTCCGAGCAGACTCTTGGGAGACTACTCTGCGCAGCCTCCGCTCTTGGCTCCAGGCCAACGGAGAGAGGTACCCGCGGCGAGGATCCTCCGCAGGCCCAGCAGAACTCCAACTCGCAAGCTTCGTGGAGAACGCTCGGAGAGACGCGCGGCGGTTATCCCAGGAAAGACGCACCTCTCTCCAAGCTTTGCCCGGCTGGGACTGGCGCGGTCGGGACATTGCCTGGGGCGACAACTACCAGCGCCTCAAGGACTGGTTTGACACGCACGGCGGCGCGCACCCGTCCACCATCGCCACGCCGTCCCGATCGCCCACCGAATCGGAACTTGCCGGGTGGCTGACCAGAGAGCGCGCAGCCCACGCTCGCCATGAGCCAGGGGCATGCCCCCCTGAATGCGCCCGGCTCTCTGCCCTGCCTGGGTGGTCGTGGACACCGCCATGGGCAGACGTGCAGCTCCATTGTCAACCCAGGCACTGCCGAGCAGTGTGGGAGAGCCGCTCTGCTTCAGCCGCACTCTGGTGTCTACTACTGCCGCCTGCACCGGGACATCCTCGCCCGCGGCGCCCCCACGTCGCGCCCGGGACAGGTGCCAACCTCCACGCCGACACTGGCGGCTGCATCGGGCGCTCCGCTGGGGGATGTCGGACCCCTGTTACCGCACCCTCACATCGGCCCACCATCTAAGCGACGGCGCCTGCGAGGAAAGCAGACCGTTCCCCCCGCGGCGCCCGCGCACCCGACCGCCGCGGCCTGCTCATGGGGGCATGGCTGCCAGCTCGCCGGCGCCATGCGGCTCGGGAGCGGATGGTTCTGCCCACGACATGCCGGCCGCGTCCGCGGAGATCAACTGGCCGTGCTTCCACTTGCCGACTACACCGACACCGGTGTGGAGCCCCACTTGGGAGGCCGCATGACAGACAAGTGCGAGATATGCGGGTCGTGCAACTTCCCCGAAGAGCGCGTCGGGCCCAACCATGGCCGTCGCCAAGGCTACTTCAGCATCTGCTGCCAACGAGGCGCTGCGCCGCACTCTGTCCTCCGACCTCAGCCACGCCCGCCCGACGTCGTCCTTCGCATCCTCTCTGGGGCCACCTCGACGGACCGCCTTGCTCGCGACCACTTCAAACATTACAACAGTGCCTTCTCCTTCGTCTCGCACGGGGCTGACTGCTTCCACGAGCTCCGAGGAGGTGCGGGTCCTCCGGTGATCAAGTGCAGCTCGCGTAGTGCGCCTTTCCACCGACCGATCATATCCCCGCCCTACCGCCGATCTGCAGATCACCCCCCCTGCGCGATGGCCCCCTGATCGCTTCCTCCTCCGCTCGCGGCCCCCCCCAAACCCGCTCGCTGAGGTCACGGCGTCGCGCGCCACTTCTCCGGGGCCCTCATCCCGCAAAGCACGTCCGACCCTCAGTACGCTCAGCTGGACCTCTACGATCCTGCCGACGCATTGCACTTCCGAACCGCCAACCGCAGGAATGACCGCATCGATGCAGCAGTCATGCGCGAGCTTCAAGACATGCTGGACACATTCAACCCGTACGTGCCCGTCTACCGCGCCACGCGCGATGTGCTCGAGGCGAACGGCAGGTCAGAGGTGCACATGGCGATCCAGAGCGACAAAGATCACGACGTGCGCAGGTACAACAAGCCCCGCACTTTCGAGCCGTCTATCTTGTTCGCGGGAACCGACGGCAACTCGATCGGGCACCGCGACATTGCCGTGTGGCCTCGGGACGAAGCTCACGACGTGCACCGCATCAACGACGCATGCGAGCACCTAGACCCTTTGGCGTACCCTCTCTTGTTCCCTTACGGCGACCCCGGCTGACATTCGGGCTTACGCCTCAACTCAGCGCCGGGCCGCGCCCCACGGAAACTGACTTGCTCTGCCTTGTATGCGCGCCGTCTCATGTTGCGGGGCTACGACCCTGGCGACGACGCGGAGACACCGGACCCTTGGCCCGCGACGAACGTCGGATTACCACATTCCGCCGGCCTCTTGTTCCAGGTGTGGGTCTGCGACGCCTGGAGTCGGGCAGAATCCCAGAGACTGCGGTGGATCCGCGACCACCAGGCCGACTTGCGCGCGGAGACGCACCAGGGCATCGTTGACGCCCTCGCAGACGACACATACCAAGCCGGGACCACCAAGGTCGGAACCCGAGTCATTCTGCCAGCCACGTATTCTGGAAGCCCGCGCAACATGCTCCAGCACTACCTCGACGCCATGACGATTGTTAAACACCATGGGAAGCCAGACTACTTCATCACGATGACGGCGAACCCGGCATGGCCAGAGATTACTCGCGAGCTCCGACCAGTAGAGACGCCCAACCATCGCCCAGACATTATCTCCCGTGTTTTCAAAATGAAGCTCGATGTGCTCATGGACCTCCTCTTTCGCCACGCTCTCGGCGTCGTCAAGGCGTACACGTGGGTGGTCAAATTCCAGAAGCGCGGGCTCCCCCACGCCCACGCTCTCATCATAGTGCGCAAGGAGGACCGACCTCTCACGCCGGACGAGCTCGACGGACGCATTGTAGCCGAGCTGCCAGACCCACAGAACCCCGCCCAAGCAGAGCTCTTGCAGCTGATCCTCACCAGCCAGATCCATGGCCCACGCGGGGCCCGAAACCCTTCTTGCCCCTGCATGGAGGACGGTCGCTGCACGAAGCGATATCCGCGGGACTTCCAGGAGGAGACGTGCATGAATGTCCAAGGCTACCCCCTGTACCGCCGAAGGGCCCCCAGCGGGACGGCCGTTAAAAACGGCCACGTCATCGACGCCCGGGACGTCGTCCCTTACAGCCCCGTGCTGTCGCGCAAGCTGGGTTGCCACTTGAACATAGAGCACTGCGCTTCTCTCAAGTCCGTGAAATATTTCTACAAGTATATTCACAAGGGGCACGATCGCGCCGTTCTCAGCGCGCAGGCAGACGAAGTGCAGCAGTACATCGACACACGTTACGTCGGACCATCAGAATCCACCTGGCGACTGTTGAGTTTTCCTATACAGAGGAAGTCCCACACCGCCCAGCACTTGGCGGTCCATCTGCCGGGCCTTCACCGGCTACACTTCCACGCAGGCGGCGAAGCGCAGGCGCTCAGCGACGGCAAGCACACCACATTGACAGCATGGTTCGAGCTCAACTCCGCCCCCCCCCCAGATGGACAGGCACCGGCTCCGCAGGACCTCCTCTACGTCGATGTGCCCAGGTACTTCACGTGGGACCGAGGCTCCGCGAAATGGAAACGCCGATCTGGGAAGACACCGTCGACCGACGTCCTTGGTCGTTTGCATACGTCCACGCCCGCCGAAGGCCAGCGGTGGCATCTGCACTTGCTGCTCCTGCACGTCCGCGGAACTGCGTCGCGGGACGACCTCGCTCCACGCATTGAAGGCGTTCCAGAAGACGCCCGCGCCCATGACTTCAGGGCTGCTTGCCAGGCGCGCGGTCTCGCTGAGACGGACGATGAGTACACAACCGCCATGCTTCCATTGTTTTTGCGGTTGTGCGCTTATAACAGGGTTAAGGCCCACTTACAGAATTGAGTTACGAACGACTTACACAAGTGCGCGCTAACTACATTATAAGTAATTGCTAACTCAACATAAAATGCTGTAACTTTTCGTAAGTGAATATATATTTTCCGTAACTTTTCATAACTTTTCATAACTTTTCATAACTTTTCATAACTGTTTAAAGGGTTTTTGCAGAACCCTTTAAACAATGAAAAATTATGATAAGGAGGGAGAGGAGGAGGAAGAGGAGGAGGAGGAGGAGGAGGAGGAGGAGGAGGAGCAGCAGAAGCAACAGCAGCAGCAGCAGCAGCAGCAGCAGCAGGATAAAGGGGATGAAGAGGGAGGGAGGAGGGGGACGAGAACGATGTTGAAAAGGGCGAAGAAGGAGGAGGGGGAGGAGGGGGAGGGAGGAAGGAGGGGGGGGAGAGGGGGAGGAGGGAGGAGGAGGAGAGGAGGAGGAAGGAGAGGAGGAAGGAGGAGGAGGAGGAGGAGGGAGAGGGGAGGAGGAGGAGGAGGAGGAGGGAGGACGGAGGAGGAGACGAGGAACCGGATGAGAGGAGGAGCGAGTAGGAGGAGGAGGAGGAGGAGGAGAAGAGGAGGAGGAGGAGGAGGAGGAGGAGGAGGAGGCATCCAAGACGGCTCAACCAGCACCCAAGATGGCTCAAGAAGCATCCGGGATGGCTCAACAGCATCCATAATGGCTCAAGAAGCATCCAAGACGACTCAAGAAACATCTAAGACGGCCCAAGAAACATCCAAGACGGCTCAAGAATCCTCAAAGACGACCCCCAGCGGGGACCGCCACTCCTCCTCCTCCTCCTCCTCCTCCTCCTCCTCCTCCTCCTCCTCCTCCTCCTCCTCCTCCTCCTCCCTCCCCTCCTCCCCCTCCTCATCCCTTCCTCCTTCTCCTGCTCCTGTCCCCCTCCTGCCCTTGATTTTCCTCCCTCCTTGGTCCTCCTCCTCCTCCTCCTCCTCCTCCTCCTCCTCCTCCTCCTCCTGCTCCTCCTCCTACCCCTCCCCCTCCTCCCCCTCCTCCTCCTCCTCCTTCTCCTCCTCCTCTTCTTGAGTTGGGATGATTATTGAGCCGTCTTGGCTGCTTCTTGAGCTTTGATGTTTCTTGAGCCGTGTTGGATGCCTCTTGAGCCATCTTGGATGTTTCTTGAGCCGTCTTGGATGCCTCTGGAGCCATCTTGGATGTTTCTTGAGCCGTCGTGGATGCCTCTTGATCCGCGGAGCCCCAAGATCGCTAGGGCAGGCGGCAGATTGCCGAAAGGCGTTCGAGATATTCGCATTGTTTCCGTTCTCCCCATCCTTCCCTCCCTTTCCACTCCCCGTCTTCCGTCCTCTTCCTCTTCTTGTCGTTGGGATCGTTCCCCTCGGAATCGTTCTCTTCGGAAACGCTGACCTTCGAATGTTTTCCCTGGCCCCTCTCGAAGGCCGCCCGGGCCATTTCCAGGACTCCAGGACGAAAACCTCCAGGCCCCAGGGATGAAAAACTTTATTCCAGGAAAAACACCAGGCCCTGAGAACGATTCCACATCGCCATGAATCCCTGTGTTTTCGAACGTTTTCGCAGCGCTCGACGTCGCAGAGACGTCGCAGACAGGGCTGACGCGCCGAAGACCAGCTTATTCAGAGTGTGGAGGGGGATGGACGGAGGAAGGAGGATTGGCTGGATTGGCTTGCTAAGAGAGAGGCAGAAAGAGAGCACGAGCAGGCAGGACCAGGATCGACTTAGCGATCCGCTGCCGCTGGGCGCTTCGCCGGGCTCGAGGCCACACGCCTCTTCTTGGCAGGAGAGCCGATTGCTCCTGCCCCCTTGCCCAGCGCGCGAAGCTTGACCTTGAAACTGTGCGTGGCCATGTTTGGCGTGCCGCACTTGCTGCCTGGGAGCGGGGCGGCGCCAAGATGGCCACTCGTCGCCATGGCCTGAAACAACGGCAGCACTGCTGCGCCAATTAAAACCGAGGGGTAAGCATTCCCAGCCGCGAAACGCAACTTTCCCTCGGGCAGATGCTCTGCGATGGCATGCGGCTGGAAACCCTGGATCGCCAAGCGCTCCTTGTCGGTGAGCCAGCGGAAGACCTGGCGCTTCGTAGCGGGCATGTGCAGGTCATGCGTGCTGAGCAGGAAGGGGTGGCTCAAGCTTGTCGTCAAAGTAGGCGTCTTGTCGCACATTATCTGTGCAAAAGAAGAGTCAACCTTCCTATCCAGGGTAACGCAAGCAATCTCACCGTTCTGGAACTCCGTCTTCTGCATTTTGCGTTTCCTGATGATCCTCTCGTAGTCCCAGAGGTTGTCGCGCATGTGAGACGTAGAGATATCAGAGCGCTTGATGTTCTTCTCCGCTGGGTCCAGGAAACTTGCCAGGCTGCTCTTGCCGAGGGGGGGCAAAGCATCTGGCATCTTCTCGGCGTGCACCTTCTTCAGACAACGGAGGAAGACCCGAGTCCTTGATTGCGGCAGGCCGTAGTCATCGGCACTCAGGGTGATGATGTCCCAATGGAAGTCGGGCGCCGCGGCTTCGCACAACTCCAGGGCCTTCGGCAAGTAGGCTTGGCACCCATTCTGTTCTTGCATGATGCCAGTGACATTCTCCAGGCACGCTGCCTGCAGGTGCTTCTTGTCGATCGAGTGTAGGATCCACTTGATGCACTGCTCGTATATGTTCGCTCTCGAATCGGTGCTGCTGCCATGCTTGCCATTTCCAGCCCATGGAGGGCATGGGGGTCCCCCGATGATCACCTCGGACTGGTAGACGTCTTCGAGCTTCGTCTTCATCAAGTCGCCAGTGGCAAGACCAATGCGCGGCATTGTCGAATTCTCCTCGTACGCCGTCAAGCTCTTGATGAGACCTTCGTAGCTCGCCTCGATTTCGTACACGTTCGTGCTCTCGACCTTCAGCCCAGCAGCTTCGAACACAGGCCTTGTCCCCATGATGCCGCAACAAGGGAAACTCACCCTGATGGCTCGCTCGGGGACCTCGACTTTTTTGACCAGCTTCTCCAGCAAAGGCAGCGCTGGAAACCACAGGCGCGCGTCCTCCTGCACAGGCTCAGGAACTTGCTCTGGCTGGGGAGGCTCCTCTCTGGGCGACGACGCTCCTCCGGGCGCAAGAGTCGTAGGCATGCCAGCCTCCGGAAGGCGGGCAGAAGCAGCTTGGTGGTCAGAGGCAGCTTGGGTGTCGTCAGAGTCAGCGGCAGCCTGTCCACTTGCGAGAGAAGCGACGTCATCGATGGGGCTCCCGAGCTGGCTTGAAGCGAACGCATGCTGAATCAGGGGCGACTTGGCACTGGGCCGTTTGAGCCTTGGGCCTGCTTCCTCTGACGCCGCGCCCATGCTATCAGCATCGCACCCAGAGGGCCGCTTTGCCAGGGTGGCAGCAGCAGCAGGGCGCCTCATTGCCATTGGAACAACTAGCTCTGTCCACCAGCGTCCGAAGTGTAGTACAGCGACAACAGAGCTGGGGGCTCTCAGTCTGTGGCCTCAACGACGATGAGCCAAAACGGCAGCGGGGGAGGGGGAGAGGAGGGTATGAGGGGTGAGGGGCTTGTTTGTGGGTGTTCCCCATCACCAGTGGCAACATCGAATTGTTTTGTCTTTTTGGATCGAATGAATTCCAGACTCTCTGAAGGTTTCATCGTCGCGAGTTCTACAGGGGGGGCTTTGGTTTCAACTTGCTAGGGAGGCTCTTAAGGAGACTGCTTGGCTTTGGTTTTGGGCTTCGCTCAGGGGCTCCCAAGGACCTTCGGACGTCGGACTTCTGTATAGAAAGGCCTCTCCGGAGCATTCTTCATCTCGTCCCCCAGGGAAGGCGGCCAGACATGGTTGAGCAATGTTGGGATGCTCGCGGGGTTGGCCCTACTCGCTCGCGCCCGCCACCAAAAACGCATCCTCACGCATAGCGAAGAGAGAGAGAGAGAGAGAGAGAGAGAGAGAGAGAGAGAGAGAGAGAGAGAGAGAGAGAGAGAGAGAGAGAGAGAGAGTAGCAAAGAGGAGGATGGTGGTAAGGACGAGGAAGACAGGGAGGGGGGAGGAGGGGCAGGAGAAGGATAGGAGAGGTAGGAGGACGGGGGTGAACATCGTTTCTGCTTCGCTGGAATGCCCGCCGCCTCTGTTCTGAGTTTTCTCATTTTTACAACGTGGCAACAATCGTCGTGCATCAAATTCAAAGTCAGACGATCCCCTAGTCAGCCTGACAGCTACTGCCCGAAGACGCCAGCTCTATCGTGGCTCTGCCCCTCCCCCCCTGGGTGAACGATTGTGCGTACGCATGCATGTTTCGATGTGTGGTCACGCGATTAGGGGGGATAAGAGGGGGGGTGGCCGACGCTCTGCCCGATCAAGCGATTGGCATCCGGACATGTAGCACATTCCCACGAGCCAAACACGTGACAGTCCTCACTGTCGCAAGCGGAACTAGAAGCTTGGTTGAGCCGCCCCTGGCTTGCCAAGCAGTCCCCCCCACATGCTCGTGCAACTGTACATAGGCCCAAAACAAATCTGAGTCACATCTCCTACCTTGCACAAAGTAAATGATTCGACCTAGGCGCGTCTGCCCCTCCCACGGAAAGAGAACCCTGTCGTTTGTTCTGATCTGACCAGTTGCGTTATATGCAGCCCTACACGTCCACGCATCTGTCACAGAGGGGTCGTTCAACGCCTTGGCTGGGTAGGGGAGCTCGTGCACCACGTGTGCGGCGTCATTCAGTTTGATCTCTTTATACAAAGAGCCAGAGGCCGCCTTCTGACAGAACTTCGACAGCACGTGGTTCAGCATCGTTTTGTGAAATTTGTTGAAACACCTCGCACCAGAGCTTTTGGGGACCCTCAAGCTGCGCTCGCCAGGGAAGCACGACAGGACCTCAGCATACACAAATGCATCGAGCGATCTCTGGTCGACCACCAATCAAATCAGGAGTCAGAGCCCAGCCCCGGGAAGAAAGAGGACGGAGTGAGGGGGGCGGTCCCCCCTCATTTCTTCCCATTCCTTCCCCCCCTCTTCTCCCTACCGCCCCTCCGCTCCTCCTCCTTCTCTTGCTCCTTCTTTCCAAGCCACTTCCCCCATCCCTCTCCACCGCCCTCCTCCTGGTCCGACCAATCCCTCCTCCATCTCCTTCTGTCGAGGGCGTCGGAGCAACTCTAGGGCCCAGGCCACCCCGTGCCTTTGTATGCAATCTGGAACGTGTCCAGCGTAATGGAACTTAGGTTTCCCCACGTAGAGATCACGATATAACGTCTGGTGTTGAATGACCCAACGCTCTAGCTCTGCGTGCCGCTGAACGGCGGCATCTCCAGCCCGGAGTAGCCCGAGGATCTTGCTTAAAAGATGCAAGCAATCAACGTGTTTCTTCAGCCCCACGTGGCCTCGCAAGAACTGGTCGCTGAAACAATCCAGGGAATCTGTAGCGCGAATCACCTCCGCTGCGAAAGCTTTGATGTGGGGCTGCCCATTTTTTTTGCAAGGCCTGACTACCCGATCTTGCCAGAACGTTCTCTTCCAGGACGGGGCACAGTTTGGAAAAGTGAGTGCGTTTGTGAAGTTGTCCAGGTCTTCTAATGATATACCATACTTGTTCAACTCCATCGCAAAGTAGTTTAACTGATATTGGGCTAAGCCCCCAGAAGAAACGTAGTTGTGCATCCAATCCCAATACACGCACAAGGGGAACCGAGTGATTTCCATTGCGCGAGGGTCCCACAAGATCCCATGCTTATGGTAGGACAGGCCAAGCCTCTTGGACGCTTCAGATAATGAAGCTTTCGTTCCGCCCAAACAGCCTTGTCTCGGGGGCCTCCAATTGCAATCGCCACTCGTCCCCCCCTCACCCCCCCACACGCCATCACCAAGTTTAGGCATATGCAGTTCTGGGTGAGGGGTGGAAAAGAAGGGACGGTGGTGATAACAATCGGGCCCCAGAACCTTGCAACCTCTCGGCCATGACAGCAAATGTTTCTGGCGTCTGGGGTACGAACTTGTCCTTCTCAAGGGACATGCAAGACAATGCGTAGGATCCCGGGGGTAGGCGTTCAGAGTGTTGTCTGTTCACGATGTTCATGCAGTGGAGGCAACACTTCACCCCTCCTGCCCCCACGACGCATCCAAGCTCTTTGAAAGCCTTCTCGTCACAAATGAGCGGTCCAAATCGTGCCGCAATAGTAAAACTTACGTTGTCGGCTGTGAGCACCATCCCACGTTCAAAACTGCATTCCGCTGGCGAATTGGAAAAGACCCGTTTGATGATTGTGCAGAAGGCCCCTGATATGTCACCACCTCCGACGATCGACCCTGGAAGGTCCGCTGGGCCGCCAAGCACGGCCCTCATTCGAGCGAAGTAGGATGGGCTTTTTCATTAGATAATACGTTTGTTTGAGTGAACCGCAAACAGTGCGAGGCTCTCACAGCCTGAAATCCAATGCCAAATCTCTGGAGGTTCAACATAGGGTCGTCAGATTTCGGCGAAGCCGCTTGAATAGCACATGGGCGCCCAAGAAATACACCTGTTCCTGAACCAGCTCGGGAAGTCTGTGAAGTTCCACGTTAAAGACCAGAAACTGCGGCCCTTGTCGGGCCTCTGATTGTTTCCACATTTGGCGTCATCAACATGCATAGTCATTGTCCCCGTTCGATTCCCAACATAATCTCGAAAGAATCGGGCAGCATCGCCACTACGATGTGCAATATAGTGGATGAGAGCCATAGGGTGGACAAATTCTGCTTCGAACGTATTTCCATTCTCAAGAGGCAGAGATATCGATTGAACAACAGGTCCATAAGGGGTATCAGCCTTCGCGATCTCTTTCTGGTCCTCGTAGACAGCCTTTAGCTAAGCAGATCGTCCTTCAGACCCACGACTACAGGACGATGTCACAGCGGCTGAGATACTCCCACCAGCATCCACTATGCTAGATATTGCTCTCTTCTTTAGTGCAAGCCCACCTTGCCACAAATTCGTGCGTTTGGGCACGATGAAACGCCTGAGCCAAAAAACTGTTTGCTACGCAATTTAGGGATTGTGGGGATCTCTCCGGATTTGCAGTGGTCTTGGGCAAGAATACGTGGGAGGGGCAATTGGGGGGGATGGTGGGCCAGCTTGGCCCCGCCCATGCGGAGCGAGGGGAGGAGAGATATATGGGGTGGTGGGGGCGGGGGCTCAGAATGGAATGACGATATAAAGCCCGGACGGGGGCACCCCTGTCACGGAACCAAGCGCACGCGGCGCGCGATGTGTGGGCATGTTGGAAGCGTTTCGATGCTTTCCGAACGCGGCCTCAGATCTCCTTTTCCACCCTCGCCCCCCCCCCGGGGCCGATACAGGACTTCTTAGAAGGCCGAGAAGGAAGGCCAGGAATGCCGCGAGAAGGTTCCAAGAAGCACCCAAGAGGGCCCAGTGGCAAGGGCGTCTGCAGACACAAATAGAGCCCAAGAGAATCGCCAGGGATGAACAAATAACATGCCGAAACGACCACCAATAGCTTCCAAGAGGTACTCGTTAAAGGCTTGGATGTGCCACAGGGCGGGGTGGAGGGGCTTCGGAGGACGTCGAGATGCCCCCATCGATGTCAGAACCTTTTTGGCAACACCTATACTTACTTATCCCTTTCGAATCGTGCAATCGCTGTTCAACGTGCGCTGGGCTCTGCCCGCTTCCCATGGGGGCCTTCTTATCATTATCTTGGAGCCTTCCTGGCAGCCCTCGGGGACACGGTAACCTCAGCTCAGGGTCGCTCTTGGCATTCTCATAAAGGTCTCGGAATGGTTTGAGCTCCTCTTATCTTCCTCCTCCTCCTCCCATCTTTCCGCCAGAGTCGCTGGATCACCCCAGCTCGCGCTCGCAACCCGCCTGGGGGCTGCGTGCAGGTGGCGTGCAGGTGGCGTGCAGGTGGCGTGCAGGTGACCCGGGGGGGTGGACCTGACCTAGCGTGCAGGTGGCGTGCAGGTGGCGTGCAGGTGGCGTGCAGGTGGCGCGCAGGTGTACTCGAGCGTGCAGGTGGCGTGCAGGTGGCGTGCAGGTGGCGCGCAGGTGGCGTGCAGGTGAGCGTGCAGGTGAGCTCAGTGCAGCGTGCAGGTGGCGTGCAGGTGGCGTGCAGGTGGCGCGCAGGTGCGCGTGCAGGTGCGCGCGCAGACCGAGTGAACGCATCGCGCCGACAACATCCTCCTCCCTCCCTCCTCCCTGCTGCTCCTCCTCCTCCTCCTCCTCCTCCTCCTCCTCCCTCCTCCTCCTCCTCCTCCTCCTCCCTTCCTCCTTCTCCTCCTCCCCCCCTTCTCCTCCTACAGTCTTCCATGGGGCTCCAGGGGCCTGCGCTGTCAGACTTCGGATTCTTTTTAGATCGATGCTCTCTGAGCAGTGTCAATTTACAAAAAACACGAACGGTGCTCACACCGTTGCTCCCCTTACCCTGCGGTCTTGCAGAGTTTCGCCCCTGTGAGATGTCTGGGCCGCGTGTCCTAGCAGAGCAGCGGGAAGGGCGACAAGCGAGAAGGGAGTCAGAAGAGGAATGTGATCGTGGGAGGAGGGCAGGATGAGGTTGGGGAGGCGGCAGGAGCACATGAACAAGATCTTGTTTCACTTCGCAGAAGTGGGCCCCTTCTTGGGCTGCCCAGGGTTAAACTTAGAACTGAGCCCAGCCAACAACTCAGTTGTGAACGCTAGCGTTCCTGGAGATGGGCGGCCTGTGCCGCCCTCTCGAGACCGGGCGCAGAGCTTCTTGCTCGCCGCCATTGCATTGATCAGTGGCATCGCGGCTGCGCCATACACAGTTGAGGGGACGTACGAGCAAGCAGCATGGCGCAACGAGTCCGAAGGGAGGTACTTAGCAAGGTACCCTGGGTTCACGCCTTTCAAAGCCAAGCGCTCTGCATCGGAAATGAATCGGAACACCCGACGTTGCGGCCCAGGCAAATGCAAGTCATCTGTGCTAAGCAAGAACACATGTTTGTGATCGAGAGACGAGCGAAGCGTACCATCCTTGCCGAGCATCATGCTCTTGCGGTCCAAATTGACTGCGGCCACCATGGTAGTAGACCGCATCTGGGGATCCTCACGGACCAAGGACTTGATGTGGCGCTCGTAGTCCAGCAGGTTGTCTCGCATGCAGCGGGAAAGGATGTCCTTGCGATTGATGTTGCCCTCGGCTGGATCGAGGAAGTCGTAGAGACGGCCGCAGCAGCTGGGGGGCAACACGTTGGGCATAACCCCAGCGTGGTTCTTCTTCATGCACCGCAAGAAAGAGATGGCGTCTGGTTGGGGCAAGCCGTAATCTTGCGCCTTCAGCTCCACGATGTCCCAGTGGAACCCCGGGGCGTGTTTGGCGCAGAGCTCCATCACTTTCGGCAAGAAGGGCTCGCGCCTACCATGGGGTGTCATTGTCTCTATGGGGTGGGCAACTATGGCGGCGTGCAGCTCGCCACTGTTGATCATGTGCATGATGTACTGAAAGAATTTTGCGTACTCGTGCATGTCGTACGAGGTTATGCTTCGCCCGCCAGAGGCGCAGAGGGCCCAGGTAGGCACTGGTGGTTTGCCAACAACTATGTCGGCACCGTCGAACTCCGAGATCCCCTTATTGAGCACGCTACCTTTGACACGGCCGAAACAGGGAGCTGTCGAGAATGCGTGCTCGCGGACCAGCTTCTTGACCAACTTTGCGTGGTGCACGTCGGTGTAGCACGTGTTGACGCTCTCGACCACCAGGCCAGCAGCTTCGAAGACAGGCGCAGTCTCCACGATGCCGCCACAGGGAAATGCGATCCTGATGGGCCCAATTTCAAGAGGGTGCGAGCGAGCGAACAGCTGGTCGATGTATTTCTTGGCAGGGAAATATTCCGCCGAACTGCTCAGCTCCTGCTGTGACGGAGTCGATGCTGGCGAGGATGTGTCTGGCGAGAAAGTTGCTGGCGAGGAAGTTGCTGGCGAGCATTGTAGTACCTCTTTTGGCGGGGTCCTGGTACCGCAGTCGGCCTCGCTGTCTGAGAAGATTTCCCGGGCGCGCTTTATGACGAAGTCGAGGGTGAAAGGGTCCACCGTGGGCATGGACGGCGTGTCCACTCTCGGTCTCTTAGTCGCCTGGTCAATCAAAGCCATCAGAGACCCTTCTGCTGGCATGCGCTTGGCTCTGGCAGCGGCGTCCATGGACGCGATGCGCCAGAAGTGATTCCGAAGAAAGACGCCTGAAACGTTTTTGAGCCAAAATGGCTCACATTTCGGATTGATGTGTTGATGATTGTCACGCAGGAGGGGTGGAGTAGGAAGAGACAGAGAACGATGGGGGTGGCCAAGCGTTTCGTAGCACGGCGGGCAGAGGCAGGTCAATGGTTCCCAAACAGTCCCCAGGGCAGGGGTTGGACGCAGGACACTTCGGGCCCAGGTTCTCCAGCCATTGCCCCCCGTCGCGCACGAGCAAAGGACCCTGGCCTCCGAGGTGTCAGCGAAGAGGGCGGAGGATAATATTTTGACAAAGACGTGGAGGAGAATGCGGATAGAGACGGGGGGAAGAAGGAGGAGGAGGAGGAGGAATAGGAGGAAAAGGAGGAGGCGGACCAGGACGAGGAAGAGGGGGAGGAGACTCAGGAGGAGGACCCACAGGATGAGGAGCGCACCATGTTTTACTCTTGCATTTCTCTAGCTGCGCTAGGCGTCTACTGGCCAGGGGCGGCAGAGGCGAGGGGCGCGTGATGGAACTTGGTTGAAACCACGTTCTCTCCCCAATACGGCATTGACCCAACGCCTCTTTGCGAGTCCCCTCGCGCAGCAGCGGGCGCCGCAGCGCGCTGGCTTGGCTAAGCAGAAAGAAGGTGCGTACATTTCAAGATGCCTGGCCCTGCGTGGCCACGAGGTCTCCTCGTGCAGCATTAAAATGACTTGCCAAAATGGCATCGTCGCGCGCGGCTGAAAGAAAAAAACTGCTCGCACTAAAACTGCTAGAGCTCGACTAGAGCTCGAGAAGGTACTCCTGGAGCCTCTTCCAGACAACCTGGGGCTCATACGTGTTCCACACAAACTTCTTATCATAGCGCGAGCCTGCCTCTGGCTTCACACGCCACAGGTGCTTCTCGTGGGAGCAGTGCACAGTGGCCCCGCGGAAAGAGATCGGATCGAAGTACCCAGTCCCAGGATAGCGAGGTGCTGCCTTGGCAATCGTCTTGCCCCCGAAAGAGTTCTTGGCCTTAGCCTTGACCACGGGGCTCGCCTTGCCCTTGGCCTTCGCCTTGCCTTTCGGCTTCGGCATCGGCGGCGGCGAAGGAGTTCCGGGGGCCAACGTGGCGAGCTTCTTGGCAGGAGTTGCGCCCGAAGGCGCCGCGGCGGCCGGGCGCTTCATCACGCCCTTGGGGGCAGGGTTGAGCTTGGAGCTGATGCCATTCAACATGTCATCCACCTTGGCAGACGCGGCCTCGCTTCCGCCAGCAGAGACCTGGAAGGGCACCAATGCCAGGCACTCTTGCCCTGGAAGCGGCGGCGGCGGCGCAGGCGTCGCAGGCGGCGCAGGCGGCAGCGGCGCAATCGCCAGCTGCTGCGGCGCTGATCCTGGGTCGAGGCCCCCAGGCGCGGCAGCGGCGGGCGCAAGCTGCAGCGAGGGCGCCTGCACAGGGGGCGCCTTGCCACTGGGCGGCGAAGTCCACGCCGTCGCCACCTGCGAAGCTGCAGCATGTCCCAGCTCAGCACCTTGGAGGGAGGATTGAACAGGCAGGCAGGCAGGCAGGCAGGAGGAGGAAGAGGAGGAGGAGGAGGAGAAGGAGGAAGAGGAGGAGGAGGAGGAGGAGGAGCTGCAGCAGCAGCAGGATCAGGAGGATGAGGAGCAGGAGCAGGAGCAAGGAGGAGGAGGAGGAGGAGGGCGGGGAGAAGGAGGAGGAGGAGGAGGAGGAGGAGGAGGAGGAGGAGAGGAGAAGGAGAGGAAAGGGGATGAGGAGCTCAGGAGGAGGAGGAGGAGGAGGAGAGAGGAGGGAGGAGGAGGAGGAGGAGGAGGGGAGTAGGAGGACTCCTTCGTCGTCCGTCGTCGTCGTTCTCCTCCTCCTCCTCCTCCTCCTCCTCCTCCTCCTCCTCCTCCTTCCTCCTCCTCCTCCTCCTCCCTCATCCTCCCCCTTCCTCCTCCTCCTCCTTCTTCTCCTCCTCCTCCTCCTCCTCCTCCTCATCCACGCATTTCGAACCCTCGGCACTGCGCCGAGCCCCAGCGCTGCCCACGGGCACGACCATCTGCTGGGCGGGCGCGTTGGCGTCCATCAAGGGAAGCGAGTGGCCCACGACGGCCGGGCAAGACCGTGCCCGAGGCACTGCCAGTGCGCCTCGGCGGGGTGGCGGGGCCCTGACGGCAACGAGGCCGTTCGTGATCCGACGCGGCATGGAATTCTTCATCATCTCGATCAGCTCCGGGCGAAGATCCTCTGGCGGGTCGACGGGAGGGGCTGCGAGATACAGCAGGTTGAACAAGGTAGAATCAGTGCTGACCAACTCCTCTGGGCTTTCAGGGTAGTTGAGGATCAACTGCTCGTGGGCGGGCACGTTGCGACGGATGGTGAACAGGCCCGCCTTGATGGAGTCTCTCCACCAGATGGCGTTCGTCATGCTGTGGTCCCCCTGCGCCCACTGACCTACGGCGCCGAACTTTGCGATGGTGTGTTCTGATGGGAAGAACAAGCGCAGCGAGGTCATCTTGCTGATGATGACGCCGACCGCCTGGTCAGGCGATCCTCGCAGCGCCTGCCACTCGGCTTCGATGAAGTACCTTTCTGGGTAGTCCAAGGTCTGCTTCTTGTCCATTGGCAGGATGGCAGGGGTCTCGGCCGTCCCGGAGACGTCGGCCTTGCTGTTGACTGCCTCGACGATGGCGGCCCTGTCGATTTCAACGAAGGGGCAGATCTCTGTTGCGTTCATGGCTTCCACCACGTCCATAGCAGCCTCCAAAGATATGCTAGAACCAAGAGCATCCAACTGGCGCAGAATAGCATTGCAAGCGTTCCTCGAGATGTATGAGTGCTTGTCGCTGAAAGGCTCGATACCTCCATTGGCGAGGTTGCAACTGATGAACTGGATCCTGGATTTTGCGAAAGCCAGAAACAAGTTGGTGCGCTTGGCAACTGGAGTGGCCGACATCTCGCTTGGATCGCAGTTCACGTGGACGAGCAGTGAACAAAATTGGCAAAGAAGTCTGAGCCAAAAAAGGAACGGTGCGAAGATGGCGAGGGCGATGATGGAACAATCGCACTGGGATCCTGCGCTAGGTCGCTGCTCATGCTCCTGGGGTCCCGAGGTCCAAGGGTCCTGGGCTTGGGCTTTGTCTTCCTATGGAAGAGGCAGGCCTGGTGCTACGTGCTTCCTTTCCTCCTCCTTCACGTCCTTCTCCTCATCTTCGTCCACCTCCTCCTCCTCCTCCTCCTCCTTCTCCCCCCCCTCCTCCCCCTCCTCCTCCTCATCATCCTCATCCTTCTCCTCATCCTCCTGCTATTCCTCCTCCTCCTCCTCTTCATCCTCCCAAGCAGGTGCTTCAAACTGTGGGTGCTCAAAGAGCCAGCTGGGGAGAAGTGGATCGCCCCCGTTGTAACAAATATTGCTGGGCCTTATGATCTGAGGGCTTGCTGCGGCGCTCGAGAGGGGCCCCGCGATTTGAAAACACGGGACGAGGGGGGCGTAGGCAGGTCACAACGGTCTGAGGAATTGGATTGGATATGAGACTTGGTCTGGTTAGGGGAGAGGAGGGGGAGGAGGAGGAGGAGGAGGAGGAGAGGGAGGAGGAGGAGAAGAAGGAGGAGGAGGAGAAAAGGGGAGGATGAGGAGGAGGAGGAGGAGGAGGAGGAGGAGCAGGAGGAGCTCAGGAGGAGGAGGAGGAGAAGGAGGAGGAGGAGTGGGAGAAGGAGGAGGAATAGGTTGCGGTAGCAGCAACAGCATGGACTCACACCATTTCACTGTATCGCTTTCTGGATGCACTGATCACGCAAAAGGTTACGGCGGCAAACCACACGCCGCCGAAGGCTATGAGATTGCGTATACACACATATGGACATAGCCAGGCGTGATTCGAGAGCATCTGAGGGAAACTGGACTGAAAAAAAAAACACTCGGCTGCAACAGCGACAGAATGCTCCTAGTGGATCTGACTGGGAGCCTAAGCTGACGGCCTTCGCGCAACTTCAAGTGTCTACTCACCTGGCAGAGGCGTTCGCACCCCTTGAAGGCCCTCTGGTTGATTTGTCCTGGGAGCTGCTCGACGCCTCAGACCTGCTCGCGACCTGCAGCCGGGGCCTCTGCAGCTTGGGCCTCCTCGAGCTTCTCCTCCTCCTCCTCCTCCTCGAGCATCTCCTCCTCCTCCTCGAGCATCTCCCTGATGCAATTGATCTGGCCCTTCAGCACGTCGATGGTGGGCCCGGCCTGCTGCAAGGCCAACTCGGCATCCTTGATGGCAGCAGCAGCGCAATCGGCATCCTCCAGGGCGAGGTTCAGGTTGGCCACGACCGAGGCGATGAGAGGTTTCATTCCCTGCGCCGAGCTCTGCCACAGGCGCGCAATGGATCTGAACCCCATGATCCAGACTACCCCGGACCCTCTCGGAAGGACATCTGAAAACTAGCTCCAAGGGAAAGGCCAAGGGAAAGGGGGGATGGGCCAGGTCTCCATTGCGTGCTCTGTTGGCGGGGCTGGCACCTGAGCCTTGGAGACGAGCAGTGCGGGCAGCATGTCTTTCACCGACTTCTCGCCAGCTTCCATAATCAAGACGTCGAGCTCCTCAGACTTCCCGTCGCAGGACTTGACGAGCTTGTCGATTTTCTTCACTACGCCCGGCTTGGGCTTCACGATCTTCGGGCCTGTCGGCAACTGCTCCGCGGCCTGACTCTGGCCGCCGTTCTCCTGCTTCTTCCCGCGCCCCTTCTTCCCCTTGGGCTGCGCCTCGCCCTGCTGGTCAGCCTTGCGCTTCGACCCCTTGATCGTCGAGTCTTGGGAAGTACTGATCTCTTCCGTCCTCCTCTTCTCGGTTCTCTGCAGGCTCTTGCTCTGGATGGCGCTGTCCTCGTAAACCGTGACCTGCCGAGTCGGGTGGATGATCGACCTCGCATTCTTGATGATGTTCTTCGCCTGGTCCTCCCGCCCCTTGTATTTCGTGAACAGCTCTGCCTCGTCCATCCACCCTTCGCAGTTGCCGCCGAACTCGTCGATGTTCGAGAGGATGTTGTGCTCTTGCACGACCTGCCTCACTGCTTTCTTCCAATCCTCCCCAGAGAGCGTGTTGAGCATCTCGACATGGGCTGTCTTGACGTCCGACGGAAGTTTGTTCCAATTCTCCGCGAGGTCTGGGTCGGACGTCTTCAAGCGGTTCACCTTGCCACGGAGACTGTTGCAGTCACTGCACCTCCAGGTAGGCTCTCCACTGGCGAGCGCACCTGCTCGCTTGAGCTCCGCACACGGCATGTCCCTCTTGCAGGTCATGCAGGGGAGGCACTCAACAGCCGCAGCAGCAGCCATGGTGATGCGAGGATGCAAATCGGGTTCGCCCGAACAGGAGACTTGCCACAACCACAGGCCCGAAATTTGAGCCAAAAACAGCTGCGGCGGAGGGGAGGACGGGGAGGAGGAGGAGGACTCTGGAAATGGGGGAGGACGGTGCCCCCCCCCCCGGGTGGAAGACAGAGTGGGTTCTGGACACGGCCCACAGCGTTAAGGACGACATTCGGGTTGGCCTTGTGACAATTGCTCGCCAGCCCTTGTGACCGAGGGCAGCCCCTGCGCGCCGCGCCCTTCCCCCTAGGTAGCGGAGCCTCTGCAACGCAACGCAACACAGCGAAACGCAACGCAAAGCAAACGCAACTTGCGGCAACGCAACGCAACGCAACACAGCGCACGTGTAGTTTAATTCGGCACGATCTGCTTTTCATAACTTTTCGTAACTGATCGTAACTTTTCGTAAGTGATTTGTAACTTTCGTAAGTGATTTGTAACTTTTCGTAACTCAACTTAACTTTCGCTAAGTGATTTCTATTTTTGCACATCCGAATTATGACTAGTTAAGTTGAGTTAGCCCAAATCACTTATATGTCGGCGCAAGCGCTTATGAGTGGATATACATCCACGCTAACCTACTTACCAGTTAGGTTCCACTTGCAAGTGGTTGCGCGCTTATAACCCAGCTTGCAACTAGGGTTGGCGGCTTATGACTCGGGTTACAACTGAGGTTATAAGTACGCAACCCCAAAAGCAATGGAAGTGGGGGAGGCCGCCCGCATCAAGGGGGGCCCAAGGCCTCCGCAACCTCTTCGCCGTCATCCCCCTGCACTGCAACGTCGGGGCCCCCCGAGATCTCTACGACAAGTTCGCCGCTGATCTCGCTGACGACTACACGCGCGATCACGACGCTGCTACGGCCGCCAACCACGCCCTGGTCCACTTGCAGTCTCTCCTGGCGCAGGCTTGGGAATCCCAAACCGCTCTCCTCTCCCCCCGAAGGGTAGCCGGGCGAAAGCACGCAGCGAGCGATGCCAGTCTCACTGCACGCCCAGAAGCCTTGCTCGCCAAGGCGCTCCTCCGAATCACTGCCCCCACCTTCTGAACCGTCTCTCCGCTCTCTTTGTGGTCCACCCGACGCCCTCGCTCCTCGGAAACCCACTTTGGAGGCCCCGGAGTCCCCCGCCCGCCCTGCCAGGCCGGCACGACGCTGGAACACTTCAACCTGCCCCCCCCTCCGGTGAGCCTCGCGCCTGAGAAAATCCAGCGGGGCCTTCTCCGAGAGCAGGCGCACGGCCGCTGTGCTTGCGCCCAGAGAGCCTCCGAGGCGCGGCCCCAGATGAACGCAGACCAGGCAGCCGTTTTCGACGCCGTCGCTGCCGCGCTCGCCGATGGCAACGGCACCTGCATATCCCAAAGCTCCGCTCGCCGCCGCCCCCCCGCCCCCTGCGGGGATTTCTGCGCGCGCGAGCTTCTCACGAAGGGCTTGTCCTTCTCCCCCTGCCTCGCCCCACGGTGACCTGGACCTTCGCGCGCGACGAACGCCCTGCCATGCGCCGCCCCCCCCCTCCAGCCCCGCGTACACTCCGCGTCGCAGCGCGTTGAACTCCCATCTCGTGCTCGCCCGGGCCCCAGACAGGACTGGGCAGCGGATTCTTGGACGGGCCTGGCGGCGCGGGGAAGACATTCGCGCATCAGGCGGTCCTCGACCTCGCGCGCGGCAAGGGCGATGTGGCCTTGGCATGCGCCTGGAGCGGCATCGCGGCGCTGCTGCTTGAGGGCGGTCGCACGTGTCACAGCCGTTTCGGTCTGCCCGCGCCTCTGCCGGCTGAGGACGCGCAGAGCAACATTGCCGCCACGTCTGCACGGGCAGAGGCGCTTCGGCGCGCGGCAGTAATCGTGCAGGACGAAGCGCCGATGGCGCCCCGAGAGGCACTGCAATGCGTGGACGACCTCCGGCGCGACTCGATGAACTCGGACGCCCCCTTCGGGGGCAAGATCCTGCTCATGGGCGGCGACTTCCGCCAGGTCCTGCCCGCCATGCCCAAAGCATCCCGCGACGAGATCATATCGCACTCCCTGCAGTACCACCATTTGTGGACTTCGGGCTATGTCCAGGTCCACTCGCTGACAGTCAATATGCGGGCCCGAAGGGACGCGGCGTGGCAAGAGTTCCTCCTGCGAGTTGGAGACGGGACAGAGCCCACGTGCCCACACATCGGCCCCCAGTCCCTGCGCTTACCCGACGACATTGCGATGGCGAGCGACACGCCGCCCACGGAGGCAAGGCTGTCTTCCCCGACCTCGTCGCCCGGAGTGCGAGCTGCGCGCGCCCTGAGCCAGGTGGCACCGCTCGGACCTACTTCTGTGATCGGGCCGTGCTCACCCCCACGAACGCCTCCGCAGACGAACTCAACGACTCTTTGCTAGAACTGTTCGACCAGAGCAGGGTCCGAAGTTACCTCAGCGTCGACGGCATCCTTGCCTCCGACCCTGCAGAGACAGCTCTCTGGCCGACCGATTTTCTCAACTCGTTGCAACCAAACGGGATGCCCCCGCACGAACTACGCCTCGCCCCAGGTTGCCTCATCATGGTCCTGCGGAATCTGAACGCCGAGGACGGCCTCGTTAATGGAGTACGAGCCGTCGTAGTGGAAATGCAGGAGCGCGTCCTGGATGCGCTGTTGGTATCTGGCTCCCACGCCGGCCGGCGTGCATTTATTCCCCGCGTAAAGCTTCCCCCCAGCAACCCAGACCTGCCGTTCGTCCTTGCACGCTTGCAGTTCCCAGTGAAACTGGCCTGGCGCATAACAATCAACAAAGCGCAGGGACAGACACTGAAGCAGGTGGGATTGTACTTGCCGTCCCCGGTGTTTTCACACGGGCAGCTCTATGTGGCGTTTAGCAGAGTAGCAAGCTCATGTTGCATGAAAGTCTTGGTTCCCACGACGGCGCTTCACGGTGCCCGCGATGAGACCGACACTGTCCGAGCAGGGGTGTACACCGAGAACGTCGCGTGGTCGGGGGCGCTGTTGACGCCCGCGACATCGGCCGCCAGCGCAGGCGACGCCGCGAGCACCGCTCCGCGGATTTCGCGCAATCCAGCCGCCCGCACTCCACGAACGCCCCCAAGTGCATCGCGAACCCTATGGCGTGACGCTGGCAATCGCACAGCCGACTGCTCGCCCACCGTGCCCAGTGGACACGTCGGCGCCCATGCGGGCAACGACCACGAGGCCGATGACATCGCAGAACACGGCCCCGCGCCGCCGCAGGACGTCGACGGCAACGCTCGCATCCGACAGCCACGAACCCCGCTGAACGACGCAGGGAATTCGACCGACCGCGTCAGGAAACGACCCCCCGCTGAGTTCGTCGATGAACGCGACGCTGCACCCGACATCACACAGACGGCAGAATGGCCCTTGGAGGGCGACGCCGCAGAGCACGGCCACAACGCCGCAGCAGAACCGACCGGACTCGCGCACCTCAGACCAGCACGACACGTGGGCGCCGCCGAGCCCGACAACGCTTCCGACGCTGCCGCCCTCCACGGCCAGACGGCGCCAGCTGGTGACATGCGAACGCAGACACCCACAACAGGCTCCTCGAGCATTCAGTTACCAGCAATGCCTGCATCTCACGGGGCCCCTCCTGCCGCCAGGTGGCTTTCACCCACTCACCGATCCTTGCCCTCCCCGTCACGGCTAGCCCCGCTACTGGCTTCACCTGCCTGGTACAACAACCCTGGCACGAACGCCGTCACGGATCGTGGAGTCCAGGTCGGATCCGCATGCGGCTTGCATGCATTCAACCACGCGTTGGCGGCAGCCTGCTTCCTGCGGAACGAGCAGTTCAGACCTGTTCCGCGCGACACTTTCGAAGACAACGCGTACAGAGCTAACCTGGGTGACAAGCCCGAGCATTTGATCGATGCGCACGGAAGCAACTACGACGTCGCCGTGCTGTCCAGGAACGCCACTCGCTGCGATGTCGGTACCGTCCCACTCACGCCCACCGACAATGAGGAGCGACTGTTCTCCCCGTTCGACGCTCACCACACAGCGGGTGGGGCTCTCCAAGCCGTGGCATACATCATCCGATTGCCTTCGCATGGGGGACATTGGATTGCCATCCTCCCGGGAGCCCTTCTGCGTGATGCCGCCCAACAGCCGTGCGACGCCATCTTGTGCGACTCCATGTACTGTAGGCCGCATGCCATGAACTTGGACGACCTACGAGCACTCTTGACCATTTGCGCGTTCGAACAGGCTTTCGCCGATGAGCAGCATTCCCTGTGCGAGTGGAGGTGCTTTCTGATGTGCGCTGGCTGAGCGCGCCGTCCGTCGATGCCACGGACGGCCGCGACTTCTGCCTTCTGCGTAGGCCGTGGTGTCCGGACGTCGAAACATAGCTCATGGTGCTCACTGGGGGCATTCGCCACATAGCTCACATCGCCCCCCTCCTCCCCCTCCTCTCCGCCCTCCTCCACTTATGTCTTCCCATCCTCACCGTCATCTTCCTCCTCCTCCTCTTCCTTCTCCTCATCCTCGTCCTCCCCTCTCCCTCCTCCTTCTCCTGCTTCTCCTCCTTCTCCTCCTCATCCTCCTCCTCCTCAAACTCGACATTCCGGTTCATCTGTTATCCGGACCCCCGCAGCTTTCTTGGGCCCTCTGGGGCCTTTCGGAGGGCCCCCGGAGGGCCCCCGGGGGGACCGAGGGCCCCGATGTTTGCGATATTGAAATCTGCCGTTCTGCCCCTCCGCCGCCGCCGCCGCCGTCGTCGTGAGCCTTCTTCTAAGCCTCTTGGGCCAATTTGGAGCCTTTCCCCCCTTCCTCCTCCTGCTCTCTTCCTGCGGTTCCTCCTCCTGTTCCTCCTCCTGCTCCTCCTCCTGCGGTTCGCCCACATTCCCCGTGGGGGGGTGCTTTCGGGGCGCTTCGAGGGAGCGATTGCCGGTAGTTGAGACCGCCACGGCAAACACCGCCCCCCCCCCCTCCCATCAGCTCCGGGGAAACCGACACGGCGAAAACAGCACCCCCCCATGAGCTTTGCGACAGGCATCGACGAAGACACATATACAGAGGTCGTCGGGGGGTGCTTCCCAGGGGCGAACGGCCGGCGGGGGCGGTCTTTTGGCCATCTTGTCGGACGTCCATACAACAAGAGGGGCCCCTCAATTAGCGTTGCCTCTCGGAAGCCACAACAATCGCAGCTGGGTCCCCTCTTGGAGGCCTCTTGGGCCGTCTTGGGGCGATCTTGGAGCTCTCTTGGGCCCCTCTTGGGGCCCTCTTAGGTCATCTTGGAGCCACCTTAAGACCTCGGATGGCTACCGGAAGCGACAAGGCGAACAGGCAGTTCATACCGCCCGTCAGCGCACTCGCGTGCCAACTCGATGATGCATCATACCCTTATGTCCCGCCCGCCCGACTCGATTTGACCCGCCCGTTAGGGGTGAGCCCCTGCAGCCGTCGTCGTAGAGGCTGCCCAGCGCATCCAGAGCCTCCCCAGCGCATCGAAAGCCCGACGACGACGACGACGCCGGCGACGACGACGAGAAGCGGTCTTGGGGCCTCTCGGGGGTAGATTTGGCAGCGCTGGCGGTGGCGACAGCGGCGGCGGCGGCGACGCGCGGATTGGCGTCGTGGTAACGGCGGGTTAGCATCGTGCCAGCGTCCGGTCAGCGCTGAGAGAGCGACCATGGAACAAGTATTGGAGAGGCCTTACGGCTGGTGCCGCCGAACCTGGACGATGACGTCAAGGACGACGACGACGACGACGACGACGACTACGAGCGGTCTAAGGGCCTCTCGGGGGTCGTTTTGGCAGCGCTGGGGGGGCGACCATAGAACAAGTATCCCGCAACTTTTTTGTCCGACAAATGTTGCGGGATACTTGTTCTTAATGTTTCGCTTCTGGCCCGGCCTGGGCCTGCGGCTTCCTGGTTGCGGCAGTCTTGGCGGCCCCAACTTCGAAGCCCCCTCTGGGGCGTCATCGCGGGTTTACGCCGCCGCGTGGAGAACAATAGCGCCCGTCATAAGGTTCCAGGGGCAGTTCGGGCCGGTTCGGGACTGTCAGCAAGCAGCTCCACAGCTTGGCGCCCCCATGGGGGCCGGCGGGTTTTCCTTTAAACAGCGTTGCACTTTGGGGGTCTTCGTTGTAGTCTAAAATTGGGCTTACTTCCCTTGCCCTCCTTAGCCTCCCTTGCCGTCTTACCCCCCTGATCATCCTTCGCCCCCTTGGCCTCCTCAGCCCCCTAGACATCCTGAGCTCCCTCTTATCCCTTGGCTTCGTTAGCCTCCTCAGCCCCCTTAGCCCCCTTACTCTCCTCAGCCTCCTTGGCCTCCTTTGCCTCCCTAGATTATTCGTGCTCCTGTGCCTCCTGAGCCACCTCAGCCGCCGCAGCCTCCCGAACATCACGTAGCTCACACCAAATAGTTGGCGCAATGGCGAACGCAGAGCCTAGCATGCTATAAAACACCGTTTGGGGCCCATGCTGGATAACATAGTTTGTTCCACCCCCACGCCCCTCCCCCTGTTGGGCGCAGCCGTTTTGGGCCCAAGAAGTTTTAGCCACAATGTGCACCCACGCGTTCTGGATTGCCTTCTGGTTGATCCGATGCGCGCGCCAGATGGTGCGCGATTCGCTGCTGCGACAGACTCTGACTAAAGCAGACCTGCCCACTTCTTGGCGCGACATCGGACCCACTCGGCTGCTGATTGACACGGGCGCGGAAGCCATAGAGACGTTATGCCCGCAGGAATTGCGGGCACTCCTGCCGCTCGTTCGGGAGTGGCGCAGCGCGGAGCTTCCGATGGAGGATCTTGAGTCTTACACTGGCAAATCGCGGCCTCGAGGGGCGAAGTCGGTGACAGTCTCTGCGATCGAAGACGAGCCGGTATGCTTCGAGCCCTGCGACAAGACTGGTCGCGCAATCAACGATATACTGTGGCGTTGCCGTCATGAGAGCAGGGACAGCATGGCCCTCCTAGAATTTGTCCGTTCTCCCAAGGTTCTGCGCCTGATCAGCCAGAACTTGGGCATGCTCGCATCCCGGAAGGGCGCGGTTGCTAAGGCTCGGGTGGATGGCAAGGGGGGGGGGGGCTACAGAGGTCGAAGGAAGCGGCCTCGCACGGGCCTCAGGGGCCCCCACAGGGGCCAGGGTTTGTTTAGGGCCCCTGCCTTCACCCCCCTGTCGGTCGCCCCACCTTACCACCCACCCGTAAGGCATGCGCTTTACTCTCATTGCACGAGGGTCACGCGGCTCATCTCCTGGGCCAATCATTCAACCCATGGAACATCCAGTTCTCACGCCTCAGGCGCATGAGCAAGCAGGTCGCCGCGGCAGCTTTCCAAAAGTTTGCCGCTCAGTCTCGGACGTTCGAAAGACAGCTGATTAAGATCGGACACGGCGGCGGCATCGTGAACACTTTGCTTTGCGCGGACGCCGGAGAGATGGAGGGCGCCTTGGCCAGCAGTCCATCCTGGGCAAGCTTTCGGTGGGAAAAACTCATCCAGCTGCCTGCGGCAATCCGCCCCCCGTGCCTGCCCAACCAGTGCGGTGCCCTCTAGAAGACTGCGGAAACTCTGCCAGACAGACCTTGGCTTCCTATCATGCCTCGACGCGCCAGCAGGCGCGCTGGCGGATTGAGATTCAGGCAGCCTACCGCCAGGGCCCGAGATACAGGTCGCTACAAGACTTCCCCGGCCATCGTGCTCTGCGGAGCGGGGCCGCGCCGCATTGTCTCGCACCGCATCGGGGCCACAGTGCTCGCAGCGAATAAGCGCGGGCATAAGGTGCGAAAGGTCCCAGCCTTGTCTCTCGAGGGCGCCCCTGGTTTGCAGCCCTGGGCCGTGCTCCTCAGACAGGTAGGCAGCGCGAGAGCCGCGGCATACAAGAGCTACCGCAGGAGGCACGCGCGGGGCAAGGCGATTCTGCAGAGGGTCTTCCGGATATCAGAGGCCGCGCTGACGTCCGATTACGGGCGCCAGTTCACCTTCTGCGAGGAGTCGCAGCTGATGAGCAGAATCATGAGGTGCGCGGGGGATGCCGAAGACGCGTAGTTAGTTTGCACATGTAGCCATATCCCAGGCACCCGCGCGTTCATGTGTTCTGCACGGTCACCCTTCTGACTCGTCTTTGTCATTGTGGCTTCTCTGTTTAATCATAATTCACGCGCGGCGCTGCTTGCTGCGCGGCCGGGCCCTGAACAATACTGCTCGCAGTGTGCGCTTCGGGGGAGAGACACACTTCACTTCGCTACGTGCCCTGGCACTCCTTTTCCTCGCTCCTCCCGCCTCCCTCTCGGTTCGTCGCCGTCGCCGCCGTCGTCGCTTTCATCGTCCTCGTTGTCGTCCTCGCATTGACTGTCGTCGTCGTCGTCCTTTTCCACCTCCCCGCTCTCCATCGAACAGATAGGAAAGCCAGGCGCATGGCCTTCGCGTGCAACTTCCAGGGAAGATGGGCGGATCCAGCCGCGACGGTTCAGATCCATTTGCCTGCTTGACGGGGCCGTCGCTGTGAGAACACTTTCAGGGCAGAGCGACCGACCGACCTCCCTCCACCATTCCCCCCTTTCCTCCTCAGGGGGTCAGAGATCAGCTTTTGAGCGGGTCTTCTCCGACATCGCCGCAGCCGCCGACGACGCCGTCGTCGCCGCCGCCGCTGCCGTCGTCGTCGTGTCTCTACCCACCCTGAAAGACGACGACGACGACGATCGGTTTTGGCAGCGCTGGGGGGGCGACCGTGGCACGATATCCCCCCATGTACTCTGAGGAAAGCTGCTGCAAGATATTTCTTCTTTCCTGTTCGGATTCTGGCCCGGCCATGCGGCTCCCTGGTTTCTGCAGTCCTGGCGGCCCCAACTTCGGGGACGGCGACGACGACGACGACGACGACGGCGATGACGGAGACGGCGGCGACGACGACCACGACGACGACGACGACGACCACGACGACGACGACGACGACGACGACGACGACGACGACGACGACGACGACGACGACGAGCGGTCTTGAGGGCCCCTCGGGGGCACTTTTTGGCTGCACCGGGGGAGCGCCCATGGAACAGGTATCCCGCCACATTTTTCAAAAAAAAATGTTGCGGGATACTTGTTTTTTCGGTTTGGATTCTGGCCCAGTCCGGCCCCGCGGATTCCTGGTTTCTGCCGTCTGGGCGGCCCCAACTGCGGGGACGACGACGACGCAGACGACGACGACGACGCCGACGACGACGGCGACGACGCCGACGACAACGTTGGCGGCGGCGGCAGCGACGACGACGACGACGACGACGACGACGACGACGACGACGACGACATTCTTCGATCCTTTAGGGCCAGGGGCAGAGCTCACCAGTGGCAGGGGCTCGCCGCCGCGACGACGACGGTGGCTGGAGGGGCCCTTCGGGGGCACTTTTGGCAGCGCCGGGGTAGCGACCATGGAACAAGTATCCCGCCACATTTTTCATAGAAAAATGTGGCGGGATACTTGTTTTTACGGTTTGGCTTCTGGCCCAGTCCGGCCCTGCGGATTCTTGGTTTCTGCAGTCCTCGCGGCCCCAACTTCGGGGACGGCGACGACGACGACGACGACGACGACGACGACGACGACGTTGGCGGCGGAGACGCCGCCGGCGGCGGCCGCGGCGGCGGCGGCGGCGGCGGCGGCGGCGGCGACGCCGACGACATCGACGGCGACGGCGACGGCGTCACCGACACCGACGACGACGACGTCGACGACGACGACGACGACGACGACGACGACGACGAGCGGTCTTGGAGGGCCCTCGGGGGCACTTTGGGCAGCGCCAGGGGAGCGACCATGGAACAAGTATCCCGCCACATTTTTCAAAGAACAATGTTGCGGGATACTTCTTTTTACGTGTGGTTTCTGGCCCAGTGCGGCCCCGCGGATTCCTGGAATCTGCGTTTACTTGCCTGGCTCTCGCGGCCGTCATCGGTCTGCAGAATCAGCCCCCAAACTCGCGCTCGTCTTCTTTGCTGTCTGGACCACCCCTGCGCGTGCAATGTCACGGCTGAGAACAGTAGCCAGAGGAATCTATCAAGGGGATGGAAATAATTTGGGGTACTTGCGCCCCTCCTGCTCATCATCATCCCCCTCCTTTTCCCGCTCCTCCTCCTTCCCATTAGTCAGAGGCATTGCTGAACAGGATGAAAAGATCTTCCTTTGGTCACCCTTGCCTTTCCGTCGCTGTCGCCGCCACCGCCGCGTCGCCGCCGCCGCCGCACCCGCCGTCGCGGCCGTCGTCGTCGTCGTCGTCGTCGTCCTCGTCGTCGTCGTCGTCGTCGTCGTCTTCGTCGTTGTCGTCGTCGTCGTCGTGGCAACAGTACGACCTGCCAGGGTGCATTCTGCCAGGACTTCTCTTGCAGAGGGCCGCTTCCCTGCCTCATAGACCCAGTCCTCCTCTTTGATTCCCCTCCCTGTTTCCACCTCCTCCTCCTCCTGCTCGTCCTCCTCCTCCTGCCCCTCCTCCTCCTCCTCCTCCTCCTCCTCCTCCTCCTCCTCCTCCTCCTCCTCCTCCTCCTCCTCCTGCTCCTGCTCCTGCTCCTCCTCCTGCTCCTCCTCCTCCTCCCTCCTCCTCCTCCTCCTCCTCCTCCTCCTCCTCCCCCTCCTCCTCCTCCTCTTTTTTTTTTCTCGTATTCCCCCGTTTCCTCCTCGTCCTCCTCCTCCCCCCAAAAGAGAACAACAACTGGGACAGTTGTCCTTTTTGTGTTTCCTGGTGTCTCAGATTCCCCGCGCCTGCCCTTTCCTCTGTCACTTCGCCACTGGCAAGACAAGCAATCCTCACTGACTCTCCAACAACCGAACCAGAACACAAACGTAAGGCTCAAGCGAGGCCGCTTCTGACGCCCAGCCGCTGACACCTACATCGGCCAGACCGACTCCCCGCCAGCAGCGCCATGAGCGCGAGCGCGGGCTACTCCCCCCGCAACGTCCGCGCGAGGACTGGGGCGCATGGTGGCGCGGCTGCCAAAGGAGCTGGTGAAGCAGGCCCCCCCGTGCCACGCCAGCCGCCGCAGCGCGACCTGCGTGCGATGGCTCAGCAGATTGCAGCCCCGCCCCAGCAGCGCCGGGAAGAGAAGCCTGCGAACACCCCCATCAAGCTCTGCATCGCGAAGTACACCGACATGGCGAGTGACTCCTCCGACACGCTCCCCGATGCGCCTCTGTGGAGCGCGCGGATCCACCACCCTGCGTGGCCATCGGTTGAGGCTCAGATCATCGCCGCTTTCACGGACTACTTGCGCGCCGAGCACAACCAGAACGCGGCCGTCTCCAGCACGCTCCAGGAGCTCAAGGATGTGGAGGACACGTGGTTGCACATCAGCAAAAAGGCGACCGACCATCTCATGCACCTGCCCATCGAGCAGTACGCAATCACTGCGTGGATTGCGGGGGACATCTCCCGCCTGCAGAACATGCTGCTCTTGCTCGACGGCTTCTTCGGATACAGGGCCACCAACCCGCGCAGTATCCACAAGCGCCCATGGCCACCAGTGGCCGCAATGGCCGTCGAGGTGCACCGCGCGAACCCTGTCGAGTTCGACGTCTACCCCCCCCAGGACGGCTTGCGCATCACCACGGCGGTCAGAGACCCCGCGAAGGCCTTGCCCCTCGGCATCTTCACTGCGAGCCCGCCCAACTCCACGAGGATCATCGACGTCCAGGTCCAGATCATCTCCGAAAGTGCCGTGTCCATTGGTTGGGACAGCAGGACGTACCCGTTCCGCAAGCGCTTCGACGCCGCCGGAGTGCCCCGCAGCGACGACCAGAACAGCCCCGACCTCCGCATCCTCCCCATGGAGCGCTCCGACCTTTCCGTCGCGGCCAACAAGACCTTCGCGCTGAACGTGTTCTCCAGCGCGCTGAACAACATGATCGCGCACGTGCGCGTGGATCGGGAGACGGCCCCTGAAGCCGGCGCGGCGCGCGAACTGCTCACGGAACTCGAGGACCGGGGCAACATTTACATCAACGCGTTCTGAGGCGCACGCCCGCGGCGCACCAGCCGCCCCGCCCTCCCTCCCCCCCCCCCCCCATCCTGTACACAATCCCTCCCATAGGTGCCGAATGCCTTCCCTCTACCACTGGCAGGAGACCGGCGACGGGCGAGCTGGTTTGATTTTTTTCGACGAAGCGGCAACCGCTCCTGCACGCCTCCACTGCGGGCGTTCCTATCTGGCCCGAGGCGCGCGCGTCCGCGGAGGCCCGCGACTACGACATGCCCCCCCCTCTGTTCCCCCTCTCATCCCCCGCCTCTGGTGCGCTCCGTTGCTGTCTTCGCGGCTCCTCCCCCTTCCGTCCATGGAGCTCGGCGCGCCGAGGAATGCCCGCGCGGTGGCACCGCCCCGCGCGAGGCGCTCCAGCCCCCCCGGACGGCACTTAGGCCCTGTGCTGACAGCTCCATGCACTCAGGCAAGCCTGCCCGCCCCCGTGGTTCATCCACTCTCATCCCGTGTGCCAGGAGAACAGCAGCCCACCCCCGAGCGTATCCATGTCATGGTATACGCGCGTGCACCGACAGGCCATCCGTAGCGCCCCATCTGGACCTCCTGCTTCAAGCTCCGTTCCCGCCCTCCTGCGCCGCTCCTTTGAGAACCATTTCAGACAGATTTCGCTGCCATCTTCCATGGATCCAGGCCGACGCCGGTCAGCGCGAGCAGGGAGAGGGAAGAGGAGGAGGAGGAGGAGGAGGGAGACGGGGGACACGGCGCCGACAACGATGACGACAACGACGTCGAGGGCGACGACGACGACGACGACGATGACGACGTGGAGGCCAACGACGACGACGGCGAACACGACGATCAGGACGACGACGACGACACGACGACGACGATGACGACGGCGAGAATGGATGACGAGGACGACGTCGACGACGACGACGACGGCGACGACCGACGACGATGACGACCACGACGACGACGACGACGACGACGACGACGACGACGACGCCACGACGGTGGCGGCGCGGGCAGCATCGGCGACGACGACGACAACGCGCTCGCCCGGGAGGGACGCTCGAGGCGCGGGGCGGCCCCGACCGCACAGATGAGGCAAGGGAGAAGCATGGCTCCCGCGGTTGTCGCCGTCCTCGTGGTCGTGGTCGTCGTCGTTGTGGCGTCGTCGTCGCAGGCGTCGCCGCCGCCGCGCCGTCGCCAGGCAGCGGCCCCCGACGCAGTCGCTGTGCCCGTCATCGTGGTTGTCATGGCCGTCGTCACGTCGTCGTCGTCGTGGAGTTGTCGGTATCGCCGTCGACGTCGCGTCCTTGTCGCCGTCTGGGTCGTCTTCGTCTGTCGTCGTCGTCGTCGTCGTGATCGTCGCTGTCGTCGTCGTCGTCGTCGTCGTCGTCGTCGTCGTCCGTCGTCGTCAGTCGTCGGCCTCCGAGTCGACGTCGTCGACGGCGTCGCCGTCTGCCCCACTCGAGCCCACTCCCCTCCCGCCCCCGCCCGCATGCCAGGCGAACACGTTCGAGGAGATGTCGTGGACGGAGTCCACGGGTCAGCCCTAGTCTTCTCTACAACGCAGGGACCCGTGCGCGCGGGAGGGGTCCCTGTCTTGATCGAGCGAAAATACCCCACAACGGCTCCGGGGACGCCCCAGAGGCGCTCACGCGGCCCAAGAGGCGCCCAGGACGGCCCAGACACCCCCAAAACGGCCCAAGAGCGCTGCAAGAGGGCTCGAGACCGCCGAAAACGGCCCCGACAAGGCCCAGGAGGCTTCCACGACGGCCCCAGAGACGCCCAAGAGGCGTCCCAGGATGGCCCCCACAGGCCCAAATCATTGTTCTTTCCAAAGATAAACGTCCAATTTTAGCATGCACTGCTTGCCGGGTATATGGCGCAGAAGATGGGACAAGAGGCCCCCGCGACCGCCCCAAGACGGCCCAAGAGGCCCCCCAGAGGCACGAAAACCGGCCCGAGAGAGCGTCAAGAGGCCCAAGAGGCGCCCAACACGGCCCCCAGGCGGCCCCAAGAGGCCCCCAGGAGGCGCCCAGGACGGCCCCAGACACCCCCAAGACGGCCCAAGAACGCTCCAAGAGAGCCCAAGACCGCCGAAAACAAACCCAAGACGGCCCAGGAGGCCTCCACGACGGCCCCAGAAACGCCCAAGAGGCGTCCAAGGATGGCCCCAAGAGGCGAAAATCCTTGTTTTCCTTAAGAAGAACGTTCAATTTTAGCATGCGCTGCTTGTCGGGAATGTGGCGCAGAAGCTGGTTCAAGGTCCCCACGACCGCCCCAAGACGGCCCAAGAGGCCCCCAAGACGCACGAAAACCGGCCCGAGAGGGCGTCAAGAGAGCCCAAGAGGCGCCCAAAACGGCCCCAGGGCGACACCAAGAGGCTCCCGGGACGGCCCAAGGTATCCCCAAGACGTTCCAAGAGCGCTTCACGACAAGCCAAGACTGCCTTTTTGCGGCGCCAAGACGGCCCAAGACGCTTCTACGACGGACCCAGAGACGCCGAAGAGGCTTCCCAGGAGGGCCCCAGGACGCCCCAAGACGGCCGAAGAGACCCACAACACCGCCACAGGACGGCCCAACAGGCCTCCAAGCGCGCCCCCAGACGGCCCATGGGAGCCCCAAGATGGCCCAAGAGGCGCCCAAGACGGCCCCAGAGGACCCCAAGCCAGGCCCAAGAGGGGGGCCAAAGAACGGGGAAAAACCCTGACACTCTGAGCCCTGGGCCCCCATACGCCAACACAAGGCCCCAAGACCCCCCCCCCAAGGGAACGCCAAGAGGTCGCCAGAGGCCCCCAAGAAGCCCAAAGCAAGCCCCACGAGGCCCCAAGACGGCCCCCAAGTGGCCCCATAAGAGGTTCAACGGAGCGTCCAAGAGGCCCCCTAGAGGCCTCCAACAAGGCCCAAGAGGCCCCCAAGAGCCTCCAACAGTCCTCCGAAACATGCCCCTAGAGGCCTAATCCCTATTTTTGTAGTTGTTGAAAGAGTTTTGCCTTCTCGCCTTCTCGGCTAGCCGACGCTCCAAGACGGCCGAAGAGACCGCCCCAGGACGGCCCAGCAGGCATCCAAGCGCGTCCCCAGACGGCCCAGTGCGCCCCAAGATGGCCCAAGAGGCGCCCAAGACGGCTCCAGAGGACCCCAAGCCAGGCCCAAGACGGGTCCAAAGAACGGATAGAAAACCCTGACACTCTGAGCCCTGGGCCCCCATACGCCCACACAAGGCCCCAAGACCCCCCCAATGGAACGCCACGAGGCCCCCAGAGGCCCCCAAGAAGCCCAAAGCAAGCCCCACCAGGCCCCAAGACGGCCCCCAAGAGGCCCCAAAGCTGCCTCCAAGAGGGACCCCAGAGGCCTCTGAGCCATTACCCAGGCACAGGCACGGGCGTGCTTCCACTGACACCGCCTCCACCGCGTTCCCGCCTTCAGGCCTGCTTCCCTGCATCTCTCACCCACCTCCACCTCCAGCAGCCACCTCCTCCATCCACGCCGTCCCTTCCACCCACCCATTACCCGCGAGGCCACAGAGACGCTTCTCTTCCACGTCTACGCCATGGCGGGCACATTCTGCGGCCGGAAGGCCGCGGGTCAGCCCTACTCAGCTATAGCGCTGGGGTCAGCGCGTGCGAGAAGGGCGGGCAGTGGCAGCGGGCACTTGCGCTGCTGAGCGAGATGCGGGAGGCGAAGCTGGAGCCCAGCGTCATCTCTTCTACAATGCCGCGATCTCTGCGTGCCAGAAGGTCCTCTGTCTTGAAAGACTGGCCGGGCCCTCGGGGCCGCCCTGCGAGCCCCCAGGCCGCTCCGAGACAGCTCAGAAACGCCCGCGAGGGCGCCCAGGCAGACCAAGAGGGACCCAACCGAGCCCCAGGTCGGCTCCAGAGGCCTCCAAGGCAGGCCAGGAGGCCCCCAAGGCGGCCCAGGAGGATCCCCAAGAGGGACCAAGAGGCGAAAATTGCTCCATTCCTTCAGGGAAACGTGCATTTTTATATGCTCGCTCTTTTCGGTCCACGACGGCTAATTACAGACCCCCCCCCCCTTCCGGCGAAACGATAACCGTCCCGCACCCTGGAAGCGTTATTCTGGCACTTGTGGCTAGGAGGAGGAGGAGGAGAAGGAGGAGGAAACGGCGACGGCGACGGCGACCAGGCGGATCGGCCGACTCGCCTTGGGAAAGGGGACGGCAGGGAGGGGACGGCAGGGAGGGGAGGGCGAGGTACTTGTAACACTCGCCTTAGTATTATTATTATTAGTATTATTATTATTAGTATTATTATTATTAATATTATTATTGTTATTATTAGTATTATTATTAGTGTTGTTACTATTATTATTAGTAATATTATTATTGTTATTATTATTAGTAGTAGTAGTAGTAGTAGTAGTAGTAGTAGTATGATTATTATGAGTAGTATTATTATTATTCGTAGTAGGAGTAGTATTATTACTATTATTATTAGTAGTATTATTATTATTATTAATTATTATTATTATTATTGTTGTTCTTATTCGCATTATTATTCTTAGTTTCGTATTCTTATTCTTACTACAAGTCCAATTGGGATGCCATCCGAGGCGGGGCGCAGGAATTATTTGTTTTCCTTTCATTTGCGCGGTGCTAATTATATCGTTCGGCGAACCCCCCCCTAAATAATTATTCTCTTGCACAGCTGTGCTCTAGAGCTCGGACATCTTTATTTTCGTCGTTCGTCGTGTCGTTCGTCCCCCTCGCCCCCCTCCCTGTCCACGCTTCCCAGGGTAGCCCCCCTGGGCCACGGAACCCTTTATTTTCGTCGTTCGTCGTGTCGTTCGTCCCCCTCGCCCCCCCCCCGTCCCCCTCGCCCCTCCCCCTGTCCACGCTTCCCAGGGTACCCCTCGCCCCCCCCCCCTGTCCACGCTTCCCAGGGTAGCCCCCCTGGGCCACGGAACCCTTTATTTTCGTCGTTCGTCGTGTCGTTCGTCGCCCTCGCCCCCCTCCCGCCCCCCTCGCCCCCCCCCCCTGTCCACGCTTCCCAGGGTAGCCCCCTGGCTCTTGGGGAACCACTGAGGCACTCTTGGCCAAGGCCTAGAAACAAAACCAGGCCAGGCCCCAGAAATCGTCGTCGTCGTCGTCCTCCTCCTCCGCTTTCTTCCTGGATCCTCCTAAACCCCTCCTGGAGGAAGGAGGCGAGGGCCTCCTGTCCTTCGCAGCTCCTTTGTGCAAGAGCCAGGGCACGCGTGCCACTTGTTTAATTACGGTGCGGTGCTAATGATAACGCCGGGGGGTTCTTAATTGCTTCGCAGGCCTTCCCGATCGCCCCAAGACGCCCCCCGAGCACCCCAGGAGAGCCCCCAAAGGGCCCGAGGCGGCCCCGCGACGGCTCCAGAGTCCAGAGACGCCCTAGACGGCCCCAGAGGCAACCAAGACAGCCCCAAAAGCGGTCAATGACGGCCCAAGACGGCCACAAGACGGCCACAAGATGGCCCCAGAGGCGCCCAAGACGGCCCCAGATCGCTCCAAGGCGGCCCAAGATGCACCCAAGACGGCCCAAGAGGGCCCGAGAGACCCCCAGGAGGACGAAAAGAGGCTTCCAGACGGACCCCATGAGGCCTTGAATGCTTGTCTCTTGGGGAGCGCCGACGACTGACGAGAAGATCGACGGGATGAAGGATCGAGGGGAGGAGGAGGAGGAGGACACCCCAAATGGCCCCCAACGCCGATAGAAGCCACCTAGATGTCCCGAGCATGACCCGAAGGAGGCCCCAAGACGGTCCGGACACACCGAGATGGCTCCTAAAGTAGATCGACTGGATGACTGATTCAGGGGAGGACGAGGAGGGCGGCCAGAATGGCCCACAAGCCGATAGTAGGAGCCACAGAGATGTCCCGAGCATGCCCCGAAGACGGCCCCAAGAGTGTCCAGACACCCCGAGAAGGCTCCTAACGCGCAGCCCAAGTAAACCAAAGTGACAGTTACTTGACAGTTTCTCCAGCGTCCTATCGGTGATCCTCCCGTGCGCCGGGCGCCTGAGCGGTCCCAGTGTGGGCCGTCTCGGCGCCCTCTTGCGGGCCTCTTGGGTTGTATATCACGCTGCCCCAGCTAAGAGCAGATAAAATTATCATTGCGACCCGCCCCGCAAAAGCTATGATGAACACAAAGCGCGGCGTGAGAAACAGCTTCTGTCCACACCACGCTGTGCCTACATGCGTTCCTCCTGCATCCCTCGCCCACCTCCCCCTTCAGCGGCCACTTCCTCCATCCACACCGTCCCCTCCAACCTCCCCCCCCGCGAGGCCCCGTAGACGCTCCATGTCCACGTTCACACCATGGCGGGCAGACCCCGCGGCCGGAAGGCCGCGGGTCAGCCCTAGTCTGTACTACAATTCTGGGCGAAGCGCTTGCGAAAAGGTCAGGCAGTGGCAGCGCCCCGGGCCGCCCAGAGAGCTCGCGGGCCGCCCGGAGAGCCTCCGGGCCGCTGCCCGACGGGCCCGGGAGGCCCCCGGACCGCTCGCGGACTGATCCAGGATTCCCAGATCGCCCCAAGACGGCCTCAGGAGGTCCCGAAGACGGCCCAAGACGGTCCAAGAGTGTATCCGAGACGCTTAAGATGGCTTCAAGACGCCTTCAAGACAGCCCGAGACGCCTCCACGAGGCCCCGACAGCGCTCGAAGTGCACCTCCCAGAGGGGCCGCAGAAGCCAAAATCGTTGATTATCTTTGTTCTTTTTTCCATGTTTCTGGCCTTCTCGCTTTTTCGGCTTTCCGACACTCCACGGCCGCCCAAGAGGCCCTCAAGACCGTTCCAAGACGGCCCAAGAGGCCTTCAAGACGGCCCCAAAACAGCCCAAGAGGACCCCAAGACGGCCCAAGAGCCGCCCAAGACGGCCCAAGAGGGCCCCAAGAAGGCCCCAAGAGAGGCCAAAGACAGGGACCCGGAACCGAAAAATCGAGGCCTCCACCCCAAGAAGCCCCCAGGAACCCCAAGACGCCCCAAAGAAACGCCGGGACGCGCCCAAGACATCCCCAGGAGGCCCCAGGACGCCCCAAAGAGTTTCCAAGAGGCCCCCCAGACGCCGCCAAGCGCCCCAAAAGGCCCCCAAGAGGCCCCAAAAGAGGGCCCAAGAGGCCCCAAGACGCCCCCAAAACCCCCAGATCGCCCCAAGACGGCTTCACAGACGCCCAAGAGGGCAGAAGCCGACCCGGCCCCCGAGGACCGCGTGGACGTCGCCAAGAAGCAATACGCGTGCGTTTTCCGAAGGTTTCGAGGGTTTTCCTGTTCCCGCCATTTCGGCCCTACAACGGTCCCGGGGGGGTCCCAGATCGCCCCTGCACGGTCCAAGAGGGCCCCAGGAGGACTCCCAGACGGCCCAGGAAGGCCCGTAGACGGCCCAAGAGGGCTCCAAAACGGCCCAAGAGAGCTTCAAGCGAACCCCAGATCCCGCCCGAGCGGGCCCAAGGCGACCTCCGAGACGGCCCGAGACCCCCAAGATGGCCCCAAGACGCCCCAGGGATGGCCCCAGATGCCACCCACACGTGCCCAAAGCGACCTCCGCGACGGCCCGAGACCCCTGAGATGGCCCCAAGACCACCCTGCGCGAGCCCGCTAACGTGGCCCCTTCATTCTGACGGTGCCTGAAAACCCTTGAGTTTGGGCTGATCGCGCCCAGCCCCAGCGCGATTAGCAAAAACCAATTCCTTTCCACGCTTCCAGGTCAGTGCCCCCGGGGCTCCCCGACTGCTTTCTGAGATCGCCCCTGGACGTGGCCCCTTACACGGCGGCCCCACGCGTGGCCTCCAAACGGGACCCCCAAAGGCGGCCCCCACACAAAGCCTCCGAAGGTCGCCCCTACCGCCCAGTAAGCGTGGCCCCCGAACATCAACCCCACGCGTAGCCCCCAGGCGCCCCCAAACGTAGCCCCAACACACACACACACACACACACACAGCCCCCAACCATTGCCCTCAAACGTGACCGTCACATCTGCCCCCGAACCCCGCACCCTCAAACGCGACCGTCACATGTGCCCCCGAACCCCGCACGCGGCCCCCAAACATGGCCCCCGGCAGGGCCGCGAACGTTACCCCCAACCATGACCCCCTGACGAGACCCCCCAACGTGGCCCTCAAACGAGGCCCCCCAACGTAGCGCCCAACTCTGGCCCCCACGCGTCCATCCCCCACATCGAACTTCTCGCGCACAGGGACTCTGTAAGATCGTTCGGGCCCCCTTACTCTGATTGTGTCTGAAAACCTACGTGTTTCTGCTAATCGCGCCTAGGCCTCGCGCGATTAGCAAAAACACATTACTTTTGACGCTTCCAGCATTTCCGACACGTGCGCGTTCGGGACCAACGCCTGGACCTGCGGGCCGTGGATTTTCCACGGGTTCACACTAGTCTATACTACAATGCAGGGCCCCGCGCGTGCGAGAAGGGCGATTCTGGTCAAAAAGCGTAGCAGGCCCAAGACACGCCAAGAGGGCCCCAAGAGGCCCCCAAGACGGCCCCAGAGGGCCCCGGGACGCCCCAAGATGGGCCCAAGACGCCCCCAAGACGGCCCCAGAAGGCTCTGGGACGCCCCAAGATGGGCCCAAGACGCCGACGATTGGGCCAAGACGGCCCCAGAGGCGGCCAAAATGCCCCAAGAGGCCTCCCAAGAGGCTTCCCAGCAGGGCCCCGAGCGGGAGAAATCGTCGATTTCCATTATGTTTTTTGATGTTTTTCGCATTCTCCCCTTTTCGCCGTCCCTGCGCTCCGAGACGGCCCAAGAGGTCCCCAAGACCGCTCCAAGACCACCGACGAGGCCCGCAAGAGGGCTTCAAGACGGGCCAAGAGGGCCCCTAGACGATCCCAAGACGCCACAAGACAGCCCAAGACGGCCCCCCAAGACGGCCCCAGAGGGCCCCGGGACGCCCCAAGATAGGCCCAAGACGCGCCAAGAGGGCCCCAAGAGGCCCCCAAGACGAGGGCCCCGGGACGCCCCAAGATGGGCCCAAGACGCCGACGATTGGGCCAAGACGGCCCCAGAGGCGGCCAAAATGCCCCAAGAGGCCCCCCAAGAGGCTTCCCAGCAGGGCCCCGAGCGGGAGAAATCGTCGATTTCCATTGTGTTTTTCGATGTTCTTCGCATTCTCCCCTTTTCGCCGTCCCTGCGCTCCAAGACGGCCTAAGAGGTCCCCAAGACCGCTCCAAGACCACCGACGAGGCTCAGAGGGCCTCAAGACGGGCCAAGAGGGCTCCAGACGATCCCAAGACGCCTCCTCGGCGGTCCAGCGCCTGCATATGGCCAGACAGGAAAAGTGCCTCGTCCCCGTCGTCGTCGCCGTCGGCGGCCCTGGCGCCAGGCAGCCCAAACGGCATCGCCACGGGGACCTCCGGGCAGGTTTTCACAAAATTATCCCGGCAAAGCAACCTAACAGCCATGTGTAGGAGCATATCTGGAAGCATTCCCCTTAAGATTCGGATGAGAATCCAGTTGTAGAATTCTGCTGTTCTCGCAGTCGTTGTCGCATTCGCGAGGACAGTCGCAGTGGCAACGGCAGTCGCAGTCACAGCCTCAGCCTCAGCCTGCCTCAGCCTCAGCCTCAGCCTGCCTCAGCCTCAGCCTGCCTCAGCCTCAGACTCAGCCTGCTTCAGCCTCAGCCTCAGTCTGCCTTCAGCCTCGGCCTCAGCCTCAGCCTGCCTCAGCCTCAGCCTGCATCAGCCTCAGCCTCATCCTGCCTCAGCATCAGCCTGCCTCAGCCTCAGCCTCAGCCTCAGCCTGCCTCTGCCTCAGCCTCAGCCTGCTTCAGCCTCAGCCTCAGTCTGCCGTCGGCCTCGGCCTCAGCCTCAGCCTGCCTCAGCCTCAGCCTGCATCAGCCTCAGCCTCAGCACGAAGCGGCCCAGCTAGAAGGACAAAGCGCTGAATGTACACCGATGTGTTCGACGACTGCGTATGTAATGATGTGACGATATACAGACTGAGCCCTTCGTGAATGTCTACATGTTTTTCTGACGCCTACAAACGGCGCTGACGTGTGTGAAAAAATTGTCCGCGCAGCAAAAGCCGGCGAAGCGTGCGGGAGCCTCGCATGCTGAACAGACTACTCTGCAGAACGCACTGCAAAAAAGTTTGCGAGACGGCTCTTTGGAAGATGTTTACGGAACGAGCTACGGTGTCCTGAAAACATTGGCATCAAGGGAAGAGCCTCCAGAGCCCTGCAACCTGGAGAGCTTCACGAACGACGCGCAGGAAACTCAGAAGAGCCTGAAAAAGGAATGCAATTGCGCCGCGCCGGCGACGACTCGAACCCTGCAGGCTGAGAAGCACCGCAGGATGTCGCATGCTGAAAAGCACTTGTACTGCAGAGCGCAAGCATCTATCTCGGGCTCGGACCCCCCCGTCCTGATCCAGAACGTGTCCGGCCACGGCCTGAAAATGCCGTTCCAACTCCCGAGGATCAGCTGGCACTCCGGCTCTGGGACACTCCAGTACTTCTTGAGCACCTTGAGCCAGGCCCCATCTCGGGATCCCCACAGCACGCTGTACTTGACCGAGACCGTGCCGAACTCATAACAATTGACCTCCGAAGGACCTGCGAGTGCAGGCTGAGAAACACCACGCGATTGCAGGGCACGGCATTGCGTGTCACATTAGTGCAGGCTGAGAAGCACCACATCTCGTTTGCCAGAGATCACTCCCAGGTTATTTGATCCCGCAACACCAGCCACGGCGTAGCTGCCACAGGGGCCGCAGATAGCAACGGTTCGGTCACCCAATTGGCGTTCCGGTGAGTCACAATTCGCGCGTGGCTCCACGAGCATGTGTAGCGCGATTTGCGGGGCACCAGTGTGCTGTAGGTGTTGTTGCCGTAGCAGAAGACGGCCTCTGGAGCCCAGTGCGGATTCCAGCGGACAGCGTAGACCCTGTGGACGCCATTGCGGATGACGTCGCGCGCACCTTCGATATGCGCCACCCATCGAAGCCAGTCAAATGCTGAGCCATCGGTGATGTCAACAGCACCTGGGGCAGTCTCGCCATGGTGGTAGTGCAACAGCGATTGGAGAGCGGCGCTGGCTTCGTCGCGGCCCACAAATCTGGCGCGAGCAGGCTGCCTCTTGCAGGTGCTCCTGTGTGAAGAGCAGTGGGGCATCACCGCCAGTCTCGGCAGGCTGAGCAGCGCCACCGTCAGGCACGGCAGTCTGAGCAGCGCCGCCACGAGGAACATGAGTCTGAGCAGCGCCAGGCTCAGGCACGGCAGGCTGAGCAACGGCGCGTGGTGGACCGACATAGGTGGGCTCATCGGGTCGGCCGTTCTTATGGTAATGCAGGCGCATGGCTGAACCGTCTGCACGACGGAACTCGAAGAAGTGCCTGCCGTGGCCATCCGTGTTGGAGTAGTTAGGGTCGCGCTCTGTCTCGATGATGCGAAAGAAAACCTGGGCGATGCCCTGCCCGATTATGCGCTCAGCGAAACCCGGAGCGGCAGACCGAAGCAGTTGCTTCCAGTCGTAGGACGGGTCGTTTGTTACGTCTTTGAACGACAAGTTGTTGACAATGCACTCGGCGCGCAGCGCGCGCTGCACTGGCAGGCGGTCTTGCCGCCCATCCCTGGTGTACGGCGGATGTCTTCGAGGTGAGCCTGCTCAAAGACCACGTCGACACCTGGCTGAGGAGTCGGTGCGGGCGGATCCGGCAGAATCTCCCACGGGCCATCGCACGGGGCCGGGGGTGGCGGGGGCGGCGCCTTGCCGCGTGCTGGCATTGTGACAAGGCAGGCTGAGGAGCACCGCCGCGGCTGGACGGCCAGGTGAAACTCGAGCAAACATGGTTAAGGATGATGATGATGGTGTTGATAGGAAACCCGGTATCAGCGAGTTGATGTACAATGAGGTGTCCGCAAACGAGACACTGCTGTCAACGCTGTTATAACGAACCACAAACGAGACACTGCTATCAACGCTTGCACAATTAAAAAGAAACGCTGGCATTGACATTACTAGCAATACCAAAGTGGAGTTTAAACGAGGCACTGCCATCAACCGATTCAACTTCCAATGAAAGAAGATCACAAATGAGTTCACTCTGAAGGGACCCATGGGTATCAATGCGAGAAGTCTCTGCAAACTATTCACTCATGGCGACCGCCGCGCACACGCGTGTAGGAAATCGTTGATGATGATAGTGATAATGGAGTGGGGGCCAGTAATGCAGATACACTGCTGTGCATTCACTTGCTGCGAAAAGAAAATCTGCATGAATGAGTTGATATATAATGAGTTGTCCACAAACGAGACACTGCTATCAACGCTTGTATAAGTAAAAAGAAACGCTGCTATCGACACTTCCCCCAATACTAAAGTTGTCTTTAAACGAGTCACTGCCATGAACGGCTTCAACTACAGTGTAACGAAAAGAACTGCAGGCTGAGAAGCACCGCAGGCCAACGTGAACCAGTCGTGGTGATGAGGATGAGTGAAATCTGCGATGATGATAGCGATCATGAAGTCGGTTGTAGGAACCCACTTTTGTAGTAACCAACATACACTGGTATGCATTCACTTATGGTGAAAGAAAACTCGGTATCAGTGAGTTGATATAGAATGAGTTGTCCGCAAACGAGACACTGCTATCAACGCTTTTAGAACGAAGCGAACCCATCAGAACACTGTTATCAACGGAAAGAATGCTGTAGAAGGACAAAGCGC